>JANZLQ010000002.1:33702801-33751296 GCA_026212715.1 Elanus axillaris | reverse complement strand
GGTTACGCGTCCCCTTTCGGCGGGCAACCGTTGGCCCGCCCCGCCGGTTGCTAGGCGACGCGGCGGGGGGGGGGGGGGGTGGTGTCCGGTGTAAGGCGCTCGGTACCGGGGTTCCGTGACGTCACAGCGCGGGTTTGGAAAGCGGGGGTGGGGTCCGGAGTTCCCGTCGCTGAACCGACACAAACGTCCCCGTCCCACGCGGGGGTGAGTCGGGGGTTGGGTTTTGTGGTTGGCGGGTCGGTTCCTCCTGTGAGAAACTGTTCTTCGTGAGGGACGTTTCCCCGACCCCGCTGGTGGTTTTAGTTGTAACTCTTCAGTTTTGCTGAAAATTATCCGTAACAAAAGGGGTAATTATCCCTGGTAAAAGAGGAAGCTGCTTGGGGTTCCTGAGAAATTAAATGCGGCTTAAACCCCAAATAATTCTAAATATATATATATAAATACATATATGTATCTGTGAGCAGATGTGGGCAGGTAAAGCATCACCTCCACCCCATGCAGGTGCACCCACCAGCCGCTCCTCCTCGGTGTCGCGGGCGACCAGCCCCTTGCTGCGGGTGCTGAGTCTGCAAGGAACACGTCTGACACGCCAAGGGAGGAAATTTTTACAGACCTATTTTGGGTTTCTGACGCCTCGTAAAGTGTAGGGGCTGCCCGGTCGGACAGGGCCCCCTCAGGGTGACGGGGGTGTCAGGTCCCCAGATGGGAACAGTCTCTGGGGACACCAGGGTTCACTGGGGATGACCTCGCCTGCCTGGTGCGCCCTTGTTCCTACAACTAGGTGACGATAAAACACATGTACGGCCTCCCTGTGATAAGGGTGCCTGTCTAAAACACCCTCAGTGTGCTACAAAGCAAAAGAGATGCTGTTAGGAAGTGATGTCTGTTTTGTCCTTGATTTTAATCCTTTAGTTACAAGATAAAGAAAAGCAAAACAAAAAGGCTGAGAACACTCACACTGACTTCATTATTTTAAATTTGCTTAACTTCTTAGAAGTGGTGTAATTTCCTTTCTTGCAATGCCTCGTAAGAACTGTGTTTACTGTGCTGTCTGTGCTAATAAAGGAAAAACTGAAGAAATAAAATCTCTTTCTATGGCTTTGCAGCAGAGGACTCAAAGGCAGAGGGTAGTATTCAAGCAAACATTATCTGCAAAACTCCTGTCCAGAAGCCAAGCCCTGCCCTTACCCACTGTCACAGTTTTCACTGGAGATTCTGTCAACACAGACACAGGATTCTGTCAACAGACAAGCACCTCCCTCCCAACCGTAATGGCACTGAAAGACTTAGAGAAAGAAAGAATTCCCAGTTGTTACTCTGCCATTGGATCTGGCCATGTTCCAAACCCCATTTTTAAAGTTAACTTTGGGTATTTCAGAAGAGTTACACAAAGCCGTTTGGGGTGTACTTCAGCAACGGTGCTTATATACAGAGTTACAGAGATGCTGTAAATCTAAATGATTTAAAGATCATTTAAGTACTTTATACTTCTATCCCCAAATTGTTTGGACCTTGCTGTGTCCAAGGCTTTTTTCCAGAGAGGAGAGAGGCCCAAGAGTTACTTGGAGCAGAGGATAAGGAAACTATAAGAAAACACCAAAGCAGGCAGTGACAAGCCCACCGGCTCACGCTTCACTCAAACCCATCTACCAGCTCAAGGTCACACGTTCCAGGTATTGCCCGAGCCTGCCCTCATTTTCATTGCAGCCAGTGACTTCTATGTGTAAAATATTGTTATTCGAAAACTAAAAGAAGAGAAAAGAAAAAGAAATTCATTAGCCTCGGTTCTTACATGCAAAGCTTAAAGCAGTTCACTGAACTTGACACTTTACCCAGTTCTTCAAAAGAAAATAAAAAGAATTCCCCCTCTGTTGAGCAGAGGTGCACTGGAAGGGTGGGGGATACCTTAGGTTTAGTGCAATAAAGTGTAATGGCACCAGAAGAAAGCGAAGTGCACCTTCAGCCAACACACACTGCCACTCTCACGTGTCCAAGGAGGTCCCTCGGACGCAGCAGGGCGGGTCCTGGCACACGCGTGGGACCCAGCAGACCCTGGGCTCCCTGCAGTGGCAGCAGGACTCCGGAACCTTCGTATTCAGCAGCTCTCCTGGGAAGCTGAGCAGAAGCTGATAATGAACGGCGTAATAGGGATCAAAACCACCTCCCAGACATCCTTCTATTCATTAATATAAATTAACGGGAAAGCAATTTTTACAAGACAAATCTGGGGACAGACAACTTCACTGCTTATTAAATAGGACACTTCTAAAATCTGCTTTTCCTTTCAGTATTCATTTTGAAAGAGACAGTTGTATGTCAGGGGTTCATTGCAGAATAAATAACAATCATAAGTAAAATAATTACTTGCACAGTACGTTTTTTAATGGTTTCCTGAAAAATGCAAGTAAGACGTGTTTGTATTGTTACACTGAGCAGGCAGTATTACGGCACATTGTGAAATAGTTCCTGATACTTACAGAATGATTAGTCGACACAGCTATACTTTCAATAGCTTGTGATGAGCAAAATGTATAATAAATGTTTGATAAAAATAAATAAATGTTTGATAAAGCAGCAACAGTTAAAACTAATTTTATAATAGAGATGTTAAGAACATAAGCACAACTGTTTGGTATACCTGCTGAATGTATTACTCCGTATGCTACCCAGGGCTTTGCCGTTTATTACACAGTAATAATTCAGAAGGCATAAATGTCTTATTGATAGAAGCGTTCCTCAGTAAAGGTCCTAAAAATTGTACAGGTTTTAGACAATCATGTCTTGTTAAGGAATGACTGTATAAAAACTTTATTAAGTAATAACCATAGCTATAATACAGGTCCATTTCTTACTCCATAGCCTGATTAAGTGGATATAGTTATAGGCTAGTTTTGATCTCCATTGAGAAAAAAACCTTATTTTTTACATATTTCATCATAAAGCGATAATTTTCTGTTTCATATGGCTTATGATTTGTTTCCTGCAAAGGAAAAGCTGTCATGGCTGCGGGAGGGCAGGTGGCCATCACTGCTTTCTCTTGGAGGAAGGAGAACTATATTGGGAGTGACACAGATCTTTAACTGCTTCATGCCTAAGAGCAGTGAGGGTGAGGAGGAAGGGCGGTGCGTCTGCATGAAGTGCCCAGGATAGCACCTTCTGCTTGGTAAGACTGGCAGCTGCAACTCAAATGAGTCAGCGCCACAGAAGGAGATGTTGTATGATATGTTTTTCCCATCTGAGATTGGAGGTCTACTCTCTTGTCATGATTTCAGGCAGCTGAGGAATCTGTGCAGGTTAGTAATAGCTCAGATGACCACAGACATTGAAATATGCTCCAGGCTTCATGCTTAGTTTGCATGAATAGGTTCTGCACACTGAGACTCTCATGAGCATGGTATTTTCTGACTCAATCAATAGCAGACTTTCTGCTTTTCAAAGGAAAGCTGCACAATGGCAGACGTGCTCCTCCAGTACCATAATAGCTAGCCCCTGGAAATGGCAGGGCATTCCCTCACACTTAGTTTCCATCTTAATTCATCTTGGTTTTTCCTAAATTCCATCTGCCATACACCTACTTGTACACAGTGGTATTTGCAAAGTGTGTTTAGTCTTGACTCCTGTTCAGGGTTTGAGGCTAGGATAGTGACAACTACCTTTCTGTTAATGAAGAGTAGACTTTTATGCCCACTACCACGGGAAAGAGATGGCTACGCTGGCAAAAGGATGCTTGGTACTGCCAGATCCCACAGATTAATAATGCTAAGCAACCTGAAAAAGGTGCTTGCAGAAGCATGCTGGAGGAAATTTGGACAAAATATTCATATTTGGATGCTTAGAGGAAGATTGCTAAATATATAGCTGAGTGCCTAAGTCACAATCACTGCTGACTTCCAGTAGCAGCCAGAGCGCCTGCCGAAACCAGGGACTCCTGGCCAAGGAAATGCCAGGCAGAGTACATTGTTGAAAGGGTTTATGGCAGGGCAACCTGCTGATCTTATACAAAGATGCAATTTCTTCTGGAGCAATTCTGAACAAAGGCTGGCACCTCCTCTGCTGTTCCAGAGGCAGAATCCTTCCTCTGAATCTCACTAATGCATCGCTCACAGGCTAGTCACCCTAATGACAAGAAACTGGAGCTGAAATGTGAAGAACAGAGACTAATTAATAATGAAGATAATGAGATCACCAGAATGTATATACCAAACCCGCATCGTAATTATCTCATGAAAACTGGCAACTCCAATCATACTTCAAGGGCCTTTAATCATGCTCTCTCTGATGAATATTGGTGGCTATTTTGCACAGATACTTATGTAAAAATACCTTTTGTGTGGGTTTTCCCCCTAGAATAATAGCCAGCCAAGTTACTACTGCATGTAACAACTCTGCTTCAAAATGAGATATCGCAGACTAGTAATTACAGCTGGTCTGATCTTCATCTCTTCTACTCATCTTGTTTTGGAGTGCCTCCTTTGAAGCAAATGCAGTGAGACTGATGTGAATTACTGCAGTATTATTATGAATCCCTTTTATTATGACAGAACAAACCAAGAGTGATCCCTAATTAAGCTAGTTTCTGCAGAAACACAGGGAGTATATAGTCCCTGCCCCAAAGATCTTACAATCAGAATAGGCAAAGACAGACTCTGAGGTAGGGAAAAGGGGACAGAGGGAGTGCAGTATGAACTTCTTCCTGACTACAATTTGTTCCCATGACTTGTTTGAAGGGGAAGGCATGAGGAGGCTAAGGTAGGATGAACACAGGAGAATTGTGAAGCTGCTGAGCTGAAGACTGTAAAAGGGGAAGAAACAGTCTGCATTTACAGCAGATAGAGCCTTTCCAGAGCTTTCTGCAGTTTCCTCCCTGCCCTCCCCATCCCTGCATCCCTGGACAGGGTGAGGAGGTCAGTTCCAAACTACAGCTGCACGGGAACATTGCTCTGGGTGGAGCAGGCTCAGCTCAACCCCTGCTCCCACTCCCAAAAAACAAGACCCCAAGTGTCTCCAGAGAGGCTTATTTTAGCAAGTAAGGAAGCAGGTCTTTAGACTCTACACCATGGAGTAGACCATGGGGGTCTGTTCTCCCTGTGATCCCCTTTAACGTTAATAAGAGCAGAGCGCTTGCTTGTCTACTATCCTTGGGAATACAGCAAGCAGCCTGGCAGATCAAACAGCACAGGTCAAACGAAGGGCTTGCAACGGAAGGTCTCTGCACAGCCGAGAGCACTGTAGGCAGGATGGGGCTGGCTGAGGGCCCATTAGCATCAGTTCCTTGGGCCTATAATGAAGTTGGACCTACTCTATGGCACGCAATTATAGCATAAAGACATTTCAGGGGACTTACCCACTGCTCTCTCTAGAGCTACTTGTAACCTCTTTGCCATCAGTAGGTTACATTTTTGTTGCTTAATGAGGCTGCATTTCGAGAGATTTTCTGTGTTCTTCTCCAAAAGCCTGAGGGACACTAAGTCAAGAACTGTGAATCCAAAGGCCAGATAATGGAACAGAACATGCACCCCCCTCTGAAAAGCAGTTTATTTTTTGCTCATCACTGCAACTGTATCATTAGGTTTTTCGTAACAAGCTCTGAAGGTGTCTCGTAACAGTAGCTGTGAATCCACAGTTAAAGCACCTTTGTCAAAAGCATTACAAAAATATGCCAGGCACAAAATCTATTCTATTTAGCCTCCATCAAAATGGCCAATAATAAAAAATTGAAATAAAACAACAGGTTACATGAGCAAATTCAAGTGAAAAATATGTAGCCTATCCTTTAGAAATGGGCTGGGAGGACTGTGCAGACTGAGCGCATGGACACATTCACTTCACAGATAAAAGCACAGAAGATGGCAAGGAAAGTGCGAGCATCTCTCAACCACCTCAGAACTTAAACCAAGATGGAGCCAAGCAGCTCCATGTTGCACCAAAAAGACGCAAATGCTGTTACTCAGCTGCCTCTGCTGTGGCAAATTAACTTTGCTCCTCTGTGGCTGCAGTAACAGTAGGCTTTACTGGCTGGCTTATCCAAGCAAACAACTGGCCAGGAGTTATAGGTGAGCCTGGAGATGTGGATGGAGCAGAGGGTTCTGACAGCCCCTCTGACTGATGTGTAGCTCTGCTGAATTCTGCTTTGCATGGTCTGTAAAAGACAGGCTGCTGGCTGAAGAACACACCTTTTGGTAGTTTCAGCTCTGAGCATGTTTTCATGACATGGTTTTAAGCTTTTAGCTCCTACTCTGTATAACATAATTTGTTAGCAGAGGAAAGGAAAAGAAAAAGAATCAGCTGGCCAGGATAAGAATAATTCATGCTCACCAGTGGCTAATATTTCTCACATGGCACACAGCTAACAGCAAGGCTGCAGAACAGAGCATCCTAAAGTAATGTACTGAGCTCATGGGTGCAACTTCACTTCGGTCCTACTGCTTGTTTGCATTAATATCTCTTTAATCACACAATCACACACCATTTCCCACTGGTTTGGATTTGTGCAGGACACAGGCTGGATGGTGCTCAGTTTATCAGCAACTATTCAGTTAGTCTCCTTGATCAAAGTGTAGCTTCATGACTTATTTATGGCTACTACTAACATCCTGCTCTGTAGACAGAACTATTTATTTCCCCCCAAGCTTTCCTGTGGTGTTCATCACTCTGACATCTGAGTGCTTTGCAAAGATTAATTTATCTTCATAAAGCCTATTCAAAATGAGAGAAGATGGTATTCCCATTTTACAGATCAGGAGCTGTTGCACAGACAGATTGAGGTCAAACATTTCTACTCACGATAGGTTCTAATGTGAAATCTCTCAGATCTAAATTTTTTTACATATCTTCAAATATAATGCCAAAACAAAAATCTTCTGGTTTGTGTGTTAAAATAGAGCTCTGACTGGGTTCTTATGAAGTCAGGTATTACAAGAACAGGAGAGAAGTAGGAACTGTAAATGCTGGTCATCAGAAATCAGGATGAAAGCTTTCCGACTGCCAGTCTTAGGAATACTGAAAACCAATACAGATAACCCATATGAATATAAAACACATTATGAGCCTTCAATGAAGCAGCAAAATATACCTTGAAAAACTATACACACAGGATTTTTTCTCTGCACTTCACAACACAGGACCAAATCCTGAGAGCACAGTTTAAAGTAGGAGGAATTGCAGGTTCTCTCTACTTCTTGGGGTCTGGGACATTAAGCATGGACAAGACCAGAAAGCTTTGTAGTGTAGAAGACCACCCTGGGAAGGAAGGCTTTTGTTTTATTAGTGTGTTAAAAGCATCTGTGGATCAAATGTGCCAGTATCACTTTACAGCATGAAAATGCTGCCCAGGGGACTCTCAAGACTCATCTTTTCAAACGCTGATACCTCTTTGTCAGTTTTAATAAAAGGCAGCTACAAAAACAGTGGGCCATGTGGTCTCAATGAAGCAGAGACCGTGGCAATCAATAACAGAAATAATCTGCACTTACTTGCTGGGAGAATTTGCTTTTAGCAGCAACATCTATATACAAGACATCACTCAAGATCTCCCTTCGATTTTTCTTGGGACAATGAGCCCACTGTGCCCAAAGCACATCTGTGCTTATGGAGATTTGCAAATCCAGGACAGTGTTTAGACTGATAACATGACCATGCATATGATGACAGATCAGAGCTTGCAGGATGTTTGATCATCCTTCTTCTGTCCTAAAATGGACACTTCTGTCTCAAAAGAAAACTTCTCTGATAAAAACGTTGATTTTTTTAATGCAACAGAGACATTATTTTCTGCTGCACTTCACGGTCTCTTTCACAGAAGGCCGCAGAAGTACCCTCCTGGCTCCACACACAGATCTGCCTAATACAAGCTCCTGCCTCCAGCCCCAGTTTTTAGCAGATGAATGAGGTAGGCATTCAGTTAGGAAAGACAACGAAACCTGGAGAGAGGAAAGACATGGAAGCTAAAATGAAAGCCTTTTTCATTTGTTATCCCTGAAAGACACCAAACTGTGCCGCAGCAAATGCTCTTTTGTTGAGACTCCTAATACATCACAGGCCCCCAGACTGTATTTGATTTAGATCATTTAAATTACATTGCACATCAAAGTTTTATTTGTTTGGAAAATTGCAGCTGAGGCCATTAATCTTCTCTGTCGTACCAATCCAGTGCCACCTCTATGTAGCACATATCTAGTAACTGGGGCTCCTTAAACAGAGCTGGTCATCTAGCCAAGTGCCACAAATGCCACGAACTGGCTGTCACCAGAGAAAACACACCCCCATCAAGAATAAGGTGGCCTTGACTCAGTCCCTTGGCATTGAGCTATGGAGCCATTTCTCCATCAAGGCTAAGTAGGGAGTTGTTTGACAGAGGGATGAGAAGGTTATAAAGTGCAGGAGCTGAACTGTCTGCTGTGTTTGACCATTTTCACAAGATTAAGTTGCTGTAGATCTGCTTGCATCAGGGGCTCAGGGAGTCTGCTGTCTTACAGTGATCTGTAACCTCTTGCAGTGCCAGCACTGAACACTGCAGTGCCACGCCAGCTGAGGTCCCATCTTCTGCTGTCACCCATGGCTGCATGGTGACAGCACAGTGTGACAGACCCCAACATCCCAGCCCCTTGCAGTCCCGGGGTCACCATAGGTACAGGACAGACATGAACTGGTCCATATCCTGTGACTCTGCACTTTGGTGACACTGTGGCACTCAGCTGCTCCATTCCTTATCTTTCACTTTTTGGCAGACTCCTGGCTCTTCACCAAATGAGGAACCAGATGTTTTCAGTTCCTTCTGACTGAGAGACACTGCAACATTTGTGAGCAGAGGACCTGGCTTGTCAGGTTAAGCATGTTGCAGTAACTAATGTTAATAAAATCATCTCAGTCTAAGTTGCAGCTGCTGCAAATTTGTAAATGCCTGGTTCAGGATTATTTTTGGATTTAGGATCTTGGGTCATATAGAAAGTCAGGAATGGGCTCAACCATTAGTTCTATCCAGAAACAGAATTTTCATTCTTGGATATGGCTAAAAAGTAGCAACCAGCAAGATATTAACATACGGATGGAAAAACCCCGCTACTTTCTATAAGTAATGCCTACAAAGCATTTCAGAAGCATGGCTGGGTATTACAGAGGGAAATCCAATCTCAGTAAAACCCACAGATTTTAATTTAAAATTACACGGACAGTCTTAACAGCTGAAACATTAATTGCATTCTAGCCTTAACAACTCAGTACAGACATCAAAAGATTGGATTTCTAACCTGGACCGTCCCTGGCATATTCCTTTACCTCTGTGCTTTGTGGTCCCTTTTCACCACCCAGGTGCATTCATATTGAAATCTAGCAAGCCAGGTACTTCCATCAGCTCTGCACTGCAGCAGGAATATACAGCAAGTCAATTTTCTGTACCAGAGAATGACAACTCAATACTGTCCATGACATTTCATTTTGGTGGATTTTAATCTTGTCCCTAAGAGGCAGGAGCTGATAGCCACTGTTGGTTTGGGTTTTTTTGCAACTCACAGATGCATAATGAGAGGATCAGCGGAAAGAGAGAAATCAAGCAAGATTTTTGCATGGTGAAAGTGGTGCTTTGGAAAACAACCTTCCATGCCTCCAGCAAGACAAAAACAGAGAATAAAAGAGAAAAGATACATGCAGAAAACTTTTTTGCTAAACCTTGCAACCAGAATTATGCCCTCTTACTCCAAGCCACCTTTGCCCAGTCATCAGATCCCTTTCTCAGTAGTTTGTTCTGCTATAAGCCAAGATACAAATTCGAGGCTCCCTGGGGGCACAGCACTGTACTGCAATAAGCTAGCTGCATGAAAACCAGGAGCTAAGTCAACAGAGTTCAGTGAACATCGAGAGAGTGAGCAGCAAAGGGGATTTGCTTAGAAATGGAGCATCTATGAACAACCAGTTCATAGATGAACAACATAGATGGACTTGCCTTGCTCCCCTGGTATTTTCACTCCATAGGTACATAAAAAGGCTTAGAAAATTCTGTCTTGATACTACAGCTCTACAACGGCTATGGCAAACTAACCACCTAATACAGAGACGAGAAAGCAACAGGGATTTTTCTTGTACAGTCATTTCATGTTCTGCCCTTTGCTCTGGCCCAGCAAACTAGAGACAGAGCCTCTTGGGACACAAAAAGCCCAAGATCCCAGACCGCAAGACATAAAAACATTTCTGTGCACTGATTGCCTCCTCACAATGACCTCATTATCACAGCTGTCAATCAACAGGACAAACCAGTCACCAGCATGGGAACTACTGATAAGAGATGCTCACTCTCAAATGCATTTGCTGCCTGGAACAACACAAACTATAGGAGCTTTAATACAGCAACAGGCTCCTCAAAGCCAGAGTGGCAGTCTGTGTCCTGTCTCTTCACTGCAAGAGCCTGGATGGGTCACATGAAGAGATTCCCTTTGGCTCTGTCACGCTACCAGGGCTGCAGCGTACAGCCCCTTCAATTCTATGCCAAACTATCACTCGTATGGAGATAATTGTTTAACAACCAGATGCACACACTGTCATTTAGATTTATGTCCCACAACAGTGATGTTCTGTGATCAGGTTGAAAAATCTAAGGGCCTTTTTCCTTATGGATTTCCCAGCACATAAATCTTGTCTCCATTTACTATCCCCTGTCATAAGTGGCTATCCAAAACCTGAGTATTATTAATCATTCACCTGGTACACGATCTCTCTGTTTTATGCAAATCCTTGATTTACTGATAGAGGGTGGCTATATTCATAACCATGCTGATATAAGGCTGGATTCATCATTCACATCCAGTTCTGATCTACTCCTCAGCCACTGTTCAAGACAGTGGCATAACAGTGAGAATTTGGTCCTGATTTATTGACCTGAACAAGTGAAATGTTTTTAACAAATTTCAGAAAATTTCTGTCATCATTTTAAAATTAGCTAAAAAATATTTCCCAAGGCAGAGATGTTCAAAAACCTACTAGATACCCTGAATATTCAGCACCTGAATCAGAAGCCGTAACAGATGGACTCAGAGGGCTTTTTTAATACTGGCTATTAATAAGTGCAACTGTTCACAATGACAAATGCAATGTATTTTCAGTCTGTACTGGGATATTAGCCTGGTCTTCATCAGTAGTTTTTGTCAAACTTCCCGCTTTGACGCAAAATGACAATACTCTAGCTGTGAGGCTAGGGCTTGTCTAAATATGCAGATGCACAATCACAAGCTCTTTCCAGCCTCATGTTGCTGTTTCAGAGTAAGGTCTGTAAGCATTCGCACTGGTCTGACTACCTGCAAGGTGAAGGTGTGTCTGTCCATCCCCCTTGCCCTACTTCTTGCCTAGCACCCAAGAATATTCTTATAACTGGGATTGTTGAATGATTGCAGCTTAGTTAGCCTGAACTACTGTAGTGTTAATCAACTCAGAATCAAACTTTGCTATTGAAATGAGTGGTTTAACTCATGATATATTTAAGTAGAAAGACCTGGCTCTGTACTATAAACATCACAAATGCAAATGTCTTCATTAACCTCAAGCCTTTCTTCATTATTTTTTGGAGAGTGAAAACTAGGCAGCAGTGAGGAGGGAAGATGTGGCTGTATGTAGTCCACTCTCAGCAGCATGGATCAGCACATGCATGGGGTCCCAGTCACCTTCTGCCTCTGCCATGTCTTCACATCCCAGCTCAATAGCTGTAGCACAGCTACAGCAACACCTCCAAAGCCCAACACAGTGAAACGACCTTGCTGTGCTGTGAACCTTGGCTGTAAGCAAAGCAAATATTTTGAATCTGATTCTTTTGGCCATTTCCATAGGTTACACATGCAATCTTAATGGTTCCCAAAAGAACACTGTTGTAAACATGAACTATGATAACAGTTTGACAAATGCCAGCTGATGTAAAATGGACCTATTGTTTGTGTTTAACTGCAAGCAGTCCGGATTTCACGTCTGTTGTTTGTGGTTTCTTCTGGGATCATTGCAATAGTTGCTAGGTATCACAAATTTATTACAATAGGAGCTCATTTTTAGATGGAGAGCACCAGAAAGGACATGGGGAAACCTGGGCTTATTGCACAGGGAGCCTGCACAGGTGCTGCTCACTTGCAGTGCTGCTGTTTTGTGAACAAACAGCTGCACTGATGTCCCCAAAGTGCCCCAGGAGAAGCTTTGCTCAGTAACTGGCCCTTTGGAGGTGCTGTCTGGAGCTGCAGAGCAAATGCAGAACAAGGGAGGGTGTTCCAGGGCAACACAGCTTGGATACTATCAGTGTAGTTTCATAATACTTGCATGAAAAGAAAGAGTGGCTACTGCCATTTTACTGCAAAGAAATCTGACGTAGAGAGGCTATGGCTTTCAAAGGTGTTCAGACACATATTTCCCACCCTTTAATTGTTTCTGTTCCATATTAGTGTGATAAAAGCTCAAAGAAACATTTAAAGGCTTTGCTAAACAGCAGGAATACAACTTCGGTGGTCTTCAGCCCTAAAACTACTTTCGAGTGACTTCTCCAAGCTCAGACAAGAAAATCATAGGACTTGGATATTCATTTCCCCATTCTTGCAATGCCACCCCCAGTACTCTGATGAAGTACCTTGCTAGGATGGATGCTGCACAGGACTAAAATTATCCTCATCCGGGAAATATTTTTCTCACAAATTTGACTTTACTCCTTCCCTCCTCCCTAAGCAATGAGCAGCTACAGGTAAAGTGTATTTCACATGATAAATTTTCTGCTATGGCAGAGAGGATTCGTTTCCTTCTACATCTGTGTTTTTGTTCACTGGTGCTCAGACAAATGACTAAGCCGTGGGCAGCGATCTGGAGTGACAGCAGCACTCTGGCTCCTGAGCACACAGCACAGCAGTTATTTGTGAGGGTGGCTGACTGGACCAATTGTCTTTCCTTCCCAAGTGATATTAGCATTTTATCATTAAATCATAGTTAACACCAAAACTGGGAGTCTCCCCAAGGCTTAAATAAAGTACATCACAGAGCTCCTCAGCTGAAACCAATTTTTCATCTACTGCTCCTGGGAAAAGCAATGATTTTTTGACATCCAAATATGCTAAAGCAAGCTGACCACCAGATACAGGCAGCCCACAATGAACCAGTGAGCACTAGCACTTCTACTAAAGCCTGGTCTAAAAGCTACTGACATCAATAGCAAACTCTGCTTTCATTAAAGACACATTTTGCATTAGCCCTCAAAACCCTCATTCTGTTATCTTTGCTCATGTTGAGTCCCACCTATGCTTCATTAACATCTCCATTGGTTTGATATGGTTTCCCTGTTAGGTGCTGTTACTGCCCTGCATGGGGACAGTGCTGACCATGCGACCGACGGCTCGCCCAGGCAGGCTGAATGTCTCCCCAAGCCTGGGAGACGGGGTTGAAAACTTCTGGTACTCTCCCTTCCACCAAGCTTAAAGGGGAACAGAAAGCGTGTCATATCAGACTGCTTTGCTCCTACAACTCTCTGAATGTTGCTAGCCCCTCCTTGCCAGGAATAACTTTTATCTTTCAGGCTCACAGAGAGTAAATGTGTTTTGGCATTTTCATGCACTTGTAAATAGCAACAGATATGCAGTAAATGCTTTCAGATACACGGCTGAGTAGCAGCTCTGCCAGAAGAGTTTGTATTCATACCTGTCCTGCAGACACAACTGCTCTGCCTGGAAACAACATGGAAACTGCAAGTTTCGTGTAAGACCTCATGCAGGTCTTAGGGGAAAAGTGCCCTTCACTCCAGAGATAAACCTGCCCTCCCGCTCTTCCACACTCTTTGCAGAACTGGCTCTGAGGATGCATGCTCAGACCAATCTTACATGTCTGTCTTCCACACCTTTTCACTTCTCACATGTTTTAATTGCTTCTATTTTACATTTGGGTGACCAAAGCTCAAGAGAAGCAAGTTCAAAGGCTTTCTCAAATCACAGTGTAACAGTAGGTGGTCTCCCCTATGGCAATCACATATCTTACAATTAGACAAAAGGAAAAGGAAGGAAATAATTGCAGTGTCCATATAGGACCCCCACTGTAAATTATCCCTGATGTGGGGTGTCTGGTCTCTGTTTCCTTCCTGGTGGCTCAGCCCCAGGCAGGCAGAGGCAGCACTGTCAGCCCAAGGATGGATCAGCATCATCAGTCACTCCTATCTGATGTCCAGCATGACTGAAGATTGGCTTCAGCTAACTGAACACAGACCTTCAATGCCACTCTGAAGCCCTAAGATATTCAAGGCATTCACACAGATGTGGCACAGTCACTCCAGGAGACCATGCCCACACAGCAGCACCATGCAACTATTGGCACAGGCACCCAGGAGACAGAGGCTACAGGTGAGAAGAGACACAACCTCCACAAGTGCTGCAGCACGGGGTCCCTCTTGGCACCTGGTTCCACAGCCCCATGTTGAGACATGAACAGCAATTCACGACGCAGCCACAGTTTGCTGGGCTTGCTAGGATGCCTGCGTAGCCAGAGTTAAAGGTACCCCAGTCAGAACCATCACCCTTTTTAACAAACTGAGCATGCTCTGAGCTGTGTGATCCATTCTCCCCTCAGTCCCTTCTGGAAAGCGCAATTTAAGTGGAACAGCAACAACTGAGTTTCTCCACCTGAAACCCAGAGGAATGCAAGACCCAGGGGACTCTCCTTTGAGGCTGTAGACACTGCCATCACCTGGGAACTCTCCCCATGGTATGCAGGCTCATCTTAAAACAGTTACTGGATTACAACTTCAGGCTCAGTGCGTTATGCTTTAGGCTCTGTCAGACCTGTTTAATCAGCCGGTAATGTGATACTTCTTTCT
Source organism: Elanus axillaris (assembly GCA_026212715.1). Taxonomy (NCBI): domain Eukaryota; kingdom Metazoa; phylum Chordata; class Aves; order Accipitriformes; family Accipitridae; genus Elanus; species Elanus axillaris. The sequence continues at coordinate 33,736,490 of JANZLQ010000002.1, read as the reverse complement.
ATAAAAACCCGAGATCTACTTCCCTGGCAGCATGCCTCCTCCTCCAGGAGGTCAGCCTGATCCCTGATTTCTGATGTGCTGCTGGCACAGAGATGAAGCAATAAAAGAAAAAAAAAACCAAACCAGGATCGTTGTTATTTCCATGTAAACGTGAAAGAAAGTCCTGCTTGAAAGGGAAATCTCAATGAACTCCTGCAGGCTGACCCATTTCAACCCCAGACAGCAGGAGAGGCTGAGCTCAAAACTCGACTTCCTCCAAATTCCCACTGAGTTTAAGAGCTTGAGATGATTAAGGAATGAGAAGTGAATCTCTAAAAAATCAGAGGTGGCACAATAAACCTCAGATAGAAATTTGAGCAAAAATGCACCACAAAAGAGATGTTATCTGGTAGTTTAAGAAGTTTACTGAAAAACCTACCTTGCAAGTTTTCTTGAGACAGGAGTGGTGCTCAGATCTGGGATATCCTAACTGCACTGAAAAAAATGCCCCCTGATTCTCATCTCCTTTACATGTAGCTTTCTTGTCTCCCTCATACATTTCTCGTCTTCCAGCATCCTGTCATTCTCTTGCTAAGCCCCATTTAGCAAGCAATGTAGAAAAATGTCACAAGAAAGAAGCCCGCTGAGGTGGTCCCTCCATAACCATATGTGATCTTTACCTTGAAAAGTACTACAAAACATCCCAGGTGAAATATTTATTAAGGCTAAGAACTTAGATACCACCATCTCATCTGGATGCACTGGTACCTTGCTTGGTGAAGAAGCTGGAAGCTCCTCCTGCTCCTCTTCTATATAGGAAACCCCCAGATGAAAATTTCTGGACAGCGTTTTATGCAGCACATGACAAGGCAAAGCCAGTCTTGTTACTTCCAGCATGCAAACTCTGTTGTCGCTGATTGCTATGAAAAAGCAGCTTTAGTTGGGCATGAATGAAAGGTAATGACTAAAACATTGTATGAAATTGATTTAATAAGGTTCAATGATTGAAACAGGAAAGATATCCCTTAACAATTTGTTACAGGCCAGATTCAGCCACTGTGACCAACTGCCATCAGCCTAATTGAAATTTGTGCAGTGAGTAGGGGCAACAGTCTTTGTTCTCAATCAACTCTGAAGAAAAGTTGAAATATTTTTAATCATTCTGAATTATCAGCACTTTTTTAATCTGATTTTTTAAAAGGTCTGAATATTTATACAGCTATTAAGAATATTCAGAGGTACCATAATTCATAGCCATAATTTGGGACCATGTATTAACCTGAATGTTTCAAAGCTAGGATTAGAGATCAGGAGACAATTCGTATTTCAATTGGGGGAAAGCAGGTAGGAATCTCCTATGAATACCCACTGCAAAGTCTGCATCTAGTCCCAGCCCATCCTGTCACAGATTTCTGGCTGCAGATTGAATTGGATGTATCTGGCGTTTCCTACATTTTGCTTACAGACACAAAAAAAACCCCAGTTCTGCCATTCTTGCTTATACTGACCAGCACCTCCTTTGGAATTACTCCTTAAGGCTTAACTGAACTTATTTGTAGGGAAAAACAACACCTCATGGCAGCTAAATGAGACCTTTGAGTCTGGATACAGTAAAATTTAGGGCCAACCAGGCCTTGGATTAGGTCTGTTTCGTATGATCTGAAGGCCATATTCCCAGGTCTTGACACATGCTGCTGACCCCTCACTTGGCTGGCCTCGCCCTGAAAGCAGTAATGTGTGTGGTGTTACCCAGATGAGGGTCCCAATGACTTGTGCAAGCAAGAGGCAGTTCTTGCGCTCCAGGGAGGAGCAGCAGCTGAAGCTGCAGAAGGCTTCATGTGAGAATTTTCTCCTCAGTAAAATATCCTTATTAATAAAACAGTAGGGAATGCAGAAAAGCAGATTTATCTCAGAGTAAAATGTTTCTTTGGGAGCTCCCTGAGGAGTCAGTAGCAGCTTGTTATGGAGCTAACATGTCTTTTACTGCCGCAGCCACATGAATAAGAGATATTTCAGTGTTAGGAGCAGTTAAGAGTAGCACAAAGAAGGAACGCTGGGCAAGCAGAACAAGTGGCTTTGAGTAACAAAACCTGCAGCTACTGGAAAAACTCCTGAAAGGTTTTGAGTTTGAAACAATCCATGACCTAATTAGGTGGCACTGTTACTGGAGAATAGAGGAAGGAACAGAAAGAAAGGAGGGGGAAGATAAAGGCAGGAGAGACAGAGAGGCCTAAATACTCAGCAGACCAGTCCAAGCTACAGCTGACCAAGGCTGACGCTTTATTTAACACGCACAAGCATGCTCCATGGGGGATGGGATGAAAGGGGACTTGCTCAGTGCTCATGGGCAGTCTCCTCATGGAGCATGTCTTGCACACTGAGCTGAATGAGGGAAATGGAAAGGAAACTACATTTTGCGGGGATCTGGAATGAACAAGTAATATCCATGCTGGTTTCTGTTACTAAAATATCACATTTTTCTCTAAGGGGAAAAAATGGGTTAGGAATCCCTAAGCAGCCTTGTAGGAAACAAGTATTACAGTGAATTGGGCCAAGACATGGTAAGGATGTGATCTATTCTGCATCTTTCCCAGAATGATTCCCCATCAGTCATAGCAGAACCACAGTTCAGAGGCAACTGGCACCTCTGAGCCACGAAGAACACGGTTCACATACACAGGTTACTTGGGTGACACACGGCAGTTCTCTGTGGGAACAGGCCCAGCAACTCAAAACCAAGCAATACTATACTCTTGAGGTCATTACAGGAGCTGCAAGAGAGTAATCAGGAATATCCACATGGATACTGCCACGAGTGCACAGACACAGTGTCTCTCCAAGGCAGGAGGCCCTGGAAAGCCCAAACCATCTAATCAATAACACACTACACACAAGGAGTTCCCCATATGCCACCTGAACCACTCTGCACGAGGGAGCAAAGGGACACACCTCCTACTTGCCATGGCTCTTACATTCTTTCTTAAACAATGACAGGCCAAACTCTTAACTAGGGTGTACCATCCCAGTGCTGACTCAGTGATTTAAACAGCAAGATTCTAGTCTGTTATCTCCCAAATGATACTGGAAGTAGAGAAGAGCCAGGCCAGCCAAATCCTTGTCACTTTTCAGCCAGAGAGGTTAGAGACTGAGCCACAGCTGGCTTCCCACAAACACCCTGCTGTGAGCAGTTCTGGACAGCAGGAGAGCTGATGAGGTGCAGCAGTCTCATCTGGCCGCCACTCAAGTATGACAGCCCTTACTTGAACTACACATTCATTCAAACAAGGAACCAAAGATACAAGGATCTGGCCCAACCATCAGATGTGTGAAGCCTTTGAACTAAGTTTCTTTAAACTGACAGTCCTCCCCACAAAAAGCATTTGTACGATTGCCTGATAAAAGAGCATCAATAAATCGAGTCCTGACTTCTCTTCCTCCCACTGCAGCATTCACTGTTCCCAAAGGAGCAGATCTGATTTCTTCACTCGCTGTACTCTGTGACTAATCTCCTTCATCCCCACAGAAGGAGCTGCTGAGAACTGCTGCCGTTTCAGGATGGGTGGCACAGAGCAGTCCCTGCCCCTTGCTGAATGACAAGCAGATACACTCATGAGTCATTGCTCCTGCACAGAAGCCGCATGGGCTCTCCGCATTGCTGCAAGCTTCCTTCTTGAGGATATAGTTTTAAGCAGCTGAGCTGTGAAAGAACTGCAGATGAGGGAGGTCACGCACTGCCCTGGCCTTTCCTTAGAGAACCACAGCCAGCCCCCGGAGGGAGCTCGGCCAGCCCAGCCCTCCGCTGTACCCACGAGTCCCTTGGCGCTGCGCTAACCCGTACTTCATATCAATATGCTTCTTCACAGGATGAGGCCCTGCCTGTGCATATCTCTGCCATGAAACGTTTAAACCAGGAGTGCAGACATACCTGCAGTGATTGCTGTTTGCACCAAAAGCATAGGAAGAAGTTGCCATGAGCACCGAATCAGCCAGTCATGCCCACCCACCCCTCGTCCAACCCACGCAGGCACGACACATGCCAGGTAGAGAAGGCTGTGTGTGGGCCGGCTTTAACATTTGCAGCTATCGTGTACAGGGAGATAAGCTCTTTCCCTGAGGTCACACTGAAAGGCTGTGACAGAGGCTAGAGATGAATTCAGACACCCCTATCCTAAAGCAGTCACACAACCACAACCATGCCCTCTCCTCCAGTTTGGCATACCTCCACAGGGCCTGTATTTCCACATTCACCTTTTACTCCATTAAAAGCAAACGCAAACAGTTCAGAAAGGCTCAGAGGGAACAAGAGCTCACTGCACATTCTAGTCCTGTGTAAGAACACAGACATCTTAGAAAATACAGTTCAGCCCAGCTGAAGCTCTCATCTTCAAAACGACACTGCATTATCACAATATCTGTCTTTAGGGCCTAAGGAGTGGAAATGGCTTGCTGCTCATCGCACCACCAGGCTACCCTGTTGCAAGAAGAGATCTGCAGAGCCCACAAAAGGCATGCAGGACTCTGGGGAGTCTGTCCCGGCTCCCATCTCACACAGGCAGCTTTGCTGTAGGTAGCACTGCACACACAATGCAACTAGCTCTCTCCTGAAAAGAAAAAAGCTGACAAAGGGGGAAGGGTGGGGCTCTGCTTTCCAAAACTGTAAGGTTTTCTAAGACACATCTCCTTCAATCTCATACCATTCAGTTAATGGCTAGTTAGAGCAGTTTCACACTGATTGAAAGCAGACTTCTGTATATTTTAACTGTAGCTTTTAGCCTGATTTACATCCCTGATATACAGCACACTTAACAAAAGATGACTTCTAGGAGAAGAAAATTTATCATTCCTTAATTTAAAGTTATACTTACTCAGAATGGCTGTGGACGTCTCTATAGGGAATTGCAGGGTCTCTAAGTCCATCTTCGTAGCAGCTAAGTTTTCTCTCTTGCCTTTGCACAAGTGGGATGTGGAGCCAGACCTGGGACACACTTTGTGTCTGTGCTGCTGAGGGCTCTCAACTGTGTATCGTTGCCAAGACACCCGGGGCAGACTCCAAAGCCTCCAGATCTCACCCTGGCTAAGGCATTCCTAATCAAATGCTCCTTTCAACTTCCAGCATGGCCACGGGCATCACACAGAGCTGCAAACAGCATCATTTTCTTTGATTCAGGTAAAGCTAAACTTCCACATAGTGCTTTCACCAGTTTGAAACATTGCTTATTAACAAAACATTTTTTGCCTGGAACTGTAACAAGCTCTCTACCTTAGTCTTACTTTTGAAACAAATTTTCTAACTCACACCCCTGCTTTGAGCTGCTCGGAGGAGATCACAGAAACGATGGCAGGGTAGAAGTTTGCTTTCAGTTTTGATGCTGGTCTGCAGTAGAAGCAGCTCTTTCTGAACAACTATAAGAATCCGCTATGCCAAAATTTTATAACCTGTGGTTGCAAGATTCCTACCATCTGAAAACACAGGGAATTTGTAAAATCAGCTGCTGCAATAACACACGTGAATAAACTTTTGTGTTATGGCAACAGATCCTAGACAGTCAGGTCTCATGATGCCAGAGGCTGGTACAAATTCACAAGGTCTATCCCAAAGATCTCATAGCCCAACATATAAGATGTATGAAGCTGCAGAGAGCAAGAAATAGCCAAATGAAAGGAAAACAGAAGTTTGAAGTGCAGCAGAAACCAAACTGCCTATCTGAAAGAATTTCACCTCTCTGCTAACTCGCTAACTTGCAAACCAGTACAATAGGTGTCATTTTGGGCTCCTATCCTTTGGAATTTGTTGTCTCTTTCATAACGTGTTAATGACTATGCTGTATCTTAGTGATGTTAAGATGGAAAAGGTTTGCAGAGCTCATGAACGCCTGTGCAAAACCAGAAGAGATGAATAGGTATTTGAGAATCCCATTTTCCATTGCTCCTATGTTACAGCCGATCCTGAATGCCCTCCAGCTTCCTCATTCAACATTAATCTTTGTTTCTACAGGTAAGTCGATTACAATAAAAATGCTTACATTATGGAAGTCAGATCAAAGCATTTAAAAATTATCAGTATGACTGATCTGACAGATTATTTTTACATTTTGGGTGTTTTTGTTTTTTTTTCCTATGAATCACAAACACTTCTGAAAATGACTTCTTGAGTTAGGATAGGCAACATTTTTCAATATCTTCCAATCTTTAATAGTATAGAAAAAACATTTCCTGCCCTTTTCTATTAGTTAATCATAAACTAGATGAACTTCAAACATTCAGGTTTCTGCAACAATGGAAATTTATGAACCCTTAATTTTGCTGATGAGGGTTGCTCAAAGTGGGAAGGGTCAAACATTTAGAAGATTAGAGTTTTCAGGGAGGATATACTATAATCCTCTTCTTTCCTCCGACAGTTAACATTATGTCTGGGTAAGTAACTTAAAATGAACTCCTCGTACAAGACCATGTGTATAGTGTGGCTAAAGTAAACCAGTTAAATATACCTTCCCAGTAGGGCCTCAGCTCCTGGTTTCAAATGAGTGTGTTGTAAGGGAGGCTGGGAAGCAAAAGGAGGCAATAAGGTCAAGCAAGTACTGAGGGAAGGTAACTCTGGTTTTGCACATGAGTTTTCACACTTCTTTATACTCCCAGAGACACATTTTGGAAGCAAAAGAATAAACTGCTCTTCTGCCTGCTGCTGGCACTGCATTTGAATTGAGCCCTGGGGTGTGCAGTCTTCAACCAAATTCATCATTCAGCCCAAAAGAGGTTAAGCATGAATAGTTCTGCAAAAAGATGATCATCTGTTAATAACACTATTTACGGACACCCCAGGGAGTGAGACACCTGAGATAGTTCATGTTCTTTACACACAAATGCTGAAGGCACATCACTCTCAAGCAGTCAAGCTCAGCTTCTAGGTCAAATCACTGCATGGTTGGGCCTGACGTAGCACCCGCTCCATAAAATTTAGGGATGTTATAAGTCTGTATAGCTTCTTACTTCAGTGGCTCTCCATTTGGAGCTTACCTGGAGATACACCAACATAAAGAAATTTCACTCTTTATTTGAAAGCCCCACTCCAGGACTGCAGTTTCTGGCTAAGCCGGAGGATGGGTCTGCTCAGCTCCACAGCAAGGCCAACATCAGAGCGTCTCCACAGCCCAGACCAGGAGCAGTGATGGAGCTTGCTGCAGCTTTAGAGTCCTTCTCCCAAGAGCCAGGGGCTACATGGCAGAGGATGAAGCCAGTTCTCCCACAGAGTTAGGATGTGCAGTGTGAACTGAGAGGGAAGGGCTCCACACTCCGCAGCAAAGACTGGCAAAGATTACAATTAAATAAGCTGAGCATAATTAAAACCATATCTCTCCCACCCACAATTTCCATGAATCTTTCAGAAGGTCTAAATCTGAGAAGGTAAATTAACTCCTTATCGGTTCACATTTTAAGCTTTTTAAAAAGCAGGCCTGAAGTCTGGAATGAATTCAGCAAGCAGCAATCTTTTAGCCTTACATGGGAAAATTTGCCTAATAAAACAATACAATTTTATCAGACTATTTCCTTCTGTTTCCTCTGGTGGGTAATGGAAGTTACACCCACTACTTGGTTTTGACATGTGTAACCCAGAAAACCCTCAGTGTGCTGTAAAAATGCCAAGTGATACGTTTCTTTGTTAGAAGATGTCTTGAGGCTCTTGTCGCATTCTTCCAATCACGTCAGGAAAAACTAAATGCATTGTTAACAGCTAGTAGAAAAGCACCGCGCATTAGCCATTCTTCCTCTGAATGGAAAGGAACAATTTCTGATGAAATATAGTTCCTGTTATATTCCTAGATTGCTTTACTGGATAGCTGCCCTGTTTTTCACCAGCCTCAGGCTGAAAATAGGAATTCTGAAAGAGAAATTCTGATACTCTCACAAAGAATTAAAGGAGAATGTGAAAGTTGTCAGTAAAAGAATTTTTTAAAAGACTGGGGTCAATCAGTTCCTTAAAATGCTTCTTAAATATTTATGCGATTAAACAGCTTTGTTAAATATCCAGTCAAAATGAAATTGAAACTCTCCACTCTGAAAGACGTCGAAATGAGATGCTCTAAAATTTAGACATCATTTCCTCTCTCCTGAGCCAAGATGTTGTCAAATCAGTATTTTATGGACCTTACATCTTTGACAGAAAACAGCTTTAACATTAGACTTGGCACTCTATCCAGTGTCTCAGCTAGAAATGCCATCATAAGAAAGAAAAATTGAACGATACCCAGAGAAAAATCACACCAAGCTGGACCACAGAGGTGAGGGACTGGTGGCAGCAGTATCAGAAGGCCTAGGCTTCCTCCTGCAGCTGTGCGACGGGTCACTACCTGCTCCTGGCACAGCAGTGCGGCCATGGGACTGCATCTTCTCCTGTCACTTCTCCGGGTGGCTGTGCATGATATGTGCTCCTCTGGAAAGCCAACTCTGCCTTGCACACCGTGGGATGCATCTGCAATCAGCTACTCCCGCCTAGCAAGGGCTGCTCGCCCGTAATGCTGCTTTTGTAGCCCAGCATTGTATAGCAGAAAGGCTTCAATCTGCCTCCTCAATGCCTGTCTGAATGCACTATAGCTGCACTATAGCTGAAGTTTCTCCTGGTGCTACAGCAAAACTACAGCTATTTATAAGCTATCTTATTTCCAGATCGTACTTCTTCCTAGTAGGAGATACAAAGACATGTATAAATGGCAATTAAATAAACCACAATAGATTGTGTTAACTACTGGTAACTAAGAAGCCACCTTGATCCCTTTCTGCATCTAAGATATTCACCACATGACACTGAGGCCTCAGCTCACAAAGACTTTTCAATTTCAGATTAAACATGCTGCATTAGAAATAGCTCTGGTAACCCACAGCAGCAGATTATAGCTGGCAAAGAGGGAAGAATGAATGGCAAAGGGAAGACAGGAGGGGGTAAGCATTTGCGCTGGGAGAAGAGGTGCAAATTAATCCCACTATTTTAAAAAAAAGTTTTACCATCTTGAGATATTTCTGGGACCTGGGTACTGCGTGACCACAGAGGAAGAGAGAAATTACATGGACTGGCTGTTCTCGCAAAGCCTGATTCTACTCACTGGAGCTCCAGTTCTTGAAACTTGATCAAAATCTGGGAAAAAACCCATCCTGAGAGAGACTTAACTGAAAACTGCACCACTAAGAATGAGATTGAGGCCCAGCATAACTGGAGAAGGCAGACCCCAGGAAGGGTATGAAGTCTTCCCAACAGCACATGTTTTTCATAGGAAGACTTTATTTGCTTCCAGCTTGCATGATTGCTTCTGAAAATATGGCTTCCTCCTTTCATGATTTTCTTGCAGAAACTTTTGCTAGTTACTCTCCAGATGATTCACATTTAGCCTTAGAGACTATTTTTAGCTGCTTTTATTTCAGCACATGTTCTTGGAGAGTTCCTGCTATTTATGTGGTCTCCATTTCCCTCCTCTTGGCTTCTCCAGGGAGAAGCTCCACGAGGCCAGCTATTGAAAGCAGAGCTTGCACATCATTCCTCCTTTTGTGTCCTCCACACAGCAAAGCCTGTCAGAGCACTTCTGAGGTCAACAGCAGCAGTCTTTATCACCATGAAGATAGATAATGGAAAGAAAGCAAGCCAAGGAAAATCAAACACACTCCAGTTCCTCAGAGTGTTTGCAAGGCCATCCTGAGGCTGGGCTGGGCGAAGGTCTGATGATCTGGACACATGAATAGAGATGCAAAACTGAATGTGTAATCATGCAGCAAATACATACAGAGGCAGCTGGGTACAACTGAGCACTAAAAAGCATGAGAAAATTGCTGCAATTCGTCTGGGGTAAATCTGACACCAAGATATGAAGTTACCTTTTTGTTAGGGTCACATAGCTTTAAAAAAATGGGAGATATTAACTCATCAGTGTGTCCATGGCCAACATCATGGTAGGTGTACGTGTGCTGTTTGAGCTGGACTCTGATGTCTTAAGGATTAGTTTTATAGCTTTGACACAGATATTGTGGGACATAGCTAACAACTCAAAACACATGCAGCTAAATAATGTTACCAGCCCAAGAGGCACCTCTGCAAGTGGGAAAGTGCCTTACATCAGCCTTGACTTCTTTCACATATGAGAATAGTGTTGATGTATTAAATCATTTTTAGACTGGTCAAGTCACATGAATGAAGGCCTGTCTTGCTTTAACTATACCCATACAAAAGCCTATTTTCATGAAAAATAGCAGTTTAATATTGCTAAGGTTCCTGCCTCTCTTCCAAATGTGGTTAAAATTTTTGAATGAGTCTAAATTTTTTGATCGATAGAAGTGGGACTCATGCATGCATGCACACACATACACTCAAGACACATCACAAACATTGAGAAACCTAACTAAACCAGAAGTGAATCAGATGGAGGTAGAGGTGGAAACACTCTCAAGATATCAATGCTAAGTAAGCTTTGACTGTAGACTGTAATTTTTATCTTTGCAGTCTTCCCTGGCTTACAAGTAAATCTCTCATGTACCATGGAGGCATTCAGCATGCTTTAATATATAACCTCACCTTATAAGAGCATCTTGTATATTGATCCCAAAAGTATGGCTCAAGCTCGTTAGCTTATAATCTGCTAGGTTAGTAAGAGCTCATAGGGAGCCAACATATGGATGCACTTCTGAGCACATTAACAGCTGTAGTCTAGTAGCTAAGTCCATTATGCTGAGCAATGGAGTTGGTCGTACTCTTTTCGTGTTGCCAATATGGCAATAATTAGGGCTGCTGTGTGGTTCAGTAGACTAAAAGAACTGGCAGACCAAATTAATGCCAGGAGTAATTCAAGGAAGACAGAGGAGTTACACCAGAAGTCATGGCCCACTGTGTTCCTCCCCTTGAAGCTCTCACATGAAAATATTAGTTACTTGCAGGCTGAAGTCTGGACTACTAAATGGTAATTAGACCGCTACATGGGAAATAATTACCTGATTATGAGATGATTAATTAGTATGCTGTCAAGATACAATTATCCTGGCATCTAGGGAATACACTGCATTTCTTTGCTCCTTACAAGATCATGATGGCAGCATAAAGAACCTCTGCCCTAAATCCCTACAGAAATGAACAGCAAAAGAGCAAAGACAGTAGTATTCAGCACCCAGGGATTTAGTGAAACTAGAAATATGCAGGGCAGACTGTCACAGCAGATCAAAAATAGACGAGGAAACAGCTTCACAAAGAGCAAGAACCAAGTAAGATCCTACCTGCACCATCCCTCAAATACACTGAATGCACCGCTCCTGACAACAAGCATGCAACCTTACAGCGGGAGAGAAGCAATTTCTGGCCACCTATGTACGGCAGTGTGGGTACTATACTTCATGAACATCAGGTCCACATCAAGCTTTGCAAATTTTTATAGATGCCTGCTGGGATTGGAGGGTAACAGCACATTCACCTCTGGCCCCTGAAACATCAGGAAAAGGCAGGAAGGCTAATGATAGGGAGAGGCAAAATTTCCAACAGTAGCACCTCCACCTAGCAGAATACAGCCTGACCTAATTAGTTAGAACATGCCTGGTTGTGCAGTAAACTTATAATGCCACCCTTGACTGTTTTCATAAAGTAGATTTGACACCTACTAATGTTGCTAGGTTAGTAGCTTCATAAACTAGTGTAGGTAAGCAAGAAAGGGATGTGCTTTCAGCACCATCACAATCAGAGCTTTGATCTTTTCCTCGGTTGAGGCAAGGAAGCCCTGCATTGCACTCTGCCTTTCATTTGGGTGGGCTCTGCAGACAGAAAAGCAAGGAAAAGCATTCTGGAAAATTATTAGCCCATGAAATTTAGTATCCAATTCCGTCTACATGCAAAAAAGTACTGCTGAATGTTATATATGCTTAGATATAAAAGCTGAGCCAGTAGACATGGCACCAGCTGAGACATAGGTACAGGTTCCCTCTCAGTTAACACCATCATCCATGACCTCAGTGGTATGTAGTCTGGCTCTTCTGGAAACCAATCTGACTCTGCCACCTACCTGGGCTTTATCACTGAATAGCTCAAATTATCTTCTTCAATCTTGGGATGAATAAAAATTTTGTAGCTCCCAGAGAAGCTGTGACATGAATTCATTAGAACCTATGAAGGACTGTGATAGTATAATAATGGAGTAAGTATTGTACATAGTTTTTATGCCAATTCGTTCATCTACATATCTGTGGCTGTTGCCTCCAGGAATTTAACAGATATATGGTATGCAGAATAAACCTCCTGGAAGTAACAAGCCTCTGTACCAAGTTTGCAGATTGTTTCCACATCTTGACACCTGTGTAGGGCCACCCCATACTTGCCCCTCCAGGATAACAGAGAGCAGCCTATGGTAAGATGATGGTGAGTGACAGCCTCCATGCACAAAGCCTGTGAACTATGCTGCTTTACACATCTTTTGCACCAGCCTTAGGGCGAAGCAACCAGGATGGCAACCCCTTTAATGCTCACCCAGCTCTCTGGGACAGAGATGTGCCAGCAGTCTTTTACTGGCTGGTCCATTGTTCCAACTAGTGTTTTCTCCCTCCTGTATCTAAACGCCATTAGCGCTTCTCCCATTCAAACCCTTCTGCTGGGCCAGATCCTGTCAAATCCCTAATTCCAGATAAACCAAAATGCCCACGTGACCAGCCCCTTTGGAAGCAACAGGAATCTAGTCCCTATGCATACTGGTGACACAAGGCCTTCTGGCCATCACCTCCCTGGGAATGCTCAGCATTGCAGCCCTGGTGCTGAGCACACGGCATTGAACTTTGCCTCTGTGTTACCCCTTAGCTAGACAGCTCCCAATTAACAACTTTGTTTGAGCCCAACCGGTTCTAGACAGTATTTTCAAATGTGACCACTGTGAAAAGAAAAAAAAAATAGGTCAAGAGGATTATGCAGGGTGACTAATGATTGCTGCATGCTGGGCTGAGATGTGAAGTCTGGCTGTGTTTTCAAAGGTGCATAATAATATGTCCTTGTCTGACCTGTGGTGCTGTTGACACTTTTTCTGAGTTGATGCCTTCTCACAAATCCCCATTAGGCTGGAAGCTTGAACGCCCACTGTGAATTATGCTAGCAGAGTGGAAGGGCTATCAAACTTTGCAGAACTCCCATTTAAGTTTCATTTCATTTCTTAAAAGCCAGGCAGCAGAGGCAATTATTTAACTGTCAAGCCCTTTTGGAGTTGTTTGCTGAGGGATGTGGCTGCTGTTCTCGGACTGTGTGGCTGTTCCCTGGAGCTGGTCAACAGATAAGAGGAGGGGGCTATTCTGCTCAGCACAGCCAGCACATATAATCAGGGGAATGCCTTCTATCAGCCAGATTGCCATCCAAATAGCCAGAACTAATAGTTTTATCTTTATTTTACTGATAGGGAGGACAACACAGTGTGATGGAAGGTTCAGCTGCCCTGCTCAAAAATCACAAGAGGTTTGTAGCAATAGGAGAATGAATTCAGCTGTTTTCACTCCTGGTCCTGTGTTTAGCATTAGAATCCCTCCAAGAATTAGAATCCCTTCCCTTTCATTAACAGGGAAGTTAGAATTAATTTTTTTTATCTGACAAATGTTCATTATCCAAGTATTTGTATCGATCTCTCCATCCTGGTCCCAGAAATATGTCCCTTTCTAGCTACAGAAATTGGAAGAGAAGGCAACTCAGCTATAGCTGAACCAAACCTACAGTTTCCCACAGGAATTCCAGAGCAATAAGTGATGCAGCAGCTTCAGACAGTCAGAGAAAACAGCCTTTTGTTTCTGTTACAGTCCCTTCACAGGTAAGGGTATAAATATAACCATAGTGAAGTTTCCTCAACAAATGCAGACATACCAGGAAAAACATAACCTCTGGTTCAGCTTAACTGTGAGGAAGATCTGAAAGACATTTCATCTCAGACAGCAGAGGCCAGCCCTTGCATATGGGCTGTTGGCAGTCTGGTAAAAGCCGGGTGTGATGACGCTAGACTGGATGATGCTGGGCCCCAGACATGGAGCAGGGAACAGCAGGTGCAGATCTGTTGTAGGAGGCAAGACACCTCCTTCAATTCACATAAAATTTTTTTCAGAATTCCGCAGGGAAAACTCCCAGCTTCAGGAGAAACATACAGCTGTGCAATAAAGCTCACGAGTGTGGGAAAAGTTGTGACAATATTAGCGCTGTCAAGACCTTTCTGAGGCATCATCACATTGATTTTCTACTGCTTTTGCGCAAGGTTCACATTTATACAAAGAACAGGGGAGCAACACGTACATACCTCCCATAGTTGCCTTTAAAATAAGGTTGGTTTTAATTCCCAGGCAATTCTACACTGGCAAAAGAACAGAAATTCCTTGCTATAGCAAGAGCAGTCCTCTGTGACTGAAAAGGTACAGCCCAGGCAAGGCCTTTCAATGGAGTCCCACTAAGACATTGTGAACTCCAGGCTCGTAGAGGGGCTGGGCTCCCTACCTCACTCCCTGAGGTATTGCACAGAATTTAACAGAGGATCAATTTCTGCCCCATTGTTAAGTCTCTGCATCACAGGCTGAGAAGAATAATTTTGCACAAGCTCCTTGTTTTAGATCAACCCAAAAGTGACAAGAATACTTTTCTTGCTTTTTAAAGAAAAGCCTGCCAGGGCCAACAGACTGATTGTTCCATAAATCAATTTCTTTCCCAAGTGTAAAATCTCCGCTTGCTCATCCTCTGTCTTTCATCCTAATTAAATAGTGATGTGAAGAAATCAGCAGTGTTGTCAATGGCCCTTGTGCTGCACAGATACTTCTGAACATACAATATTAGAAGGAAATGAAGCCAATGAAGAATATTCCCAGCATCTGCACCAAGACTAGCAGCACAGGCTGGTAACATCCACACAAAACCAAGACAGCCCATGACTGCAGGGTGAGCTCAGCTAGGGCCCTGCAGTGCCCCATGTCCTGTAAAGAACAGCTCATGGAAGGGCCTTTCCCTGTGCTAAATGTGATGTGGCTTTCTCTACCATTTCAGCAGGGAGTAAACTACCTCCAGTTATCTTTCACATTCTATTTCCATAATCTGGCCAAATTAAAACACTGAACTACTCTTAAACACTGATCTCTGCCCTTGACACTCACCTCTCCCTTCTAATTAATCATGTTCAATATGGAAGTGTTTAGATGCCATGAAAAAAGATATCCCGTAAGGCAGTGAGTCGCCAGCAAGGGGGAAGCTTTGGCACCCCATGTCATCTAAGAAACAGTTACAGATGGTGAATTACCTCAGGAAACAGAAACGCGTGTGGTCCATGTGGTTCTTGTTACCCACTGGCTCTTGTGGACGCAGCAGGAGTGTGAAGGCACTCCCAGCCCACTGTAAAGCAGGAGCTGGGGAAAAGATGTTGTGCCTCCCCAAGTGGACCTGCACAAGCCAGTCCCAGGGAGCCATGATAACAGAAATGAGCCAAGAGCCCATAAGGGAGGATGTCCTAACACAGTCTGAGCTCCCGGGAGCTGATTCAGAAGAGTCCTTCCTGTCTTGAGTATCACTGCTCTCATAAGAAAGAAGACATTGCTCGTAAAGGTGAGTTTATACAGAATGCATGTATATAAATCAAACAAAATATGAACATTTGGAACGTAAATATTGATATACTCCCAATAGTGCTGGTTTCTTCCCTTTCCCATCTCTTCCTTCTAAAGTGAAGTGGTCCTGTCCTCTCAGGGGAGAGGCAAAGGAAGAGCCCCACATGACTGGCACTATATAAATACAATAAAGACTGTCTCCTCCCGTAAAGGTATTTGATGAGACTGCACACAAGCTAGAGGAAAAGCATGTCACTCAGCAGCACAGCATGTAATGCCCTGGTTCTAAGTCAGGAAACATCTGACAATTTTGTTTATAAGCAAAAAGTAGTTATCTTCAATAACTGGAGAGAAAGTGCTCCAGGACTTTCCCGGCCCTAGATTTTGCTTCAGGAAGCACATGGGTCAGTGTTATTCAGCACATTTCACTGCTAAAACTTTTCTTTGTAGACCAGCAGGGTATCAGTCACTCTTGGCAGGGCATCTTCTGTGGTATCTGAGTACAAACTCTTTCTCCTTTGATTTGAATACCACAACATGACACAGGATGTCTCCTGATACTAAGTTTTGTCATGATGCAGTAATCTGAGAAGTCTTACTCAAAGTTTCTTTATAGGCAAGGAATCACACTAGGCAACAGGTAAACCCCCTGAATTTACTGCACAAAACACTCTTTTATAATTCCCCTGTAATATCTCACCATTGGCTTGGCAATGAGACAAACAGATTTTAAGTGCAGTTTCAGAATACGGCAGAAATAGAAAGCCGGTGATTTACTCTTTCGCTCAACTGACAGCTTCCCAGATGAGAAACCTGTGGCAGCTCCTGCAGCTAGATAACCCTGCAGAGTCATTCATAAAGGGATGGTTGTTGATCCTTGTGCTGAAGAGTTCCAAGGTAAATAAATACTTGTGAAAGGCAATATTTATCAGTCTCACAAACTACTGTGCTGATTTCCATAAAAATCAGATCTCAGAGACGCAGTGAAATACTGACTTCATTTATTATTTAGGTATCCCTCCTCACTTTTCCACAGGGTTAATAGCAACTTCTGAATCTTTTCTTGGAAACATCTGTGCAAGCTTATTTTAAAAAGGCAAGAATTTAACAAAACAAAGACTGTTCGTTTAAGCTAAGATTTTCACAAACTCTTAAACTATAAATCCCATGCTGAGGTAGGGTACATCAGTTACCAGTCTAGAGCCCCCAGGTTTTTGCAGTACATACACATGTAGCAAATGTCCCGCTGGAAAGGGAGGGAGAACACCAATGAGGTTCTCAGCATCTCTTCAAGAGACACACTCTGTGTTCCCAGAGGTAAACAAGCAAAAGCAAAGCCATAGCATGCAGGCAGAAAATGCATGGACCTAGAGCTCTGAAACTCTGTGTACAACTACACAGACACAGGAGACAGGAAAGGCCTCTGCCTCCACTCTCAGAAAAGAGTTACATTATTTTATGAGCAGGACTGATATCACTTGGACAAGGCCTAGAAACAATGGACTCAGCACCCTCAGAATGTAACTTCCAGGTTGTTGCTGGTAAACTGATCACAAAAAAGATGCAAATTACCCATGATCATATTGGTTTCTATTTTGTTATCAGGCATAGATCAAGAGAAAAAAAAAAAAAGAAACAAAGAAGGAACACTTATTTTTCACTTTAGCCACAGGCTTCACAGATGTCAGACCAAATTCTGAAATTCCTCCTCCAAGTTTACTGGTGGAAATTTAACCACAGTAAAGACTTCTAATTGAATTAGGATTGTGAGATTTGGTCTAGAGGTTATGTGGTGAATGGGGTCCTTTAGGATAACTGGGGGTACTAGATAAAGTTAAACATTTGGAGAACATCCAGTCTCTATAAGTAGCAGGTGTACAAGAGAAACTATTCGAATTACAGTTCAGACTTTTCCCAATTGGTTTTGCTTTAATCTCCCAAACTTTAACTTCCTTTTTGTAGTCTTATATTTACTTTCCTCTGATTTTTGAGAATTCATTTTCCCCTCCCTTTTTCCTTCATTCTTCACTGCACTCTTACATACACATTTTAGGTAAGTTGTCTTTGTATACCCATCTCCTCAGTGCACAGACCTCAGTTTTGCACACACACTCTGCTCAGAGGCAGTTCTGCACTGTGAATGGATGAAAGGAAAGTAGGGCATCAGTCCTTCATTCAGTGTCGGCTATGAGCTCTCTTGTACAATGCACTGGGAGAAAATTTGGTTGAACACACTGCAATAACGGGTCTAAGAAATATTCCGAGGAGTGTAAAAAAGAAGCCAGCAGAGCAAAGATCACAAGAAATACAGTATTCAAAAATGTAGAGATTTATGGCAGAGACCTTTTAGAGATCTAAATATGACAAGCCATTTTATATTCTGAAACTCTAGAAGACAAAAGAGGACCCTAGTGAACGCAAAGCTGTAAGAGTTGAAAGGAAACATATATATGGAAAAAGTTCCTACTGTAACAGTCTTAAAAGCTTATAAGGTGGGAAAAAAAACAACTTAGCAGGAACATAGGCTCATTTCTTTCATGCTCTCAGGTTGCTTTTTATCATCTAAGAATCTGACCAACAGTTCTTAGTGGTTCCTCAACACGTCTCCCTGTTCTGGACAGGTTCCCATCTTCCATGCACTAGACTTTTCCAGGAGCATGCCTTAGGGCATTGTAACCATATGGTCCACCTCCTGATGAAAGACACATGCCTCAGCTACCCCAATAAATCTTTCTCAATGACATTAGCCTTCAAGGACACAGTGATGAAAAACTCATTGGAGAAACAAACAGCAATCATTTTTTTCAAAATACACATGCCAGTAACAAATGCAGAACAGTTATTGATATAGGAAACTTCTTGTGGAGAATATATAAAAATACTTGAGGCTCTGTCTACTGCTCTGTCTGTGACCAAAACAAGCCAAACACATCCTCTCTGCTGCTGGAAGAAGGTGGTTGCATAGTCAGTAGGTGTAAGTTGATAAATTCCCCCCATTTAAAATGGGGTCAGGCTTTGTATACAGTGTTATGAATAAATTTCTATGATGGGCAAGAAAGTTTACCTAAGTATTGCACTATTCTATAAAAATGGCTCGCCAAAGCTCTACAATACATTGATACCATATTTATGTATTTGGGATGTATCTATCAAAGGGTGCAGAGCCTGCAAACTCTCTCTCCTCCAGTCATTATCCTGCTTTGGCTCTATGTGGTGCTGTACAAACACACACTGAGAAAGCCTTTGCCCCAGACAATGTGCCAAGTGACGAGAGACTTATGTAGAAAGGCAACAAATGAACAGGATTCAAGCTAGGGATGTCTCCTTGCAGGCTTTCATGCTCCACGGCTAAGAACAAATCAAAGTCTCTTGCAAAGCCAAATTGTTATCACAGTCCTATTTACACAGGCTGGCAAAAGCTCCAAGGAATGACCCCATTTGATATGTCTTTTTTACCTTACTATGTCTACTTTATGCATTCCCTTTCCAAACGCTTCCTAGTCATGGTGGATTGAGACTAGGCTGCTAGGTTCACAGTGTCAGCCCAAAATGTTCATCAGCACTGCGTGACCTCTGTATCAACACTGCCATGGCTACATTATTATTACAACTTAACCTTCCCAGTAGTTTATCATAATGCCAAGTACCAAAACAAGCCTGGGATCCAATGTACACATCCACCTAAACAGGCTACTCTATCTCATGGCCTATTCCCCAACTGATATTAGAGACAACTGGGTAATTACAGTAACAGTCTGGGTAAAAAGGTGAGCCAAATAGCAAAACTCCTAATTAACTAGGCCTCTCAGGGGCCTAATTAATATTGCTTGGATTTCTGCAAACTTAGAAAATGTAACAATTGACAGTTTCTTTCCTATTTCTTATCTGTTTAGACCATAGCTCTTGGAGCAAGGACTGTTTCACTCTACTTTTAAGCACTGCCCGGCAGGCAGCAGTCCCTGTACCTGCTGGCACCGCCCCACCAATGTACACACAGCTCCAAAACCAGTCCGGGCTCTGCAAGGACCGTGTTGATCGGAAAGAAGTGATCTCTCTGTTCCACCGAGCTTAGGATGAACTTCAGCAGCTTCTTCTTGGCATGCAATCACTCAACAGAAGCTGCGTTTCTCTGCATCCTTGCTCTAGACAGGGCCTCTGTGTCCCTGATCGAAAGAAGGTCAAATAGCCCATAACTCTTCTTAATTTTTAATCGCAATTTCATGCTGTTATTTCAGCTGCTGGAAGTGGTGTAGCACAAATCCCTCAGGAGTAATTCCTAGATACTCTCTTGTAGGCTGGCCTACTTTTTCTTCATGTTCAGTTACAAACTGCTTATCATAGCCCAGATGTGTGACAGTACTGGAAAAGCCTGCCTCCACCCAGACAAATACATTCTCCACTGCAGCATGTAAAATTGAAAAAAAAAAAATCACATTTTGATTCTTCTCCAGCTTCTTAAAGATAATCAAGATAATTAAATAATTAAATAATTAAAAATAATAATAATAAATAATTAAAAGATAATTAAAGATAATCAACTTCTTAAAGATAATCAAGATCTAATTTTTAGCTCTATGAGCCCAGCTGAGTAAGATGATTTAATTTTAAACAGTTCTGTTTCCTCTGATAGAGGACAGTGGCACAGTCCCCCGTGTGGCACCCTGCTGCAGCAGTCTCCACAGTGGAAGGCAGGTCTCAGCGCTTCCAGTAAAACGTAGCAGGAGGAGACACTGGAATGGGTAGGGCAAAGTCCACGTGGTTTTATGGGGATTTTGCACATTGCAAGGGCTAGGTATGAAATGCGAGAAGAAGGAAGTGGGAAAGGAGCCCTAGAGTTTTCATAACTAGGAAAAGTATTGGACAGTTTCATGAACTGTGTGGGTCACTTTGGTGGCAATTCTTGATGTTACTGAAATCAGGTATTTGAACCCTAAAATATTGTGGGCTATATAGTGGCAGCTGTCTGACAGAAATGATTCCTGTGAGATTTCACCTGTGGAGGAATTTTAGTACGTAAGTGGGAAAATTCCTGGCAGTATGTACAGCTCTTTTGTTTTGAAAAATGAGAGAAGCTGCCTCCAGAAAAATACACTGCTCTCAGTTTGGTCAGAGGCTAGAAGGCAGAAAAGAAACAGTCAAATCATTTTTGTTTGCTTGTGCAATGAGGGCTTTTACTGGTTTGGTTTGGCTAGAACATCTCTTTGTTTCTCTCTACAGTTTCATACTAACCTGGAATCTTGGCTTTATCAACCAGCTTTTACAGGTCTACATAGAACTTTCTTCTGATGAAAAAAAAAAAAAGATAAACCTACTTAAACCAATGTTTTTTACTCCCCCCCAAATTTCCCATATTTTAATTTCACAGCCTTCCCACTGAAAATATTCCAAGAACAACACCCTATGTCCCAAAATCTTTCATAAATGCAGCACAAATTTCCCCAAAAAGCAAGGAAAAAAGAAATGAAGCATAATAGGAAATCAAAAAATAAATAAAGAACCAGTTTCAAGTTTATGAACTAGAGGACAAAGATATCCTCATTTTGTCACACAAGTGTCAAGAAACCCACCAAACACTACATGCACTGCCTCTTATGTAGCTACTTTTATTACAGATATTTTGATGCTCCCCAACGGCCATATATCAGAGTCAAGACTCGTTCACCAGCCTCTGACCAAGCAGTTGTATTTCTTTCATGGGAGTACAGTACACAGTGAGTGCTGTCATAATATTTCTTTTGCTTATGTTGTTAAGAATGCTGTATTCAAGACATACCACAGATTAAAGTGGACAGATTTTTAGCACAACAAACCAAAGGCAAAAAGGACTAAACCACAAAGCCTTACTTACCTGCAGAATTAAATCAATACGGATGCGACTTCCTTGATAGACAGAGACCAACTTTTAGCTTTCAGTCATTTCACAGCCACTACCCAAAGTCTGAGCCACAGCCTAAATTGGTTTATCTATGGGTAGACAAGATCGGGAGGAATATTTTGGCATGGCAACTGACAATTCCATAAAATCCACCCCCAAAACCATACTCAGTCAGAAAAATCAGCATATTAAAAGCTGGAAGATAATATATCAGAAAGAAAATACAGGGATGAGACAGAAAATGTATACTAAACAGAGGTTCTGTCAAAGAGATAGGTGACAGAATTTCAAATGGTAAAGCTTTTGAATGCTATACAAAACCCTACTTGGCCACAGAACAGAAATAAATACTCAAAAAAAAAGAGTCATAAATAACAATAAATGCACAAGGTCACTTCCCTATAGATGCCTGGAAGGACACTACAGTTGGAACTTCATCTTTGCCGCCGAATCACAGCAATGATGGCTGAACCATGCAGTCGCACTTCCACCGGTTTCAAACCACCCAGGCAAACATAGCCCTAACAAATTGCAAATTTTGACTCAAAGAAGTCCCTGTGGGAAGTGAATAACGTTTGGTCCCTCATGAATATAAGCTTCTATTACAGGAGGCCAGTAGTTCACCTGTAAGAGCAGGTGCTTAAAATTCATACCAGCTAACTGGCAGAATTTGTGCAAAAACATTGACATACACAAATGCAGCCCAAATCCTAACCCCAGAAAGACGGCACTATCTGAATAAACACTACTGCACTGAGATACTCCATTCTGAGGGCTATTGAAACTCAAGCAACATCTCTACCAGGTCACTCCTCGAGGCCTGGGCAGTCTCCTGCTGGCCTCAGACAGTGGGATTGCATTTGGAGTGTTGTGGCAAGAACTAAATGGGAAAACATTTCTCCCAGACTGGGAGCTCTTAGATTTCAAAGTATGTTCTTGGCCCAGCTCAGGATAAGAAGGTCAAAACCTCAGATTTTTCTCAAAAGAAAATCCAAATCACATTTTGAGAAAGGGAAGAAACATTTTTTGACTGGGCCAGAGTGTTACACTTCTTTTGTATTATGTTATGTGTGTTTTATACAACAGCTGTGCAAAAACAACTCAGGGAAAAAGTAATTTCACCTTTAAAATGTCAGTGTGTGATGTTCCACCAAATCAAAAATTCTAACTGGTTTTGAAAAAGAAAATAATCCTCAATCTCTTTTATGGCTTTTTTTGGAGGAGTCAGCATTTATTTTGTTGGAAGATGCCTACCTTGCCTCGAGTGCAGAACTGCTCATTCTCTGTACAGCAGTCCTTCAGAGCAGCATTTTGTGATCAGCTTGGGCAGAGAGGTAGATTATTTTTATGCAGGTGTTTTGTACCAAGGACACTTATTTTTGCATGTATGCACAAACATAAAAAATATAATCCAGAATATTGCCAGGTGAAAGCAGGCAATTTCCATGTAAATTAGTCGCAAATGGGGGCACACTGTGCTCTTCATTGCTCTTGGTAATTGTTCACTGGGGGGTTTTCGGTAGTTGTAATTAATGTTGCTTTCTGATGCTTGGAAAAAAATAGAAAAAAATGAATTGCTGAGAGTGTTGCCCTTAGAGGTTACAATAAAATTCTCATATGTGAAGACAGTATATTGCCTTTGTACAATCCTGCCTAGCCCTACCTAGGAACATGGTCTTTTTTCTCCCTGTAACTGCATGGCTGTGCTTTATCAAGCTTTTCTTCCGCCCCTCCCTGCGCCCTCCAGCGAGGAATTCAGGCAAAACCACCTCAGGAACAACCCAAGGTGTTGACTTAACGCCTGCCAGGGTCTAAGAATTTTTTTTACTGATTTCAGCAGGGGCTGGGATCAATCCTTAGGCTGGACCTCCCAAAAGGCCATCCCTGGAGATGTTGAGCATTCTCATTTCCCAGGGCATGCAGCAGAAGCTGAGGGTTAGGAGAATCTGGCAGATTTAGGAGCACCAAATACAAAATAGACTTCTAGATTAGACCAGGGAAACCAGGGAACCTTCTGCTTCCCTTGGCATACCCAAGAGAGAGGTGCAAGCCAGAACATTCCCCATTTGAAGTACTGGGGGACATGTCCCAGGTTTTGACTATCACAGGAATGAAGATGCAGCCTCTCTCCCAGCTTCTTGAGGGAAGATGTTAGGATGAGCTGCTGATAATCACAGAGCAGGTTCCACAGCAACAGCAGGACAGAAGAGCCCACCAGCAGCTTGGTAAGGGAAACAATTTGCAAACATGCACTGTGCTGATCGCTGTGTAGCATAAACAGCCCAAGAATCTCAAGCACAGGGAGGGAAGTCTTCACATGTAAAGCAGACACCAAACATCTGCAGGGCTGAAACACAATGGGAGCCAAGAATGACTGAGAGAGTATGGGTGGTGGAGAAAACTGAAGGCTGATAAGAAACAGAAAAAAAAAAGCTTCAATTTGCTCTGTTTAATATCACTCCTCCTTACCACACAGGCTGTTTTTTTCTCTTTGCTATTGGTTGGAAAGGTATTTCCAACTTAATAACTTCTTAGCTGCTTTGCCTCTGCTAAGATAAGAGTGTCTGTGGTAGCATTAGCACAGGAGGAAAGGCAGGAGGAAAGTTGTATTTCACATTAACAGTTAGGCAACACCTGGGTTTAATATTAGGAAAAATAGTATCAAGAAAACCCTCCTGACAAATGAGGTCAATCGTTTTGCTCAAGAACACTAGCGCCTCAATGGTCAAGGTTGAGTCGTTGCTTCAAAACACAGCGCATATGAGATGAAAAATATAAAAAATTCTGGTTATAAAATCTCCAGTTTCCCCACTAGATCTGACATCCTTCACTCAAACTTTGCTTCAGCTTCCAGAAGGAAGAGTGAGCTCACTACAGCAAGAGTGCAGAAACCCAGAGCAAACTATGTGGGAAGAAATTTTGTTAGGAGCTCAGTGCTGCCGAGTCTGCACCAAAGAGAAAAATACATCAACAGTCGAGCTCTGAAGGATGTGTGGTGTTAACTGTAGTGAAGATCTGCATTAACTTGCAGTGTGAGGTTAGTACTATTCCTTGACTGTCATTGTCTTTGTGGTGAACACCACCCCAAACCGGGCAGAACAGCTTCTGGGAAACAAGAAGTGATATGGCAGATGTTTCTTGGGCTCAGGTAAGATTTGATGTCTTTGCTTGCTTCTCTCTACTGCAGTGACCCAGAGGTATTTGTTCACTGGCAAACTAGCATTGCTGCAACTGCTGGCATGCCTGGTGAAAGGAATGTCCTCAGTGGAAAAAAAGGAGAGCTTTATTTAAGATAGGAACAACAAGAAGAAGAGAATTGCATGTTTGAGTTCAATACAATATTCAGTGCTTTTCTGGGCTTTGCTTTTCAATAAATAGCAAAAGACAGCACAATCAGAGATAACAACTGCAATTCCAGGCTGACAAAAAAGACCTATGCAAATGGCCTTTCACCTTTCCTCAGTCCAGCTGTGTCGCTCAGACTAATGAAGCCTAATGAAAAGCCCATTTGGATCACAGTCTTTTTCCAGTGCAGAAAGGCCCCCTCTGTTCTGACACAGGTGTTAGCAGACATCCTCAAGCAGCTAGTGGGGAAAAAAAATTTTCAGAAGCCAGTGGGAGACTCCTAATTGCTACTGAAAATATTTTCAAAGCAGCAGATCAGCTAGTAGTCCCAGCTCCATCCCAGAGGCAAACACAATTTATTTGTCATGTTTCAACAATTTTTCTGCTGTTCATACAGTGTAATTAATCACTTGGCAGGCAGGCGAACACACACAGGACTGAAAAGACAGCTCATTCTTTGATATGCAGCAATCCTGTACCTTGTTAAGAGGCAGATTCACTCTCTTATTTACATGTGAGAGCAGAAAAAAAATGGAAAGCAGCAACTCAATACAGCAACAATTAATAGGAAACAAACAGTCTTGTTTAAAACAAGGACCCTGCTATTATTGTATCTTACAACACGTTCTTCCACTGGGTTTGCATGTATGACATTTGGGCATTGATTTCAGATGAAAAGGCAATTACTTCCATGTAAAAATACATAGTCTGTCCTTTTGCAAGCAGCTACTCAAATAGGTACCCTGTTACCTAGTGGTGAGATGCTCTAAGATGTCATTCAACCTTCTCTTCTGTCATCTATTCGGGTAATCTAGATTCAGGCTCCCATCAAATCTGAACAGCCAAAATACACCAGGTGAAGAGCTGAAAAATCCAGCTCCTGTTGCTGATTCCTTTTTCCCTAAACTTGGATGCTCAGACAGAAGAACACCTAGACCCAGGTCACTGCTTCTCAGGGCCTGCAATGCAAATCTTGGCCAGGGAGCTGCAGATGCAGCCAGCCTAATTCCCTCTGAGTCCTGTGGCTAGTGCTCCCAGCTGGCTAGGTGCCTGGGAAGGCCCAGAGCCAGCCATTTGGAAATACTAGACACAAGCACTTTGCTTTGTTTGAGCTGGGGGAATCTGGGTCTGGGTTTTCACACACATACTTCAGCTGTGGACTTTCTGTCAGTTACCATCTCCAAAAGTCTATCCAAGGGCTGTGAAGTGCTACCAGATGCTTGCCACAAAGCAAATCCTGCACACTGGACTAGGGAAACTTTTGTCTTCCTTCAAACTGGAGCCAAAACAAGAGATGAGGCCATAGCAGCAAACACTGTGAAAGGAATTCAAGATCGATATATTGGCTTCTGGCAAATTCAGAGCATTTCTATTATCTCTCTAAAGGCTGTAAGAGACAGAAATTATACTAATAAGCAGCACTTGACTGAAGCAGTGCCTCAAAAGAAGCTCAATACAGACTTTAACCAAATCAACAAACTCTGAATTCATAGACAGAGCAGGTAGATTTATTTGTAGGTCCTGGAGCTGAGGGGCTCTACAACTGCTAACTCCTATTTGCAATCTCATCCTCCTAAATTTCTTTGGATGAGCTTTCTCTGGGCCAAAGAGAAAACATACTCTTTGCAGCCTGAATCAATGCTGATGGAAGTCAGTGTGACATTTCCCACTGATCTGAGAGTCCTGTAGTAACCAAGTGCTGCTCTTTGCTTTCTGCATAGCACACCTTAACAGACTTGAGCTCAACAAAAGAGCTCTCCATTCACCTGAAATACCACTGACACAGCCTCTCATTATAGACCCTTAGAAACCTTCCATAGAATGGTTTTTGCATTTTAAATTACATATATGATGGCATATTTTTCTCCTTTTTGGACAGTTTTCAGACATTAAAAGCTTATCAGCTTTTGTTCTTGTTTACAGGGAAGGGAAAAAAAAAGTAAAAGCAGACCATTTAGAAAATGCCCCAAGCTCCTGGTATCAGGGGACTTAATGTATAAATTTAAATTAATTGCATCCAGTTGGTTGCAATTAAAGGCTGGATGCTTGGTAGTTTCTTCTTCCCCATTTGACTCAACATACATAAACAGTGGGATCAGTTCAGCACCTTACTATGGTTCCTGCCACTTCATCCCGCTTCTTGGCACTACCTTCGCCTCTTCAGGTTTCTGCCTTTGGGCTTTGGAAAGCTACAATACAGGTAGTGGGCACTTGGGAGGGGAAGCAAAAGTGAAAGCAGGGGACAGGGGAAATAACATGTGACAAGGATAAATCTCCTCTTCCTCTCAAATGACATTGTGAATACAGAGACAGCATATCAATGAACCAGCTCAGTACCTACTTTTGTCTAAGTACAACCCCTTGGGTGGAATAAAAAAGATGCATTCCCTTTTAAAATATCTATTTGTGCCATCACAGCACATGTATCCTTCTGCTGCCTGAGAATTTGACTGCACCTGAGAATTGGACAGACATGCAAAGTATATACTGGGATGAAAATCAGATTAGACAGGCAAGTACCATTCATGCCTTTGGGAGCTATCCATAAACTTGACTACATCGCCAGGAATTCACACTCAGTAAGGTCTAGGAGAGCTTGTATGTTTTCAGTATGTGCTTCCTTGGGAATGGGGAACAAATCTTATGAATGGTGATAACCTCAAATCCACCTGGACCTTAGTTCTCTGTTTCATCAGATTGAAAACTCCAACTTTCTGCCACAGCAGAGGATCCTTAAAGCAAGTGCAGCCTGTTCACAGCCTTTTCCCAGTCTTTTACTGACATCTAGCGAACAGTTTCTAAACTGCACCTGAAAGACCTGGAGATGAAACGATCCCATCCGGAGGGCTGCTGCACAGAAAAGCATGCATAAGCATGGGGTGTACAACAGTGCGCACTGTTCCCTGTCCTTTCCCCACCACAATAGCTCATCTGCCCTGTGGGCAGGTGAGGGAGAACCTGGTTCTGCTCATAGGCTGCACAAATACTGCAGTGGCCCAATTAAAGTGGGCAAACACAGCTACTGGACTCTTACCGCAATGGTGCTGCCAATTGCAGGGACCATTACAGTATGGCAGGTGGACATCAAAAGTCCTACCCAGGAGTGATCAGCAAGGCTTCCACCACAGCACTGCCAGATCAACTCTTTCTGAACAGGGTCACCCTCTGTCCCTTTACTCACCCAGAGGCACAAATTTAGAACTCAAATGGGAAACTCATTGGCCGCTATCTCGGCGGCTATCAGAATTAGCAACTGCAGCTCCCACCCTCAGGGTCTCCTGGTGGATAGGTGACATTTGCAGCCATCTCACAGTTCATCTTCAAGCACTCCCCACAGCACATCTTTGGGTGACAGCAGATGTGAAATCCTTGAGGAATAAAGACCCAGCGACCATGCCGCCTGCCTTCAAAGAGTGTCAGAACCAGCCTGCAACTTCTGCATAGCAATAGCGGAACATCTAGTGTTTGCAGAGAGCCTGCTTTCCATTTTATAGCCTCTATTATCTACTGCAAAACAGGGAGTTTGGTTTATGATACCTATAAAGGTAACCAAGCAACAGCATGGTGGGTATCTACTATGTCATCAGTTACAAAAAAATACAGTTAGAAGAAACAAGCAGAATGATGGTGGTGTCAGCCTGCTACAGGCCTGGGTACTAAAACCAGCCTGTCATTTTCATCAAGCAAAAAGAGCCAATAAGCCCAGACAGCTCTTCCTTATTAAGAAAGTTTATGATCAAATTCTGCCCTCCTCTTTGAAGTCATGGAGGGCTCCTTCCATCTTGTGACAGACATCTTCTGCACTGAGGTGAAGGAGATTTCTCTACTTTCTGTATGAAGAGTAGAAACATTTGTATAACACCACAAGGTGTCATAACACTAGCATGCTTATCACATCTTTCCTCAACACACAAGTATTGTTCTCACACTTCATCATCTGGGAAGTTAAGACACTTTCCCCACTGATTTCAGGATCACTTGCAGTCTCCTAACACCCTTGACTTGCAATCCTTACCTGAATGTACAATGCTAACTGTACCTTTAATCTTAAGAATTTACATGGGTGGAGGTGATTAAAATCAAGTAAAATGAAGGAGAGGAATAGGTGCTTAAAGGAAAACTTAACATTGTCCTGCTTGTTAGACTGCGCAGACACTATCAAATTAAGTATACACATGAAGATCTTTAAAGGTTTGAAAATACCCAACAGCCAAAATACTATCAGGGTTACCAAAGGTGCATTGTTTCTGCTTCCCAACAGCTGTTGAGTCCCTGTTTATTTTCTGCAGAAGGTCTCTGAGGACTTGTTCACCTACAAAGTTTGACTGATTTAATTAGATACAAATCAGTGTTTTCCACTTGTGTCAAGCCAGTGAGCTTGTATGCAACATTTCCCTTCACAGCCAAGTGAATAACGAGGCTTGTATGAGCAGCGCTATCCAAATCCAAAATACTCTCATACCAGCTGACAGCTAGCCTATGTTAAATGCAGCTTAAACCAGTATGGAAGACTTGCTAACAGTCATGAATCTAGAAAGGAAGAGTCAACAGGCCGAATAAAGCAACAGCATTTACAATTACTCAACTACACATCACTCCAGAGGCTTCCTGAGCCTGATAACATGAGACAGAATTAGTGCTTCTCTTACCTGGTAATAGTAATCAACATACTGCGGCTTGTAATGTAGAGGCCCAGAGTTTTCAGGAGACAGGACATCTTTTAGTAACTCTTCACAGCCTGACAAAGAAAAACAAGAGCAAATGGTCAGGCTGAGAGTTTATCTTCCCAGAGATTACATGGACAATGGAGGAAGAAACACAGGTTTTTAGCTAATCTGTATACACAAAACCTTGAAAGCTAGCTCTGGAAAATGTTTAAATAGCTGTAACAAAGCTCTGCCCTCAGAGTTCTGCATAGCACATATTCAGCATGTGGCACTTATTTAAGTGCAATTACACTAATACTGGCTCTTAGCACAGATACACTACACTGCAATGAAACTGAAAGCTGAACATTGCTTGGCTTGGTAAACTGTCCTGTGGGATAGAAACCTGCCTCTGACCAACCCCAAACTCTGAAGTCAAACACTGGATTTGCAGGCTTGGCTTGAGCCAGTGTCTGTTTCATATCAGTGTCAGTGGAGCTGCTTCTGATTTTCTCTGGCCTAAGTGACAAAGGGGCAATACTTAAATGTCACAAATTCCCCTTCAAAAAGAGCTCTGTCACAGAGCGTACAGTGTTTGGAAGCAAGTATCTATGCACTGTATCAATGTCTGTGTTTCCCTCAGTCCTTCTCTCATCTGAAAACCTGAGACAAATATAGAAACACTGAAATCACCAATTCCCCATTTATTACCAATGACCACACTTGGCATGTTGAGCAGCACAACTGAAGAAGGCAGTAATATCAGGCCAGGTTATTTTAGAATAACCAGCTTACAGCCTTGGGCTAAACTGTGTGAAACCTCATCAGCATGTGTTGCACACTATCCTACTTGGAAGCTGCAATTATCCGGCAGTATTCCTCTCTTCCATTCCATCGCTAATGCAATACGTTTGGCTGTGACTTTACACACTGATATGCACTCATGAGGCAGGTGAGTCAGAGGAAACAGTGTAATGTAAGGAAGTGTGAACTGCACAGGTTTACACTTTTAGCTGATCTCTTCTCTTGTTTTTAAAATAGAAGAATAACATCCATAGGGGTGAAGATACCTTGTGGTTATAGAGGGGAGTCCCTTAAAAAGGAAAGGAGTACTTAAAAGAACAAAAAAAGTGACCAGATTGAGGAAGCCCAATATGGGGGATCAGTATGTTGTCCTGTCTCCCCCACACAGGCATATATCAGAGGCAGCACATGGTGAATGAAGCAACCATTAAGATCTCAAGAGCATCACACGGACAACAGGTAGCAGGACTTTTTTCCCTTTTCCAGCTTCTGCAGCAAAGTGAGATTCTCAAGTGGCACAGAACAGAGAATAAGCTATTAATTGCACGCTTCTGTGCATTTTTCACTTCGCTGGAGAAGTCAGTGGGTGAGAATGGTGTGTTAGGGTCACTTCCCAAAGAGGAGCTCAACTGGGAATGACAATCCAAAAAAATAATTTACTGGCTGATAGAGGCAAGATGCTAAACTTGTTTGCCTAGAGAGGGCATCTTTCTACATAACTTGCCCTGCCTGTGGCTCTCACATTTCCCACCCAGCCATGATCCTTTTCTTTCTCTTGGTTTTATCATTAAGTGTATCAGCCTGTGCTTGACTGAGGTTATTCTCTAGTCCTCTTACAGAGGAGAATTCAGTTTATTGTTTGTACCTTTTGACATTAATAACCAAAGATTATTACTCAACAAACTGCCCTGTGCCAGCACCCACTGTGAGAGTCTTTACACATATGAGCTGCTTACTTTGCTAAAAGGTCTCTACATGATACGGAGCACCTACTCATTAAAGTGAGTTATCGCCAGCAAAAAAAAATAAATGCCAAGTGCTACACAGTAATGGATGTAAATTAGTGTAATGAAGGAGGTCTGTTTACACAGTTCTAAAAATTCCCAGCAACAATATCTTCAGCCATAATTTCAAGCCTTATTTTCCTAATTCAGTTGTACTAACAACAGTGCTTTAGCTAAAGATCTCTAAGCAGTCAGTCTTCATTTAAGCCTGTTAGGTGAGAAGTTATCACTTCCCTCAACTTTTTTCTTTGGTGGGGAAAAGTCACAAAGGCTGTGGGTCTTCAAAGAAGGATTTAACTGCCCAAAACAACCAGAGTCAGAAACCTTTCTGCCTTGCCTCCTTTCAAAATGCCAGCCAGACTGGTCTGTTACAGTTAGAGTCACAAATAGCTCCCAGATCTCCAGGGTCTCTAATCTAGAGTTTAGCTGCAAGGTCTTCTGTGTCCTCTCTTTGTTGTTCAGTTCTTACCTAAGATTATTCCTGATCACATTCTTCCATTTTCCTTGTCCATTGAGGGGGACCCCTTCATGAGAGCCCTTGGCCATTTAACTTCAAGCCTATCATTTATTCAGTAAAAACACTGGGGAGAAAAGCATTGCCTCCTTTGCATCCAACCTACTTGGGCAGCCCTCACCATTTCTTCATGAGAGCCACCTGGCACAGGCTTTTATGTCCTGATCCAGAACCACAGAAGCTGATCAAGCATTTGGCCCATTTCCAGAACATCACCAGGCATTTAATCCAATTTGTTTACCTAGCTGCATAGTTTAAAATGGCAAACAAAGCCAAATCTTGCTCTTACTGAAGTCACAGGCCAAGTTTCCATTTGCCCTGACAGACACTGGATGTAGGTTCATCTGAGACTATCTCCTTCTACAAAGGTCACTTTTTGGTGGGAAGATGTTTGAGTGTGCAGCAACCAGTGTCCCCTGTAGGAGAGGTTTGCTTAGCATGCAAGCTGGCACGACAGCTTGGATCTCTTCATCCTGCAGGGAAGATATGCATGTTATTATAGTCCATAAAAAATGGAAGAAGAGAAGGAAATGCTGAGAGGCCATTTTCCTCTGAGATTACTAAATCACATCATTGCTACCTTGCAGACATCTGAACCTGTTCCGACATCCATCAGATCAGGAAAGATGGCCACTAGCTTCAAGAATCTTAGGATTGTTCCACTGGTTTTACTCCTGTTAAGAACTGTGTTTAAAGAATAAATTCTCTGTTGTTCTTTTTCCCTGTGAACACACAAATCAGAATCTCTTAACTGTGGAGGACTGTGGTGCTGGTCTTCTCTTTGGGCCACCCCTTATCACCAGGAAGGTGGGTTTTGGCACACTGTAGGGAAATGCATCAGCTTTCTTACTTGGTGTTTTTCTGCAACAGTGCTAATATATCTCACCTTTCACTCCCCTTATCTAAATGATAATTTGAATTTTTCAAGTACTCCAAGAGGTTTACACAAGGAGCATAATATAAAGAGAGGTCTAGTCTGGCACACATGGTGCTCTCTGCTACCAGTACCACTCTTGAGAAGAATCATGCTTGCCTAGGCTTACAGAACTGCCATAATGGGTATTTCAAGCTGTGCAGCAGTATGCACCCAAGGCTAGAATCTGTCCATAAATAACCCATTGCAAATAAGTGAAGGAATACTTCCTGGCTACTTCAAGGACCTCCTGCACTAAGATGTCCCATTATTGCTATAACTTCATTTTCCAGGAAATGGTAAAACTGAAAGTCACTTACATGGCTGATTAGAGATATTTTGTTCAGATGTCTACTTGTATCATAAGGTATTAAGGTGCTCAATGTTCTCTTTCCGTTGCTACAGTTGGGAAAATTTCCTCATCTACATTTTTGGGCAGCAATTGGCAAGGTGATTTAGCTGCACTGCAATCATAGTGAGGCTGTAGATAGAGGCAAAGAGCTAACCCAGGGATACTTTTAAGTCCTTGTGTATTTACTGCTGCAGCCCTGCAAAAGGATGCCCTTTATGGAGGAACACTCTGCTAAAGGGTTGTGCATTATATAAATCACTATGCACGGTGACAGAGATCAGGAGCAATCTTGTATCTGGAGAAAGAACTTAACTATCAGATCACAAAATGACAGTGGTCAGAAGCTGCTGAATTTTCTTCACTGGCTAAAGACAGCTGATGAGCCAGCACAAAGGCAGCTTCTCTGAGCCATTCAGAAGACTGTTTAACACATAGACATGTATGAGTTCTTGTTTACCAGAGTGCTAAAGTCACTCTCCAGTCTGGTGTGTCAAAATTATCCAAGTTAAAAACTATTTATCCAAATATTAAAAATGCATAAGCAAACACAGTTCATTTGGCCAGAACTGGGTTACGGAGGAGGAGCATATGAGCTTGTGTGGTGGGTTGACCATGGCTGGACGCCAGGTGCCCACCAAGTCGTTCTATCACTCCCCACCCCACCCCCGCTCTTCGCTGGACAGGGGAGAGGAGAAAAAA
>JANZLQ010000002.1:33660905-33702701 GCA_026212715.1 Elanus axillaris | reverse complement strand
TTAAAATGTTATCACAGAGGCGTTACCACTATCGCTGATTGGCTCAGCCTTGGCTGGCGGCGGGTCCATCTTAGAACTGGCTGGTATTGGCTCTATCGGACAAAGGGGAAGCTTCCAGCAGCTTCTCACAGAAGCCATCCCTGTAACCCCCCCCGCTACCAAAACCTTGCCACAGAAACCCAATACAGCTTGGTGTTATTGGCACTTTGCAGGGCAAAGTGAAGTAAAATGGGAAGTGACCTGTCCCTGTTCAGAAGACTGCTGCAGAACAAGAATGCTAAGTTGCACCAAAACCACTACATCATTTATCCTTTCGTTTTGTGAAAATGGCCAGCTGAGATTTTTCCTTTCTTGAAAATACCTGCCTAAGACTTATAAACTCTCAAAACACAGTGCTGACTCCAGAGGCAGGACAGGATGATCTTTAGTCCTAAGCAAAGATGATGGAAGTGTTTTACAAGTCACTGAAGAGGAAGACATGAGCCTTTTTCAGTTTACTCAGGATGCCAGACAAGACTTCTCTTGCGAAACAATTTTACAAATTTACCTTCAGTTTCATTTAAAAAACCTTGATTTTCACACCCTAACAGTCAATTTGCAAACAGACATTCTGACCACAAATAAACACAATTGTAGCAAAGCGATTTCCTGCAAATGCTCCAAGAAGGAGATTTAACCCATACTGCATCAGGCAATTTTCACAGGCAATTAAGCAATTTTAATACTATAGGAAATCAAATCTGGTTACCTAATTGAATGTAGTTGGTTCCTGGCATTTTTCCTAAGAGCAATAGTTTTTTTACTTATCTACCCTTGGATCTTTAATGGTGTATTAGCCTCATTTGTGGTTTCAGACTGTATTTAGTAAAATTTAGTTGAGTCTTAGAAAACTCTGAAGTACTTTTAAGAGTAACCAACTTCAGTTCATTAAACAGCTATAGCGTAATTTACAAGAGGAGAGCTCACCTCTTCACATATATGCGACAGTCCTTCTCCTTGGAGCCATCCCAAGTACCACTCCTGTCAATAAGTTATTCTTAAAAGAATGGACAGATTCATCAAATTATCTCCAGTTATGGCTTACTGTGAAGTTTGAGATCTATAGCTATGAGCCTAAATGGGTTCCTCCTTTGAGATTTTCTGCAGTGCGTTACTGAAATTCCTGTGCTAGTGCAGCTACCCTGGTCTTAGGTATTGGTATATATTACAGATACTGGTGTCTGGCAATTAAACCCATTTTACATGACTGCAACATATCCACCTCTTAATCCACACTGGATCTTCAGGACAAAGCTGGTACAATACTATTCTCAGCTATGGGACCTCAAATTAAATTTTAAATTTAGTTAAAAGAGATGGTCAAAACTCAGCACTGGTTTTGTGAGAACTATGCTTGTTTGGAGCATCAGAATCAAACAAGAAAAGCAGAAAAAAAAATAATAATCACCAGTGAAACAGAAGGCCAGAAATATTCTCCTTTGGAAAACTTTGTTTTGGAAAAAAAAAACCCATTAAATTTCATACTCTATTATTTTCATATTCTTTTACAGTCCAGATGACCTGTCACAGTCTGAGCTACCAGAACAACCAACTTCCCTTTTTGAACATTTCTTTAAAGCTTTGGGCAAATCTGTATTCTTGGAATTTTCATCAAAATTGCAAGGAACTCATGGAGAAACATATATATTTTAAACTTTTATCTGCTAACATAAAGACCGCTTTTAGAAGCTTTCCAGACAACTGCTGTAATTAGATGCCTAAGGATGCAGGGAAGCACAGAGATGGATTTTTGAAGGCACATAATGGTCTGTGTTACTATTTTGAAGATTCAAAGGTTGTTATTGCTGCAGGTGGGGAAGCATGTAAATTCACAACTGTGCTTCTTCCATGCAGTTAATGAATATGAAGGAGCTCCTACAACTCTCAATTTTCAAATATTGTAAACTGAGCATAATTTAAACGTCCTTCAAAATTCTACAAGGTGAGGAAAAGAATCTTTTGCTCCAGGAGAAAAACAGGCTGTATGATTTCCTCTGAAAAAAGTGCTTCTGCTAAAACACAAAGATCCATTATTGCAGAAATGCCCTGTGCTTAACATCGCTCAGTCTCTCCCATTATGAAAGGCATTACCTTCCAATTAGTACACAGTGGTCAGTGTTGTTCTCATGGTTAAAATAAGCTATAAAATCAGAATACATTTGCCTTTATCTTTTAATTCTGTATTAATTTATATTCGTGCTGTACCAGCTCACCTCTGTGAGCTCCAACTACAGGGTCAGTAGGGGGAGCTCACCCTTTATTTGTCAGGGTTTGGGTTTCTTTAAGCAGAGTATCAAAGTAAAGAGACTATTGGAAAGACAACAGAAATCTTAAAATAGAAGGAATAGGTCAGACTTAATTAGAGCCTGCTAAACATACCAAGAGCCTGGTCCTGCAAACACACCTGACTGTGGAACCTACCACACGTTGGAAATAACAGTTCCACTCAGGCCTTTAAGTATTACAAGTGGCAGAAAGTATTTCCTGTATCAGTACAATAAATTCAGTACAGCAAAACCAGTCATTGACTCCACTGAGCGAACAGTAATGGATCCCACACTGACCCTGCTGAAATCAATGGGAATTCAGCATTTGAGTGATGTTCTGGATGTTTTCAAAGTTGCTAAGCAGTGCCACTTCTCAGGCTATACTGGCTTTGACACAGCTCCTAGGTAAGAGGGTACTGGTGTTATTTCATGGCAATTGCTCTCCAGACAGATGCAGTTAATAGAAATAAAGCCATGCAGTGAGCAGATAGAAAGGGCAAATTCAGCAGGAGTAAAACCGTCATATTCTGGCATTCCAATGAAATTGCTGCAAAGCTTTAAATTTGATGGTAAGCCTGTCCCTGTCTCTGGCAGAGCCTAATTGCATGGGGAAAGCAGCCTAGACAGCAAGGGCTCAGCAGAGATGCTGAGGCAATGTCCTTTAATCCACAAAGGACCAGAAAAAAGAAGCGAAGCTTTCTATAAATAGAAAGCACCCTGCCTGTTCGGTATTCCACCCCAGACACAGTGGGAATGAGTTCCTTCAACACACTTCACCCCTCTAGCATAGACACTTCCACTTGAAAAAGTCCTCTCCATCACTTCCAAAGGTCCCTGCTGTTAGTGAGACTCCTCAGCACATCCTTCACCACAGTTCCAGCTACTCAGCAGCTGAAAAAATTGTCTTTTCCACCGGATAGCCCCAGCAGCTGCTGTGGAGGTACATGACTCATATGTCATGAGGTTTATCCAGCTCAGAAGCACTAAGGAAGAGACAAGGCTTGATGATCACTTGTAAAGGAACACAACACTTTTCATTTGTACCATGCAAGAGTGAACAATGCCCTGGCTTATGGAGGAGAGAGGCCAAGCTGCAGATGTTAGATCCAGGGTTTGGAGTTTCTCCCTACAGTGAGAGCTGCTACCAACCAGTTACAGAGCAGACATTGAACACTCTGATGTTTAGGATTTTTTTAGGTCCCAACATCTAGTTTTTCACTAAGATCCATACCTGGATCTGAAAAGCTCAAATCAACATCATCAGAGGTCAATTCTTTACCACTGAGATTTGAATGTGGTGTTCTAGATGCTTCAAACCTCATGCTTTAAACAAATTCAAGGCACTGATCTACCAAAAAAACCTTGACACTATTATCACTTCTGTGCAGCAAAAAATTTCTTCAGCATACCATAAAGGCAAGCACCTATGAGACAAATTAATTTGACGTCTCATAAATAAGAAATACGGCAAGGCATTAGGATAGTAAAGCTTGAATTTAAACATTTGGTTTCCAGTGCTAAGAGTAACACAGCTTCACACTCCATTACTGAAAAAAACCACTGTATATATAGTAGGATCTCATTTTGCTCTATTAATCTGATTGCCCCAAGCAATTGCAATGGGCTGAGATGTCAAAGAATCATATGTGTAATCTGTTGCTGCCAAGACAAATTGCTTTTGTTCGATAACAAGCCTGCTGCTACCCCCGGGATGTGGCTGCACTGATAAGTGAGAGGTAACAACATGATGGAGGCTTCCCATTTTGAAAGGCAGACATACCCTTTCTGAACCTTAACATGACCAATTTCATTTTTAAGAAAAATATGGCTGGTAGCTAAAGACCAATAAAACTTCCATGCTGTGAGGTAGGCAATAGAACCTGCTTTTCTAAAGAGATGCTGTGAAAACAAACATGACAATGTCTTTTCAGAAATAGATACAAATGCTCCTGCAATTATACACACTTGGCACTGACACTGTGTAAGTGTTGACAACATTAATCATGTGCTAAGAGAACTCTAGGTGATGCTGCAGAATTGGATGATTTCTCTGTATCTGTTCACATATACATACTAATATCCATCAACCATATGATTTGGACCCCACCTATAATAGGCTCCACATAAGGGCTTTAAGCTATTCATAAACTTGGAGTACAAGGTATTCCTGAGAGTTTGATTCAGTCACATCTTTGCAGGACTAGACCTTAGGATATGACTACATGAATCAGTTCCCATAAGGTAAACAAGGCTGAAAACTCCCAAGGCATCATCACCCTCCAATAACTGTCAATATGCACATGCTGTCCCTCACAGTAAAGGAAACGTAGCTGCCCGCTCCTTCACTGTGGGTACTGCCCACTGTGAACAAGGGCATAGTTATTACAGAGGAGATGCTCTTCTGGGTCACATCTATCCCTTTCTGGTCATATTTTGTGCATTTGTGCACAGCTTTACACTGTGAATTACA
Organism: Elanus axillaris; assembly: GCA_026212715.1. Lineage (NCBI taxonomy): Eukaryota > Metazoa > Chordata > Aves > Accipitriformes > Accipitridae > Elanus > Elanus axillaris. Next base: position 33,697,925 of record JANZLQ010000002.1, on the reverse strand, counting down.
GAGGACTACCAGATGATTCACAGAGCTTGTGTCTTATTTAACCCAGAATGCAGTTTGCTACAGCATTTCCTGGTCAAGGAAAATCTCTAGTATAGACCTTAGTGTCTATACACTAATGTATTAACTTTCCTTCTGGCCTTTCTATTGCCTTCTCTTCAAAAACATCAGTGTCACCTTGGAAGGTGTCTCAATGAACATGGACTGAGAGCAGCTTCTCGCTGTAATTTTACATAATTATACACTGTCCTTGGCTACCATAAACTGTAATTAAAATTGCTGTGGTATTACATTCTTGCATCATTATAGCTTCATAATAATCTCATCGTAGCAGACTCTCCAGAGGCTTCTCCTGGAATCACACTACGATCATTGTGACATTCAACCTGTCCCTGAAGTGAAGTCTCTGGGCTGTGAGAGCACTCTGGCAATTTGCTAAGGACATACTACATGTCTGGAAAACGACAGGCTGGATTATTTTGCTATGGGAAGCTAGAAAACTAATCAGCAGCAAAATGGCTAAAGTCCCTCTTCACTATTTGCTTTGTTGCCCTTTGGCTAAGCTATAAAGCATAATAATATCTGTGTCTTCTGTGAAGGACAGTCTTTCCTTGGCAAAGGAGATGGTTTGATCCATCTGGTCTCTATCTTCAGGGCTTGCATGGCCAACATGTAATAACCCTTTTCATTCCAATACATATCCCCAAGTACTTTGAAAACATGTATTAACTATACCTTGCGGATACCTTAAGAAGAGTACAATAGTCTTAAATGTCCTGGTAGAGAAACTAAAGCCCAAGGGGTCTCTAACTTCCTTAGGTTAGAGATCAACAGCAGAACCAGGTAAGAAACCTGGAGGTATCAGCCTTTGGCACTGCCTGCTAACCACAAAGCTATTCTTTCTTCTGCTATATTTGTCTTTAAACTACATCACATGATTTCTGAGAAACTAACAGTAAACCAATGCACAAGCACCTGTGGATACAGGAACTCTACCATTGCTCACCATTGATACATGAGATGCACAAAAAGGAAAAACATACTGGCTCTGTTCCCAGAGTTGCCCTACTGTCACTACCAATAACCACAGTCAAAAGAGAGGATGTCTTTGACATTTTCTGCAACCAGAGAAACATTAGGGGAACTGAAGTGGACTATTTTTAAGAAATATGCACATACCTTTGATAGCAAAAACTCCATGACAGAAGTCCTTAAAATTGATTCTTCCCAAATCATTTGGGTCCAAGTACTTTGCCAGTTTTTCCACCTGGAAGAAAAGATCATAAAATACGTGTTGAGCTTGGGTGCATCATCTGCTGCTCAGTTGGTCTATATTGTATCTTCTACAGAAGACCCCAAATGGAAGAATACCTTTAATGTTCACTTGAATTGGCCAACAAATTGTTCTGCAAGGAGAAATCATGTCTTATAGTTGGATTACCTGGTGCTGAGTGAGGCACTTGCTCTGATCAAAACTTCTGCAGTTGGGACACATTTATACTCTCCTGTATGGATCTCAAGAGCTTAATAATGGGTGAATCTGTGACCTAGCATCTAATCTTAGAGCAGAATGCTAAAAGAATCTCCTTCCCTAGAAGCCCTTGCTGTGTAGGCAGCTCATAGAACTTAAAACCTTAGTGATCTTCATTCTTCTTAGCAAAAGTTACTGGGGAAGGAGAAAGGACAGACAAAGAAGTGCACAACCCATAGTAGCCCCATTCCCTGAAGAATCCAGACTAGAGGAGAGAAAACTCATTGGCCACTTGGGATCAAACAGAACTTCCTTGCCACAGCAGAAAATACAAGCTTTGTGTAGGAAAACAGAAGTATATTAACAGCACAAAAAGATTCATGTGACAAGACAGAGAACAGTTCTGTTCAGTACACTATGCAAACAAGCAATGTACTTATTGCTTATAATCTCAGCTTCACAGTTTAGCCTTTCTGATCACTACTCACTGTAAAATTAGATTACACTGAATTTAAACAGAGCCACCAAATTGGCATGTACCTCAAAGAAGGTCTGGCAGATTTTTCAGGAGGGTTTTGGGGAAGAGGGAGAAAAGCAGTCTAGACTGGAGAGGCTGTTGTGTGTTGTGCTGTCTAGAATAATGGAATAGAGAAACAAGTAGCTGAAGAAGAATAAGGAGAAAGGCAGAACAGTCCAGGGAGGTGGGCATAGTGCTGGGACACCCCCGCTGGCTGTTCTCCTCTCTGTGATAAATATGCTGCATTACATTGTATAAGTCCCCTCCTGTCCCTGTGCCTTTGCCTGTACCTAGCAGGTACCCTCACTGAGGCAGAGGCAGCCTCTTGCTGCTCGTAAGCAAGCTCACAGTCAGCTGCAGCACAACTCTGACCTTGATCTGGGCCCTCCAGACACCCTGGAGTATAAACAAGATGAGCGTAGGAGGCAAGGACAGCAGTCAGGCACGTAGGATGCTGCGCAATCCTGGTGACTACAACGTGAGCTCAGATATGTCAGTCTGAGCAGCAACAAAAGCCCAGCTGGAAAGATATGCAGCAAATGAATCCAGATGACCCAGTTTCTCAATTTTCTGGGTTTGTTTTTTTTTCTTTTTGTGTGTGTGTGTGGTTTTTTTGGTTTTTTTTAACATCCTAGGAAAATCCTAGCAGTTTCGTAAAGCCCTGCAGATAATGCACTAATGTGTGCACATGATACTTCTTCCTTCAGATTTTCTCAGTGCTTATAAATTCCCTCTGTGCCAATAAATGCCATGATCAGCCAAAGACCTCTTTAGAACAAGCAAATCTGGATGAGAAAATGACAAAATTTTTACTCACATGCAAAATTCTATGTTGAATGAGAAAGGAATAATTTGATCCTTACACTGAATCCTTTCCCCTCCCCTTTTCTTAGAAAAAAAATAAAATCAGTTCATGTAGGCAGGGCAAATAAGGAGTTGTATGAAGAGTTCAGAGCCTAGGACATGTTAGAAATATTCTTAAAACTTTTTTATTGCAGAAGGCTTCAACAACTCAAGTCCTGCCAGTCGGGCAGTGGAGCCCAGCTGTCAGCTATCATGCGACTCATGATCAAATTCCTACATCTGGTATCACAAGCAATTACTGTAGCTCCACTAATTTAGAGCAGCAGAAGACATGTTTCTGTTTCCAAAACATAGCTGCTTTACCAGAAACTGTAGTGTGCATTTAATGCATGCAAGACTAGCTGGAAATCCTTACTGAAACCAATTAAGTAGAGACACGCTTGATATGGGAAAGCTGGGTCAGTGTTATCTCTGCTCACTTTCACAAAGAAGGTAGATGTTATAGAAAGATGAAGTGGTAGCAGAAATTCCTTTCTTCAAACTATTTTTTGGGTGCATTCAAAGCAGTATAACTAAACAGGCCACTGAGGCTGGGAGCAGCAAGATTTTACAGCTGAAAATCTTCCTGACCACTGTAGTAGCTTAAATATGTGGCAGATGGGTCAGCTGGTGTAACTCAACCTGGCTCCAGAGGCTTTTATGAAGACCTTGGTGTGGCCAGTAGCTGAGCATCTGTCCCCTCTCATGGATACAGCAACAAAATCTAATCAGACACCAGTCTTCTAGGTTACAAGATAAGCCTGTAACTCTCTTTGACAAATGGCAAGCTCCCATCATTGTAATGTAAGTAAATACTATTTCAGATGCTTGCAGCATTGCTTCAGAGAATCCTGTTTCCTGTAGGTCTCTTGCTAAGAGGCAACAAATTGTGTTTTAGGTTTTAATGTACAGATTCCTGCAGCCAGTTGGGAAGCCTCTACACTATTTAATATTGTGTTATAACACAGTATTGTCACTGGGTGTTCCCAGTGAACCTGGCACATCAAGTTTATTTTGAAAAGTTGATCCAATGAGTTGCTCAGCCATATACAATTACATTTTTTTAATCAAATAAATAAGATGTTATATGCCTGGGTTTGTATATTACAGAGGAACAGAGAATACATTCACATTTAGGTCTGAGAATGTCTTAACAGTAAATGAAATTATCACGTGAGCAAAGTGCTTAAGTCTCCAGTTTCCCCTAAATCTAATTTTGCAGGTTTTCAGCTAGATTTTATAATGCAAGTAACTGACATCAGTGCAGGAGATGAAAAATGTACAGAACAGGCTGATGGAATTTATGCCACTAGTGCTCACATCTTCAGCCAGTGCTAATCAATGCAGCTCCCAGCATAGGTCAGGGGCTACAAGGATTTTGATCAAATGGGACTATATTTAGGTGGATACTTGCATAGAGTTTGTGCATCAATAAACACACATGTATTGTATGTAAATCCCTGCATATATGCACAGAGTTTCGAGCCTGTACTGCACTATATCATGCATCCTTACCAGTAGCTTTCTGAGATAAAGCAAGGAGCTCTTCCTAGTTAATTCCAGGCTGAAGGCATTACTTAAAAATAAACTCAGTTTCAAGCTGTGGCCAAATAAACTACACCATCACAGCTACCTCTAAATCTTCTCTGCTGTCTTCTCTGCATCAACCATCTTCCTGCTTCACTTTGTAGAGAAATAATGTCCTATCTTCTTCCTTCTCAGAAAGGGCTGGCTCCCAGCAATTAATCAGAAGTTGTAACACTTATTTATTGCCTTGGGAAATGTTAAGGGCTTGTCAGCTTAACTGCCATTCAGCCCCACTAATGGAATGGGCAATGCAGCTCATTTTTGCACATGTGGAATTTGCACAAGTCCTGGGCACAGACTCTCAAGCCCCCTGCATCTCTAGGCAGTGCTGGGCTCTGCCTCCTCTGCTGATCCCACTGCAAGGGACACAGGACTGCAAAACCAACTGCTGCCAATATTCAGTTCTGAAATGACCATGTGATGGTTGTGATACCTAAAGGCAGCATAGGGAACATACCATGTGCTCTGGAGCTTAACATCATAAGCCATCACAATAAGCTCGAGACAGTGTTTTGGGCTGAGGACAGTCACTCTTCTCTGCATTGCTGCACAGAGCAGTCCCCCACCATGTGGGACAGCACAAACAAGGTCTGGATTGCAAACTAGTTCTTCATTGTAGGAAGAGGACAAAGAGAGAAAATTTAGCTGCAGGCTCAATAATCTAGCCGGTTCTTTTGGCAGCTACAAGGGTCTTTCTAATGAACCCTTCAGCAGACATCCAATAGCTTCAGAGAAAAGACATAAATCATTTTTGCTTTGGGAAACAATTGGAGAAAACCCAGTCCTCTGTCCCTATTGTTTAACTTGCTTGGATGAATGGCTGATTATCCTTTCAATGCAAACATATTTCTCCATTGTAATAACAGGTCACTTCAGCCAAAGCATATCCCTCCTCTCTGTTGGGTTTCCCAGCTGACTGCGCTGCAAAGAGGTGTTTGCCCCCTGCTGCTTTCTGACATGTAAGAGTAGGCTAGGAACACTTTAAAGAGTCTCTTCAATGAAAATAAAAGGACAAGGTTCAGTGTGAAGAAACAATTTTGAAATCAAAACTAAGGCAGAGATGCATATTAATATGCAGGAATTAGCAGAACAAAGCAGTGGACAATAAAGTGAGGCAGAATATTCTCCCATCAGAGAGCCTCTGGTTCAAAATATAAGTTCTGGATGCAACACAAATGTGAACAGCTGAGGCTTTGTGGCTCACACATTGTAGGTTAACAGGCTGGCTTAGGTCAGGAACCAGGAAGGGCTGGATTCTCAGCTCTAAGGCTATGAGTAAATGATTTACCATGCAGCTCTATACAGAGACTGAACACAGCAAACAGTGCCTCAGTAGGAAATCTGCCATACTAAACCCGGCCCAGGAAAGAAGAGAGAGCAGTAACTGAGTTCAAAGGCTTAACACTTGGAGACCTAGGCTGCTGCAGAACCATCTGCTGGATGCCAGAATCAGTAACACGGCTGAGTCCAGACACTGGAGGAGGGCAGAGGTGAAATCCTGGTATCAGCAAAGCCAAGGCTGAAACCCAGTTAGCCCAGGGGTTGCTCAAAAATTTACCTGCAAGGGTTTTAAATCCAGTATGCACTGGGCTATTTTTGTGCCCACATATAGAGTCAGCTGTGCTGTCCTTTGCTCATGTCCTTCAACAGGGACTTCAGATGGTGTCCTGCCACACAACCCCGAAGTCTAAAGTTTTCAGAAGACTTGGTGTTTATACTGATTTCAAAGTGTCCTAAAAATTACAAGGGAAGGAGGGCATTTTTCTTTGAACTCCATCTGGTCATTTTATTTTAACTCTTAGAAGAGGAGTGAAGCAGGCAGAGGCAGTGAGCTTGCTGAAATATTATAACCTTTTTGATTTTGGTGCCATTTGGGTATGAGGAAAAGATGTGAGTTTTGGCAAAGTCTCCCAACTCAGCAACCAGGAAATGCATTTCCTGAGTTTATTCAGCCCAAAGTGTCTTGCTGTGTATGTTGGGGGCAGCTTTGAATTTACTGCAGAAAAGAACTTTCCATTTCCCAGCTCTGTCCCAGTGAAGGTGTGAAAGGTCCCCTCCTATCTCCTACAACCACATAACAGATATAGGGACAGACCCAGCCTTCACTGCAGAAACAAAATCCTGAGTGCCTTGGAAAGAGTCCTCTGCAGCCATACTGCCTTGGATAAAATTGGCATCAAAATGGAAGCACCTGCCATCCTGCCAAGGACACAAAACAGGAACCTGTAACTAACTCAGACACCGCTTGAAACAGAAGAAGGAGCCAGCCACAGGTACATACCAAGGTGTGCAGGGAGGTGAAGTCACTGCAATCTGCTGCTCTAACTAGAGGCAAGGGGAATGTTTGTTAGCCTTTGCTCAAGCTAATTCCCTTCCCAGCATCCCTGAGCACGCCTGCTGATCCCAGGACTTGCAGTACCTTGGAGTATGACCACACACTCTACGTGACCAGGCATCTGAATGACTGTTAAGAGAGGAAGGGAAAGCATTTTTGGAGGAGAGGCAGTGGAGGAAGAGGAGAGAAGAGGACAGGTCACTGACAAACCTCAGAAGAGATTTATTGAAACTGATCTTTTCTTGCAAGTGAGTTCAATAAAGGTGCACATCCCAGCCAAGGAACCCTCTCAGGACTCCTGGCCAGCTCTCATACTGATGCTGCCAAAACAGCTAGGGGGTTTTTGCCAGCAAAGATTTTCTAACTGGAACTGAATCCTGCTTCCATTTCCAGACAAGAAGAAACTCAGACCTCTACTGACCTCACTTAATTTTCTTCCAAAACTGACCAGCACAGAAGAGGTTTTGTTAACACAAAGAAAATTTGTTAGATTTAGATGTAATTGAGTTCTGAGGGACCCCACACTGGCTCCATTCACTGAAATCTTACAGCAGGATCCAAGTCACAGCCAGAAGATGCCATTTGAAATAAACAAATCTTCTCAGCAGTTTGCCTTCATACTGCAGGAATCTGTGAGCACGTCTCACCCTGAAGTGCAGGCAGGGAACACCTGGGAGCTATGAGAATGGTGAGGCAAGCACTTGCAGGAAAGGTCAGGCTGTGCTGTGGCAGGACATTTGGGCAGGTTCTCCTGAAGCAGGAGCATTTGTGAGGAACCTCAAAAAACAGCAAAAGGAGATTAAATATGTAAATGCTGCAGGGTGGAATTAGAGAGGTTCCTACATTATTTATGCAGTTTGCAGCAGTACTGCACTCACACTGATTTTTAGCAGACTGGCCTTTTCTACACCTGAGGAAATGGCCTAAGTTTACACCTTCATGGTATCAAATGCAGAGACAGGACTTGTGCCAGCTGAGAAGTGCCAGGCAATGCAGCCACCACATGTGCTGAGACCCACCTCTGGCTCTTTAACCAGCCCCCGGGTTCAGGCCTTTTTAGCATCCATATGGTCCAGGTTATTAGAGCTCTTCAGTCAGGATCCTCTTCAGTAAGTGACCCTCACTGTTGCACAGGGCTGTTTGTTTCATCCCCAGTCCCAATCTAGGGCCTTGAGTAACAAAGCAAGAGGGACTCTTGCTGCTGTGGCTCCATATTTCCTTGCCACTCAAAAATTCCCACCCTCCTCTCCCCCAGCCTGCTTTCCCTTTGCTCTGCAGGTCCTGGTCCTCCACTACTTTACTCTGCAGCTGACCACATCTGACACAAGCAATTTTTCACCTTGCCTCCTTACAGACAACACTAGGTATAGGCTTTGCTGTTTCCTTGCTTATATAAACCTCCTAAATGATGAATCTAGCTATTAATTAGTTCCCTCTAAAGGGCTACTACTAAAACCAACCATATCAGAGATGCACAGGTTAATAGGTGCTCAGGAGACCCATTAGTGCAGGATACCAGTGTCTCTAAGCGTCTCTATTAGGATCTGGTAGGATTGGTCCTTCTCTGAAGCTATTTGATGTTTGCATCCACAGGGTGGAAGTAAATATAAAACCATGATGATGAAATTTGCAGATGACAGGCTGATAAATAACAACAATGCAGACAGTCTCATACTCCCCTGGATAGCTTCATAAAGGAAGCCCGTACAGACAGAATATGTTTTAAGCACCACCAGGCAAGGTCACAAAACAGAAAAGAATACAAAAGAGAAGGAAAAGGAGTAACACATCTACTGGGATGAAGACTGTCTTTTCATGAGCTGGGATTTATAGGTGCAGGGGAGAGGAATGAGGCTTCTCGGTGATATTTTGGAAATTCTGGGAAGCAGACCAAGATGAGGGAAATTATTTTACATTGCATTGGAGAAACCAGTGCTAACACATTTACGGGACCCACTTCATAAGAGATGCTGAAAACCCAAACAGGTTGCAGAGAACTGACATAACATTCAAGCGCTGTGTGAACGCCTTATGCAACCAAACTTAAAGTGAGTTTTCTCTGGTTAATCTGGCAAAAGGGAGACCAAGTGGTGATTTGTTACTAGGTATAAAGACTTCTGCAAGCAGGAAATTGCAGGTTCTAAGGACTCTCTAGTCTAGCAGAGGAAAGACATAAAGAACCATTATCTGCAAATTAAAACTGAACAAACTCAAATTAAAAACAAGGCACAATTTTTTACCAGCATGGTTGTTTATCCATAAGAACTACAAAATGGGACTGGTCTGGAACTATCAAAAGGAACTAGACTCCCTCATCTGAGGCCTTTTGAGAAGACAGCAATATATACCTGGAAGATTTAGCTAGCCTAGAGTAAGTGAGTTAAAAGCTGTGCTGTCACCATTTCAGGACATCACACTATATGATCTGATGCTCTCCCTGAACCTGACCCTAAAGCAAGCAAAGAGTTCCTAGTCACACATGTAAAGCGTGGAATACCAGCATTTAGGAATCATGAGTCCAACAGCCTGCCCTCGCCATTCATTTCTGGCAGACTATGTATCGTAAATAATTCATACCACTGCAAACAGCATCACGAATTTCCATCAGCTGCTGTCTGATCCCAAAACATGCAGGAATGTACATCATTGCTGGAAAAAATGGCTTTGAATTTGCTTTGAATTTTGATTTCAAGCATCAGTCATTGCCCCTTGGTACTTTATCAGCTGGCTTCAAGCCTGAAAGTTGGCTTATCTGTATGTTTTCTGTAAACAGAAATGATTGTTTCAGGGGGACAATTCTTGGGGACACCTGATTTACCAGCTAGAAGGCAGATTTTGGGACTGTATCCTAAATGACCTAAGCAAATTTGTTAAATAGTCTTGACCTCGACTTTGAGCAAATTCCTAAATCTGTTAAATCCATAATCTGCTAATGGCTCCAATGCAAAAAAATCTGATCAAATTCAAGAGTCCACTCAATGGCTTTCCTGGGTTTAGCATCAACACATGGAATTGCACCTTCTTCCAGACATGAACTGGGTCCATGGGGCCTTGGTCCAATGGGAGAAAAATATTCACCAGTTACCCAGATGGAGAAAACATCTGTGATGTGGCATTTTGTTGAGTGTGAAATGTATCAGTGAATTATAAAGCCACAGAAAGAAAGAGGTGGTTTCAGAGGCACTGCAGGTGGTTGAGTGCATTCAAAGGAAAAGGGAAGCTTCAAGTGTTCGTGTCTTATTAATGCCCTGCATAAGCATTACCTCAACTCAGGTGGGCAACAGATGGCAAATACAGTTGAACTACTGAAACAGGAAAGGTGGAGCACTGCAGACCTGCAGCACACCAACCTTCAGAAATGTCAGGACAGCAAGTGCTCCGCATCTGCTGAGCTGCACCTGCCTGCTCCTGATAGAGAAGCTTTTGTGCACTTTAAAGAAGTGACAAACAGGAGGGGAGGGCAGCTAACTGTCTCTTCTCAGCTCATGCGCATGATGAGGGCAGGAGCTATAGGATTCATATCACAGCCTCCAGGACAGGATGGTTTAACTGTCTAGACTGGGAGATCCATAGTCCTGGGGGAAGAGATGGTATCCAGTGACCATGGGACTGTGGCATGGGGGCCAGAGCTGCAAGTTTACTAGTAGCATGCTGCTACCAGCAAATAACTTTGCTTTGGCTTCCCCTTCTTTCAAATGGCTATGGCAATACCTAAATCACATTAAAAGGGCACTATAAAGGCGATGATCCTGCAAACAGCAATGAAATCTGCACCAAGCTGGTCCATGCTGTAAGTTGTTGAGTTTTTTTACCCTGTCTCACTTGTCCACTATAATCTGCCTTCTAATTTCTCAACACTACGGACTGGTGTCTGCCACCTCTTAATACATCTGCTCGACTCTACATGGAACACCAGACATGCTAATGATTTGGCCTGGTACAATACACAGGTATTACTAAACTCTATGGTGTTGCAATGAAACTTGCCCCACTGGGCAGACCGTTAGCATCATCTTGTTTCCTTGTTCTGTCAAGTAGCATTTTATTATCTTCTGACAGTAAAAGATTCAGCTGTACGGTACTGCACAGAGAGAACACATTAGGGATGGATTTGTTTAAAATATTCTAATATGCAAATAAACTATTAAGAGAACATAATACTCCATGAACCTCAATGAATGTGTGTGTGTGTGTAACAGAAATCCAGGTAGTGCCAGGATGCTATGATTTCTGTTCGCTATTCAGAAATCACTTGCAGTCTTTAATACACATGATGACACAAACCTAATTTGGGATAACAACAAATACAATTCTTGCAATATTACTTACCCAGATTTTGTAGTTAACATCCTTACAGTTAGGATTTCTAACCACAGCTGAGACCCAGAAGTTATTACACCTCAGGAATCCCTTCTCTTATACCATGTACCTCCCTGGCTAACCTCTCTACTTACAGAATGAAACATTTTATGACCACAGAGAATCACCAATAAACTTTGAAATGGTGCTCTGAATCTGACCACACTGGAGGAAGGAACACTGCCTGGAATTAAGTTTTCAGAACTTCCTCAGAGTACACATCCCGAAGACTATTCACAGCTACAGAAACTACTTTCCCCCATCTATCTGCAAGCCAGAGACCACCAAAATCCTGGTTAGGTTTTTTCCTCTGCCATCTACTCCTTTGGATGCATCAATTGCTTATACAGACAATACCACTAGAACAGTATTTCTTATTTATTTTGTCCCTCCTAATGTAATGTAGCAGCTGACAATGAACAAGCACTACAATCGTAAGACCAACAGCTTTCTACAGACTCCCCCACCATCCATGATCCCATATGTAAGAACCTCTCATTTAAAGTTACTTTAACAGAGCTGATTTGAACAGGATTTTCTGTTTCCCTCCTTCCCTCTGATGCTGTGTTGCAAAATAAGACATTTGGCTGGGCCCACCAATCTTACAGCAGTCTATGGGGAATCCCACACGGTCTGGAATACCATGGGAACAGAGAGCAAGGCTGAAAATACACCAGAGCCATCTGTTCACTCTACAATTATTTTTTTGTGTTGCTCTGGAAACAAAGGGTTAATGTGTTGAACTGTTTTTCTAAAACCACTGATTCACTCACTTGCTAAAATAAACAGGGCTGCATTAACACCTTCTCCTCCACTTCTACCAGAACTGAAACCAAGGCTTCCAGGAAAACAAAGGCTGTTAACAAAAGCTGTGACAAGCTGAAATGAAGCACAGCCCATTATCATCTCATTCATTAGCATAAATCAAATATAGCATAAAATAGTCAGATCTCAAAAGACGTATTAGGCAATTGGTCATGTGGGTGCACCTTGCTTTGCCTTTAAACAATGAGGAGGAAAATGTTTGGGTAACATCAGGCTTATCTACAAGTGATGCAGCATGGATTGATTTTCAGAGAAAATATTCTTCCTCTCTGCAGCTTGTGGTGTGTGTGATCGTTCTCGTCAGCACATAAAGGGAACTTACACAGAATGATCATTCTCGTCAGCACATAAAGGGAACTTACACAGAATAATGGTTTTCATGGCTTCCAGTTTCAAGACATCAGCCAAATGGGATCTACTCCAGGAATAATTATAATTTTTTGAAGTAAAACTGGGGAGAGAGGTGGGGCACACAGTGCCAGCTCATCAGCCAACACTTTCTCAGCGCCTTCCTTGCTGACACATCTGCCATCACATTTTAATTGAGGTGTTATCATATGCAAAGAACAAACAAAATACCAAAGACCAGCAGGAAGAAGCTGGCAAGGGTGGGGAGGACAGAGCAAGTCTGAACCATGACTGGTATGTAGGTCACAGCATGCAGCTCAGACATCCCCTATACCAGTGAAAACACAGTGCCCAAAGCCAAACAGAAGCTGCAGAAAATTAACCAAACCAGAGCCTAAAGCTAGTGCCACTGCTACAAGCGTGCTCTAGGCTTGTGCTGAAATCCAGGCAGTGACTCCAGATTGCATGGCTTATGCAAAATCAGAACAAGATACTTTTCTGCCAGCCATATCATGGCACTTCATTTGTTCATCTCTGACTGACAGGTCAAAACCACGGCCAAGTGCAATGTCAGACTCCTGAGATACAGTATCATCCAGTTTTGTCAGAAACATCTTTATAGGTTGGATTTCTAGCCTCAAAGATACAAAGCAAGTATTACACTTAGACAGTCACTTCTCTTGACTGTGTGCTTTTGTTGTTACTTTCTCTCCTTAATGCATAAAACTAACCTAACAGTATGCAACCAGAACACAGTGCTGTGTTTCACACACATCATCTACTTTCAAAAACAGTCTAGACTGTGGTCTGAGAGCCAGCCAGAGACCTGCCCAGGGCAGCACAATTTGGGCATCCTCAGCTCTCTCAGCCTGGTCTCCTGAAATCAGTTTTGAACCCAGCTGTTGAAAGGCAATGTGGTTGGCTTCTGGCATGCTCACAGATACAAAGGATGAAATGTAGGTCTTGAGATCTGATCTCAAATGCAAACGCCTGAGCAGCAGTCCTGAAATTAAACTGAATGAAAGAAATTTCATGGCAAATTAATGCTTTGACACAAATCCTGGGCGGAATGAGTATTGGATGAATCCAGCACAGGGAGACACACATTAGTTAAGATGACAAACATCAGGCAGAAAGGTATGATTAAAGGAACAATATTCCACTTAGTTGAAGAGACAGATATTTAACTTTTCAGAAGAGATAACGTCCTTCCCCAAAGAAACAGAGGAAATGTGCAGTAAGTACCACTCGCTATGGTAGGATAATTACCAAGTCTGAAATGAGGTTGACAGGTTTGAACAGCAGCTGACTCCTCTGACGTCAAGACAAGGGAAGCACAGATAAGCAGGCTGTGGCAGAGCACAAGTCAGGACTGCTAATGCTGAGAGAGGATAGCAAGGAAACCCACCAAGAGCAAAGCTAACAAGTGCTGAGGGAAGGAGGGAGTCCTTGCTGCATCACCTTGCACAAGCAGACAGATTCTTGACTATAGCACTCATACAGCCAGCAGTGTTAATCTTTTCTAATTCCCCTATGCCTTATTGCAACTGCCAGCCCCAGGCAATGTAATAGCCCAGAAACCCCCCTCACACCTCCTGTTCCTGTGTCATGAGCAAGTCTCCCATATAGAAATATATCATTCAAGCTGCAAAGGAGGAAATTTTCACTGTATAAAATCACACATAGAAATCTACATTGCTCTTTGATCTACACTGGGAAAGACATTAGAAGGAATGATAATTAGCCAATTGTGTAGAAAGGGATAGATGAAATGCAAAGCCTGTGTGCAGAGAAAATGCACGCTCTTTACAGCCTTAGAAGATGTACAAGGGTGCTTCATGTTATAGTACTTCCTATACTCTGTATCCTCATTAGCCATTACAGTCTGGTCAATATTAGTACTTCTTTATGGTTAGAGGGCTGAATGGAAGAAAAATCCAAAGCCTAACACAAAGAGAAAGGAAATAAAGCTGCAGAGCTACAATGGAATTGTACTTTTCTGTTTTAGAAGTGTGCCCAATTCAGCTGTTATCAATCAGTATCGGTATTGGAAGAATCTCAGTGAGGGACTAGACCCACTATTCTCAGCTCACTGTACACACTATTGAAAAGATAATATCTGATGCAAAGGTAATTTTCTCTGCTGGCATGTGATTGTACCTTCTCTTCTTATCCAGAAACAGATGGACTGTAAAGAGTGCTGGGCCCAGAGACCAGGTAGGAACAGCAGATTTTGAAACAGAGATTTGGCTAATGGAAAAACCCTACTCTCCTGAGCAGAAATATGAGCTGGACTGCGTCATCACTGCATATGGAATCAGGGTATTTGTGTGCATGTGTGCCCCTGATGATGTGCTGTGCACCTCAGTCAGTGTGCACCAGGTGTGCTGTCCCTGGGATCACCCCACAGAGGACACCAGCTAGCTACAGTACCTTGCTTTTTAGCTGAACAGAGACACCACCCCATCTAACTTTCCTCTTGTACACAAGGGACCAAGCACCACAACAGAACCAATAACAAACAGGAACAATCCAGCACTTCACAAGCCAGAGATTCAGCTGGTACTCACTAGCCCTGTACTCACACTACCCTTTGGTCTACACCAGGAAAGGTAAGAGTGGTTCTGTGATGACCTCCATCAGCTGAAAAATTGCATCTCATAGGCTCAGGTAAGCAGCTCACTGTCTCACTGTTCCCAGTCCAGCTGTCAATCAAGATAAGTCATTAGAAAGGCATTTCTGTCCACCTTTACATGGAACTGTGACCGTTCATGCCTGTACATGCAGCACAGAAGTCCACAGGGCTGCTCCTGTTGTGTGAAATTGTTTCCTCCTAAAGCCTTTTAAGAAGTTACTGTTTTGGTCTTGCTCATTTCTACTGCTGCCTTTCTCAACCAGCTTTTAGTAGGGATGTAGCTTGTGTTTTCCGACAATGTGTATATGTTTATGATCTTTCAGTGGTCTATGTTGATTTATTTTTTATACCTCTTGATGTTTTGTGTTTCAGTATGTGAATTCATTTTTCCCCACATTCAAATCAAAACAAACAGCCTGAGCAAAAAATATAGTAATTTTTATTTTTCCAGCTAATATACATTCCCTGTAGGTATGATGACAACACATCACCACAGAGTCCCAGACAGTGAAAAGTAATTGCTTGGAAAGGAAAACCAGCTAACCCTTTCATTGTAAAAACAGAATAGGCACCATTTACAGTGCATCAGGTGAGCTTCTCCTGAGATGGACCCCCAGAAATAAGGTAAGAATTGGTACTGGAGCTCAAATTATTATCTCTGGTGTAGAACATCCCTTACCCACTGCCAGTCAGACTACGTGCAGTTCTGCTTTGGAGCATCTATACAAGAGAAGAGTGGACTAGTTTATCCTTTCCACTATACCTTACCGCAATTCCAGGTATAACATACAGTAAAACATTATTTCTAAACTAGCTGAGTCCCTCTAAAAAATCAGAATAAACACTTACACCCCCTTCTTGGCCTTTCAGTTCACAGGCTCTTCTTCACTTCACAGTTAACTAGTTTAAATGCTCTTGACAATTTATTGATCCCCTGTGAAACCCCTAAATAGGTAAAAACTTATTACTGTGCATTTGCCAGGCCTTTCCACAGTGCAATTTCTCTCAAATACTCAGAGCTTCTGCTGCTGCTGCCTTCTCTCAACCTGCCAAAACTGTGCTTATATCTATTTTCCTCCAACATAAAGATGTCTTGTAGGAGTTACAAACAAGAGGTTGGAGATGCAGAAATCACAATAGATTTATACTGCAAGGCCCTCACCCAACTGCATTTCACTGCAGTGTTGGATGTGAGAAGCCAGCCCACCACTAATAGCTAGACATGTACCAGCCACAAGAAACCACTGGTTACTCCTTGCATATTTCTAGGGGCACAGTTTCTGATGTGTTATCTGCAAGTGCTCAGAAGATACTTGTTACAGTAATCACGATGTAATTTACCCTTCAGTGATAAGGCTCAGTGAAGCCCTTTAGCAAAGGTACATGTATGAAACATGAGGTTGGATGCTGAGAGCCTGAAAGAACAAAAGGAGCCTTCTGAGAACACCTTTCGTTGGACCAGTTCAATAAAGTATCCTCACTGAGCAGTGGGTAGTCGCTTTCCTCACCGTGGAGTAAAGTAGATAGTTGCACGGTTTGTCACCATTTTGAGTTAAACAGCCAGACATTTTTACATCTGTGTAGCAATGGAAGTGTCTGTCTGACACTGCTGATTGTGGCCTGGTGTATGAGGGCTCCCCACAGAGAGAGCTGATGGACTGATTCTGCCTAATGTGTACATGGACTAGATGCCTTTTTGTACATATTTTCTTAAAATCGCTCTATGAAGACTGACTCCGGGAGGAGGTGAACCTCAGGGCTGCAGTTTGGTCAATATACATGGGGAAACACCAAAGGAAAAATAAGCTGGTGCCAAAATGCAGTGCTGGTGCCTCAGTAACAGTAGGGAGGCACTCCTACCCCCACTGCAGTATCTCACCCCGCAGACCGACCTGCTGAATAGCCAGCAGCTGCCATATCACTTAATTGTACTGGTTTGGATAGGATCCATGCACTTTTTGTAAGAGTAGGAATAACAACCTCATGGGCAAGGTGTACAGATATTACAGAGATGGGCATCCTGCCAGTGCTGACTTTTGGAGGGACCAGAGACAAACACAATGTCCTGAACAAATGGTGCCTTGTCTCCCACCAGCTGGACAGTGCTCTGCAGTTCTCTGCATAACTGTGGTGGACTAGAGCTGCACGGCCTGCCAAACGTGGGAAATGTGGAAGTGGTCCTGGAGACGCTTCATGGTGTCATGGGAGCAGTTTGTATTATGGTGATCTAGAACAGGATAATTGCCATTCTAGTACATATATCTAAGTTGAGCCACAATGAAATGTTGCACCTGGTGACAGCTCAGCCTTGCTCTTCTTTCTAGGTGTGAATTCATATTTCTCACAAATAAAGATTGATGCATTTTTACTAAATGACCAAGTGCTGCCCAGGTAGGGAAGCAGAGAGGAGGGTATAGAGCTAGTGAGGCAGCCATAGAGGCATCACATCATTAAAAGCTCACATCATACCAGACAGGGTTAACAAGGGAGGGAAGTAGGTAGGAGGGGGAAACTGCTCCCTTAGGACCATACTGAACTTGACCTTGAACAACGCGAGAAGCAATGGACTTGATGCAGGAACCACTTGTACTATATTATACAATGAAAGTCATGCTAGAAGAACTTAATGACCATAAAATCTATAAATCACCAAAACCACAGGGAGGTATTTAACTCTGAAAAGTGCTTTTTTAATAAATTTCTAAACCTTGGCAAACAATACTTAACCTCTTATTTGAGAGATGCTGGAAGGCATTATTATGATGTAGGACTTAAATCAAACTTGTCTTATACTAAGTCTTTAACCTTCTCTGGATGGATATCACTTTCCAGTGGCCACCATCATTCAGATATGGTCCAGCAGTCAGGACTCCCTATATACTACAGGACATATTTATTCCACCTTCATTGGTCCGGAATGAATCTCTTCACAGCCAGGTTTGTCAAAGCCTTATTAGGCAGAACCAGTAAAAAAAGTGAAGTGTTGAGAGTTACAAATAGGCACCTGTTTTGAACCTTCATACTTGCTGGTCTCAGAAGCTGTATGTTTTTGCCCAGTGTACTCTTGGTTTTGGACTCTCTATCATCCTAGGGTTCAGAAATACCAGTACAGACAGTTGTTCCAAACCAGCATACAAAGGGTATCTTTCCACACACCTTATGAAACAGGAGTTCATCACCCCATTGCTTATTGCTTTGCAGACTTGGATGGGATGAGGAGCCACAGAATAGGATACATTACTTCTTGCCCAGAGTTTACAAAATGGTTTTGGTCTTCACTGTAACAGGAATCCCTATTTAAAGAGACCATAAGGAAAGCCTTGCAAATGCGTCTCAAAACACAGCCACCAAACCAGACCCTGCCCAACATAACTCCCTGTTCAGTATCTCTGGTTGCCTGCTAAACCCTCCCTGCATATAGGGAGGCTCCATGTCTCCCTGGAACAGCATCAGCAGAGCTCTTTCATGTAGTTTGCATCCATCAATGAGATCAGGGGAAGCACCAGGGCTCTGCAAAAAGGAAATTTTTGTCAGTGAAAAAACATGGGCACCATCTATCTGGCCAGCAGTCAGAGAGCCATGAGCTGTCAAAAGAGACAATTTCCCTGCTCCAGGGTGTTTTGTATCTTGATGATAAACTCTTGTGGCTAAATTGCTTCTGGCTCCCATCACGTGTCTCACTGCTCCCTGTTTATTTACACTGCTGCATTGGTGAGAATTATGGAAAGCTGCAATAACTGAATTACTGCCACACTTAAGAGATAATGATGGCACGGCCTTTTAAAGGCTGCTGCCCTAGCACATGCTTTGCCTGGGATAAAAATGAACAAATAATAATAATTAAACAAAAGAAGACTCTTAGAGCATAGTGCACATTGAATGGTGCACCACGGAATGGTAGCATCAGCACCAGAGGTCAATCTTCATGCCAAAGAAAGAGAAGGTAACATTCATACAAAGGGAAGAAATATTAGAAGGTAATGTTTGTGCCCTTGTTGCTATCAATTTTACAGAATATGGGTGAACAAAGGACTTGGGAAGATGAATGGCAAGTGCTGAGCTTAAGGGAAGCTGCAGAGAAAACTCTGAAGGCCTTCCACCAAAACAAACCTCAGCCTAAAGCCACACAAAACCAAAGGCTTATTGTAGGTCTGCTCGCTGGGGAGGATGCCATGGATTGGGAACTAAGCAGATGCTGTCTACCTCACCAGTGTCTTCAGTGTCAGCACCACAGGCAGACGGCCAAACCTCCTATGGGTTAAGAGATCCCAATCAAGCCTTGACTTCCCTGCTGGGGGGCACTATAGCAGACAGGCCATATTCCAGGGACAATATCTTGAGTCCTGAGACACAGTGAGAAGCAAACAGCCAGGACAGATGCACAGTAACACAAGTGTAACCCTGCACAGGCCAGCTGTGGCGCAGGGCCAAAGCTCAAAGAAGTGAATAGGAACCTTTCCATTGACCCGAATACCTTCTGGTCAGTGTGCAGAATCAGCAGCAAGGATAAGCCAATTAATAGCAAGCCCTTTTCACCCTGGGTCAAGCTTCTCACAAGCAGCAGCACTCAGCAGAAGAAGTGAGACTTATCAAGGGATTTGACAGAGATCAGCAGCTTTATGGAACTCTCCCAGAAGTTTTGTCATGTATCAGGAAGAAGCTGCAAACTGCAGACTCACTTTTTCAGTGTCAGACTCCTGAAAAACTGCTTCTCTGTTCATGATTTTCTGTTGTTTCTCTTGGCACTGGAAAAAACTTTCCCTATGACATGGAATACTCCGTTTCTAGGACATTTCCTTCCTGCACTAGCTCTCTAAGTAAATTATGTTCTTGTATACTTGACCTTTCAGAGTAAGCTCTAGCCTTCCCAATCTGGTTTTCAAGCATTTTCCTATGCCTGTATTCCAGGATCAGTTACTCACCTGATTCAAACAGGAAAGCCTACACTTGCTCCAAAAGACACTTGCTATGTGGGCTATTAATATCTTACTGGATATACAATATAGATTACAAATTTAGTGCTAATACAGCATGATGAATTAAAGCCTTGCAGACCAAAGCCTTAAGAGCATCTGTGAATCTGGTGCAGGCCATAGCAAGGTTTCTCATCCTGGCCATTCAAACCTAACACAGCACCTCTAAGATGTAGTCTGATGGTTCATTTTATGCTTGGATACACTACATATTGACAGCAAAGGGAATCTTTGGCAACCACAGCTAGATCCGAGTCGCAGGCTAGTGCCTCAGACAGACTAGACAATCTGTCACTCCTTGAATAAATTATCTGCTCAGAGAAGAATATAATATGATGCTATTCTCAAAAAGTCACTCTCTCTTTCTGTTGTCCTTTCATGGTGGTTTAAGCTGCATACACTGACTGCTCATCTGTGGAAGTCTGCAAACATAGCTGAGGCATTTACTGCCCCAGGGTCTTCCTTCTTCATCATTCAAAACCACAGCAACACCAGCAACTTCTTTCATAAGAGACAAAAAGAATCACTCAAGTCCATAATGCCAGGTAACTGCCCCTGGAGGGAAGGTGAGACTTTTGAAGCTTTAAGAGCAAAAGGATGGGAAATAAAAGTGGGAAGGGGAGAGGGATTTCTCTTCCTACAAGACAGCAACACAAAGTGTGGTCAGATCTTATATGCACTC
Organism: Elanus axillaris; assembly: GCA_026212715.1. Taxonomy (NCBI): domain Eukaryota; kingdom Metazoa; phylum Chordata; class Aves; order Accipitriformes; family Accipitridae; genus Elanus; species Elanus axillaris. The sequence continues at coordinate 33,677,353 of JANZLQ010000002.1, read as the reverse complement.
ACATCACCTCTGCCTGGATCAAGCAAGCATTCATACAGCAGGGTGCTCCGAGCTTCTTGAATCTGTGACGCTGGAAAAATATGTCCAAAGAATAAGAGGTTTCTATACAAATCCTGATGTGTTTTTCTCTAGTCCCTGCTGAACTTAACAATAAACCTCTGTCATTTACAGAAACAGACAACAGTGTTGTCTTCACTGAAGCAAAACTCTCAACCTGGCAAGGACAGAAAAAATCTGCTCCCTGTCTAAAAGGCCATGGTTTAGCCTGGGTAGGAGCTGCTGGCCCTGCTCCAGAGTGAGCATAACTGGTATAAAGGGAATTCTGCTTGAATAAAGAGATGCAGACTGAACTCCTAGGGAAAGCCAACTCAGACCATTTGAGTACATTAAAGGAGGTCAAATGTTAAGTAAATACTCAATTAAGGAAGGAGGGCAATTAATTAGTAAGGCTAATTCTGTGCTGAAATGGTCTGGATGGTGCACTTATCCCAGCACCTCCTTCCATACAAAATAAGTCTCAATTCTTGAAAGTGTAGCACAGCTTTCAGTAGACCTGTGTTAAACTACCAATCTGCCACAGACTCAGTGTTCTCACCATGGACAGGTCATTAGACTCATTGCATGTCCACTCCCCAAACCCCCAGGACAGAGAAAATAAGTACATATCAACTGAGATGCTTAGACACTACAGCAATGAATTCCAATCTGTGTGCATACATAGGTTTGTATACATTAAAGTAAGTACTTGTGACAATTACAGCACTCCAAGAACTTCTAAGAGGTCAAGCAAATTCTTCTCTGTCCCTCAATCTATTCTTAAAATAGATCCTGTGTGAAGGAGTCTCATTACTGAAAAATAAAGTGTTATTCCACTTCAGGCATTGGAACAATACTACAGTGGGTAGCTGGCATATATCATGGACATATGAAAAGAAGCAAATGCCTTATGCAGTGTTATATAAAACCTATTAGAAACACCAAGCCTGGCTGGTTTGAACCTATTTGGCCTGTACTCTCATCTACTGCAACACAGCTCTCACAACCAACATATGGAATTGGAGAGATTCTAAAAATAACCAGTGCAGGGAAAGGGAGAGAGGGATGAGGAAGAAAATGCTTCTTTGGCATGGTGACATTAGGCAGCAGCTCACAACGCTCAAGGAACGCTTGGTTCCAGTCCTGCTCTGTTAGCAACCCTGCACGTCCTAATGTCTCAGGGGCAGACCACTTATGGAAACTTAACATGGCCTAAATGCATATATGACATGCAAGAAGGGATTTTTTCAGTATGAGGACAGGCCAGAAATTGTCACGAATCAGCCAAAAGAGAGCTCTGATTCAAGACAAAATCTAGCTGTCCGTGAATTGATGTAGGACATCACCCTGATACCAAGTCAAATATACATAGCTGCTAATTCAGTAACAGGAATCTAGTCCCCACCCAGTTTAGCTAGAGGTCTCTTACATGAGCTGTAAAACTGGATTAAAAAAAAAAAAAAAAGTCACACTCACATGTTGCCCTCTGCTTCCCCAGAACAAACCACACTGAGGAAGCCAATGTAAAACCATATTCTTGTGTGCAAGCTTTCCTCCTCTGCTGGACTGTGATAACAGTCCAGGGCTCAAATTTGAGTCACAGAGTCCTGTCACAAGTCTATGGTATGCTGGGAGAAATACTGTTATTCCCTCTTTCCCACTCCCATTCTTATTCAACTACAGCATATTCCAATTCTTGCACAATTGGTGCTGCATAAGTGAAAAAGGCTTCCAGTAAAGTACTAGGAAAAGTGATGAAAGCAATGTAATTGGTCTATGTAGATAAACGGTCCCAGCACACAGAGCACATTTTATACTAAGTCACAGAGCTAAGTTTATACAGGACCTGGGAACACTTTCCAAGCAGACGTAACACCAAGATTTCATCTAACACTTTCAAATACCTAGTATTTTATCACTGACATTGACTTCAGGTTACTGCTGAAAGATGGGCAGATATGGTGAGAGCAGGAGATTAGGCAAGAGATACCACTAGAGCTGGCACAGATATACTGCATCCCAAATCCTGCCCTTGCAAACTGAGTGTGTCCAGATGGAGCAAAAAACACAGACAGAAGTCTGGCTAGATGTGCATATGTCCTCCAGCCACCTACTAGAGTAAGACCTGAAACACAACAGCAACACTCCCAACACTGTGTGCAATTATATCAGATGCAAGATTTAACAGTTGGCTAGTTAGGATAAGAGCAAGCAACAATAACAAATTTTACTTCCTTCCCTATAATCAAAGGTTTTCTCAGGCTCCTTGTGTTATTTTTCCCCTAGTGAAAGCATTCAGAGCTATGCTGGAGTAATAGAGGATAGACAGCCTGTAGCTCTCATATAATTATCAGTTGTCATCTCATCTGAAAGACAACCCAGAAAGGCTCCTGCTGCGGCAGATATACAATTAACTTCTTCTCTAGCAAGGGTACTACATGAGTGAAATAGTTTGGAGGCTCTTTCTGCCAACAAACATATGATGACAAAGCTCTCAGTGTGCTCTCAGTTCAAATCTGGGAATGGCTCTAATTGTTTTTACCTTAGTCTCAGTCCTTCAGTATTACTGTCATTGATTTGTACAGACAATCAGTTGTTACCCTATAGCCTTAAATTATGGTTAGTGCTGCAGCTCTAAGTGTCCAGCTCTGTGGCTGGCATTTATGCATCGTTCAACAAGAACACAGGCAGACTATGCAGGGTAAACTGCACTGTGCTTCTCCTGATACACAGTATGTGAATGGTCCACTCAATTCACAGGTCTCTGCAGTACTCCATTCACAAGACAACATGTTCAAACACACACAGAAGCTTCAAATAATGCAGTCTGAAATGCTAGCATTACACAATTTGGTTTAATTTTATCTCATCATGGCATACAATAAACATTTGGCTTATATGATATAGCAAACACCATCTCTGCTCTTGCAGCTGATTGGATCTGTGCTGTCATTTTGCAGGCTCCTGAAAAGTCCCTGTGGGTTTTGATCTCATGGAGTGCTCAACAGTGGCTCTCCAGAGTATCACACTGCATGGCAGATTAATGCCGCATACTTATCCAAAACACTAGACCAACATCCACATGCAGCATCTATGCCCTGTATATGGGCACTGATGTGGATTTTGCCCTTTACAGCTTTTGGAAATAAGACAGGGAAGCAGAAGCACAGGATATTGCAAACCCATGGCCTGTTCAGAGCAAATAATGAAGGGTGAAGTCTAAGAAGCTGAGGAGAATGGAATATTCAGAGGGTCATGTGGCAGCAATAAAACACCACACTTAGCATTACAATTGAACAGAACAATTTATCAGATACTCTCAGTAAATTGTAATACTGGTTCCACTTCCCCACCCCAGAAATAAACTTGTGTTACATACCGATCACTGAGCAGATAGGTATCTACAGCCAGTGCAGCCCAGTAACAATGCTACCATACATCAACTACTCCTGGTCTTCAAAAGGGCAAAATTTACACACTAGACAATGTCAAGATAAAGCACTGGTTAAATAAAAGTCACTGCAATTTCTGCTTAGCATTTTTCACTTCACTTCATAAAGAGAATGGAACAAACTCAGGACCTGCCAAGAGAAGAAAGGAAATAGGCCAAAGAAATCACCACCTAGCACAGAGCATACAGCCAGCAATTTCAAATTCTGACAGCAGAAAAGAGGCAGCAGCAAATCCTGTGAAGGTAACTCACCAATAAAGATTTTGAATGAGGGAAAAAACTTTAAGCATGGGCGACTGATGTTGAGCACAAACAGGGATCAGTGACACTAAAATCACAAACTAATTTAAAATATTTACTTCCAGAAGCGGAAAAACAATGACATATAGAGCTTTAAAAGTGCTATATATTTGTACAGCACTGGACTGCTGATGCAGTCTGAACACTGGGCAAGCAAGGACAGACCATACCTGACTGTGACTGTCCCCTAACCAGATGTTACTGCTCCTGCTCATCCACCAGAAGAGCTGATCATACCAGTGCTCATACTCTCCATTGCAGCACAGAGAAACATATTCTTATTTTTAAGTCTAGAAGTCTTTCTTATTTTTAAGTCTAGAAGTCTGTGGACAGCCAGTGATGTGCAATGTGCACAGAAAAGCTCTTCCAGAAGTGATGTTAGTATGGCAGTTCATCATCCTTCCACCCCTGGCACTGGAGTCCAAACTCTACGTTTAGTAGGGGCTGTGTGGAGTTCACAAAGAATGGGAGGAAGCACTCTGGGCACACCTGGGAAGGTGTTCCCTGGAGATGCTTTCCTTTGGCTCTGCTACTTTCATGCATAGCCAGAAAAGCAAGAGTGTGAATGAAGTGAAGCTCTGGACCCACAGTCAGGGAGGGGTAGACCAGGACGTGAACAAAATGATACTGACTACTAAAGGCTTCCAAAGGATGGCTGATACACACACTGCTTTCTCCTGCAGAGGGCTGCTTAAGGACTTCTGCACAGCACAGCAGCTCTCAGCTGTGTTGGCATCCAGCCCTTTGATTGTCTCCTGTGCACAAAAAGGGGGAAATTCCTGGTCAGGCAGAGAGCTTGGGGCAGTTTTTCCACAACAGCTGTTCATACCTGCATCTCTAAGAAGCAAGATAAATATTTACAGGTCTCTTTAAAACAGCATTTATTAATAATTTCCTTGTTTCTTCTATATAAATGTTACTAACTGCTTTCAGAATAGGGCTCCTGAGTTTTAAGCATAAACTGGTACAGCTCCTTTTACTCTAACAGAACCATTATAGGCCCTATTCCAATCTCAGAGTGGCATCAATCAGAATTTCATTAAAGCTCAGTTGCACCAATGCTAGAGTAATGGAGAACAGAGTTAGACCCTTGAAGTGTCCTTCAATCTAAGGGAATAAAAATCCTAAACGGAATTTGCTCATCTAATAACATGCAAAGAGAAAATCTAAATTTTTCCAGGTGGTTTTCCATGAGGTCACTAAAGCCTCTGTTTTCTTTTGTTCATGTTCCAGTGTTTTCAAGAGTGTCAGAGGACAGACAGATTCTCCCTGTTGTTATCTCTTTTATGCCAGTAAAAAACTGAATACGAAGCTTCTGGGATTTTCAGCAGTAAAGACCAAAGATAGTCTAAGATGAAACATCTTTGCTTTTGTTTGAAAAGATAAGTGAAATCTTACCACAAGGACAAAGACACTGAAAAGGTTTAAACAAGTGCTCAGTTTGCATTTAAAAGTTTTAATTCAGAGCTCACAGGCATTTTGGTCTATGTTTGGCTGAGCCCAGTTCAGGCAAAACTGTAAATCTTGCATACAATCAGAACTGTATCTTCCTTTACTGCCATAGACACATCTCCTTCTGTAAAGATGCAGACTTGAGCTAGGAGTAGGTTTTTGTTCTTCCTGGGCAAGAACTTAAAGCAGGAACAAGATCTGCATTTAAGCAGTCAGTAGAGGTTACAAATCACAGTTGTCATTGGTAAGAAAAAGTGAACACCACAGAAAGACATCTACAATAAATACAGTGGTCGCATGTGTTTTCAGCCACTGCTCATTAGTCTTTTGCATTTGGTACTGCAGAGAAATCTGCTGATAACATTTGAGACAGTATTTCCATCCTTCTCCCTTCTGTGTTCCCTACAACTCATTCATTAGCATTTCTGCAGAGTGCCCTTTAGCTGATTTGAAAGTGTCAGGACTGATTGTTTGCTGAGTCTGTCCCATAATTTTAAAATCCAAGTCAATTTTAAACATACTGAACAGACACAAGGAAAGGTACCTTATTCTGTTCCACTTTATCCCAATGATTATGAGACTTCCTAATTTTCTTTGCACTTATTTTTAGCTCTGTTCTAACCACCATGGCCCTTAGTAAAGGATGCTCTTCTAAATACATGGCTGATCTTCTTCCTGTCCTCTTCAAGGTAATTGTAGCAAGTAAGTTAGGCTCTGTTCTGGGCCCTCCTAAAGTCAATGGAGCTCCACAAAGGTGCAAAACAGTGCAAAGTTTTGCAATTTCATTGTTATTTCCATTTGTTTGAGGAAATTTCTTACCGACCACCTCAACAGACTAGCAGACTTTTCAAGCATTCAGAGACGAGCCCCTGCAGAACAGACCAACACTCAGGTACATCTAAACCTCACCACCTGGCTTACATGTGCTCATGGAGTAGATTGTGTCATACTCAGCCACATTCATACACGCTCAATCTTTCCCTGGAAAGCAAACACAAACCTAACCATTAACTGCAGTGTAAGATATGGTCTGACTCAAATGGTTGGGTTTGTTCTCTTTGGCATGAGCAACATTCTCATAAAGAGCAACAGGGAAGACTGTGGTGGATGACCACACCATCTTCTTCTAACATTACAGGCTGGTTTTCAGGCAATTGGTCAAGCCGTGTTCACAAACACTGAGACCAGACAGTGAAATGGAAAAGCAACTTTATGTTTACTTCAGCAATGTATGTTCAGTCTTTTTATAACAGGAGAAAATGAGATGCCATGTCTCAGGCTCTAGTTTCCAACAACACGCCATCTTTGATTTAGGAAGAAAGTAGGATGGGGAAAACGCATATAAGAAAAAGTTATTTAAAGACAGCAAGAGTCATGAGGGTTACACGTAATCTGGCCACTTTCCTGCCAGATACAGATATGATACTTCCACCTAACATGCTGTTGTGCTGACTAATGCATCGCTGCAACAAACTGTCAAAATATGTTGACAGACAGATAGTGAATCAATCAGATAGTGAATAGGAACCTGTTTATTTTTATTGTTAATCCTCCTACTGTAATTCAGCTTGATAGAATTGCATATGTCCTTTTGTTCCCAATGCACGGATTATCCAACATGCAGATAAGGTTCCAATTCGAGGATGCTGTCTAGCTGGTGGAGGTGGTTTTTTAGGTCTCGATAAACAAAGCTGTTCATACTTTTGAACTCCAGGGTCTGAGCTCCCTCTGAAATCCCACAGAAGATGGGAACTTCACTCAGAGTTCTGAACCTACACTAGCTAGGAAAGGTTTAAGAGCAGAAAGGTGTATGACAACAGTCACTGGAAAGACTGCTGTCCCTGCAAGAAAGACAGAACATAAATCCTGCCAAGGGCATCAAAGTAGGGCTATAGGTGGCAAAAGAAAAAGAAGAGACAGACACAGAAGTAGAAGACAGGAGACAAAACATGAAGGAAAAAAATCAGCAACATGTTCAGCATGTGCTTTACATGAAGCGTGTGAACACTTGCAGACACTCCACTAAGATTGCTCAGTGTCTTAGGTCTCTGCCTTTAAAGTCTGCGAGACTTTAGTACAAAAGACACACAATCTGTATACTTGGGTGAGCTAGCAGAGAACTTCCTGCATATATTTCCCTTTTTCTCAGTTATTTTGATTAACCTGATTGCTCTCTACTGCAAAGAGCAGAGCTCTCAGGAAACCGGGAAGTATATGTAAAGCTCATCTTAGGTGTGATGTATTCAAGCACCTTTTCTGTACCTGGGTTATTTTAAAAGGTCAGATATAATTGCAAACTGTAGATGGAGGATACCTGTATCAAAAATCTTCTCTTATATATTTTATTTTGTGGCATGTGTATGTAAGCTTCCTCATTGCTGTCTGTGATTGAGGTGGATCTCAGAGATCCTTAGCAAAGCTATAGAGCAGTTTATTTTTTGAAATAAAAAGATGATTGCTATCTTTCACTTTAGATATTTGAATGCTTTATGCCAAACAAGAGGAGTCAACTGCTTGAGTCACAATGGCTAGCATTGGGCTGTTGGCAACTAAAGCCTCCAGTTTAATCAGAAATCCCTGCCAAGGAACAGACAGCATTTGTTCCCAGACCAAGTAGGTTGTCAGAATATTTTGTGTTATCATTTAATCTGACAGCATTATCTCAAAGTGTTGACTCAGACCTGCCTTGAAGATATATTTTGGAACATCTTGATCAGCGAGCTAATTTCCTTTCCAGCCAGCTCTGCTATTCAGAATCTCACCCTGCAGGAATGCTAAGCAGTTTAGCCCAATTCAGCACAACAGCAGAGTGTCTGCTTCAAAGAAAGAAGCATGCTCACAGGGTGTTCCTACCCATTTGCAACTGCCCAACAGGACAGTTTTCTGAAACAGGCCACAAATACTCCTGTTCAAGTCAGGGCTACTCACGCACACAGCCAAGCATGTGCTTGAGTGCCAGCTTAAAATTGCAGGTTTAAATCCTCTGTCTGTCAATACAAGTTTCTGGTTCTCCATTTTCTGTTTCCTAGCCTTACTCCCTTAGAGTTATCTCTCAAAGAGGTAGCCCTTGGCTCATCAGGAATATTATGCTATAGCTTGGGAAGACTGATTTAATATCTCATCATTCCCAACAGGTGTCTAGCCTAGCCTTAAATACCTTAAAAATTTTACAACTACTCTCAGCAGCTTCTTCCACTGCTTAGCTCTCCCTATAGGTAATAAACCAGAATCAAACAATAAATTAACCTCCCTTATAGAAAAATCCTGTAGCAGTGAATGGAAATGATAGATTTCTACTCTGCTTGTAGAATTTAATAATGAAATGTACTTTTGCTGTGGAATTCTATAGCACAGTTAAAACCTTAGAAAGCTGTCAGTTTTTACATCCCTTGTGCTTTCAGATTAATTTCCAGAGAATCCTGCTAAAATGGATGCCCCCAATCATATGGGACTTCTTGAGGGGAAAAAATAAGGCTTAAGTTCAACAAATCACTGCTATATGCATTCAACCTGAACTTTTTCTTCAACTCCATTCCTGTTCAACAGAAATCATCAATGCTTTTATCTTCATACACCTAGACCCTGCTAACATCACTGAGACCTGAGCACATACCTAAGTGCTTGGCACAACGGAAAACTATGTTTTTTCCTCTTATTCGTTGCCTTTATCAATGGTATAAATTCTGCCACATGTATCAGGCTATCTATCAGTGCCTAACCATACTTACACAGAGGAGGAACAGTGCAGGCGGTACTGTACTGGACTTCCTTGCAACAATGCTGTTAAAGAGATCTTCTCCTGCCTTTTAGAAACCTAACACATTTTTTTCTTTCTTTCTTTTTCTTTGTATTGACAGATTTTCAGCACAACTAATGGAGCTTCTTATCAAGCTTGTCAGCATCACAAAACTCTGGAACTGCGGCACAGTAGTATCAGTGAAACATCAGAAGCTCCTAGTTGCACATGGGTCATCAGCTCAGCTTTCAAAACAAATATGTTTCTCATTTTTCCCTGCTTTAGGAAGTGTTGACCATCAGCAGCATTCCTGGGGCTGGCCATATACAAAGTTGCCATGGGAGGCTAATGCATGTTACACTCAGACCAGCCATACTGGAGATCAGCCCTGTCACCTCTTCAACTTTATCATCAGCTATGATTCAGTCTTGGCACATGCAAGGCAGTGAAAAGCTGTACCAAGGCAAACTCTGCTAAGGTGCTCTATAGACCCTTTTTGATTAAAGATTTTCACAGCGCTGCCAAACAATTTTTTCTTATCCAGCTACCTTGAACTGCGATTTTCAAACTAATTCCACAGAGAGCTTTGGCAAGAAATCTCTATTGCAAGCAAAAATATCAAACCTAAAACACTTCACAGCAATGTTGTAGGCCATTCTTAACGTGGGTAACTTTGCACCAACATCTTTATTTCCCCTCCCCACTACTCCCGTGAATAGTATTTCAAAAAGTAACAAATTAGGAATTATTACAGGAGTCGTCACTCAACAGAGCCCAGGAAATTCTGATGCGTTTCTTGACTGCTTCCTGCATGAGCATGTGTTCTACTGTGCAAATCAATGTCATGACTCTCACTGATACAGGTTTTTCCCACCTCAAAGCTTGTATCTGATCATAAAAACCCAGGGGAGCTGTCTTCTTTGGCATGAGCTTAGTTGATAAGTTCCACTAAATACTTCTTGTTACTGCACAGATTTCAGGATTGGGGAACCACCTTGCAATTGATCAGAATCAAAGATCATCTCTTTTGCAAGAAAACAAAAAAAGTCTACAGGAGACAGTTTCCCCAGAAGCAACGTGGTCTTATTGTTTATTATTTGCCCTGTGTTTGTGCCAAGAGGTTCTGGAGTACAGTCCACCCCAGGCTGTACAAAGGCAGAACAAAGTTCCTCTCCCCCTGAAGAACCCATTACCCAACTCATATACAGGAAGACTATACCCAAGAGGAGGCAAAATCCTGAGTTTACTGGGTTTCTCTGGAGTCATTTGCAATTTTGGGTATGCTGAACAAGACATTTAAGAGAACTGAGTTTCAGGATTGCTGAGGATTTTACCCTAAAAGAAAAATGGAGTCTGGTGCTGTCTCTCTGCCTCTGAGGTGAGTAATTGCTCCCAGATTCTTCTGCAAGCCACTGAGCCATTTCAAATCCCCTTCTCTGACACCTGTGCAACTCCATTTGATGTCTACAAATAGTGCTAAGAGGACAAAACACTCTGAGCATTAATACAGCATGATACAACCTGTCTCCTAGAGCCACCAGTTAGTGTATTGCACTGTTGCATTCCTATTAGCAACAGCAAGAAGAAAAAAAAGTGGGATCAGAGCAGCACTGCTATCTACCACTCCAAGATGCTCTTTTGTAACAACACTTGCTGAGTGGAGAGCCAAGGCTGTAGGAATCTAAGCCTTAGTTTTAGATCTCCTACCATGTGGCAGACCCTGAATATTCATTACCTATTAAAAGCTTTGAAAGTGTAAATTCATCCCACAGTCAAGTGAACTGATTTATTCACACAGCTGAGTCACACTCATTTGCAGCCTGTGACCTAAATCTATGAATCCAGCACACACACACAAAAAAAAGAGTCTTTTTTATTTTTTTAGTATTAGTTAAATAAAGGTGAATATTTTAAAATTGTGTGTGGTGCTTCTTTCAAGCAGTGGCTGACACACAGCTCAGTACTGTACCGAGCCTGCCTTCCTTGCTGGTCCCAAGAAGTGGTGCAGATACTGCTTATGTTACCTGGCATGTAGTGACCCATTTAACAGAGACTTCACAAAATCTTCATAGGGATCACATCAGTTCTTTAATAGGAGTCTCTGAAGTGCCAAGCAGCAAGTATCATGGAAACCTCACCTAAAGGGAACAATAACTCCCTCATTAATAATAGAAAGCACAACAGCCAGTTCTGACAGTGGGCAAAATTGCTCTGTTGAGAACAATGTGTGATTGGGTCTAGCACCTACTAAATCTTTTCCTAGGGCCAAGGTAAATTTTGATAAAACTTTGTCGTACTTGGGAAATAAAATCCCATTTTCAAAAATGACTGGAGCTTTTCAGAGTCACTGACTTTCAGCAGAATTACAGAAGCATCAAATACAGTTTGGGGGTTTACATTTAAAATCCCATCAAAATTTAATCTTTTGATAGCTTCTCCTTTCCTCCCACCTGATAGCTATAACATTCCCCGAGTTCATTGCTGATATCATAAAGAGGCCCATGAGCTCCTGAAGGAAGAATGAGTTTTTGAAAGGTTAGTCAAAGTTCAGTCCTATGCTGAAATTGCCATCACAATCTAATTACAGTGTGCACTAAGCACACACTTTGGGTCTTAAAAATCAATTTCCATTCCAGGCTGGCAGTTTACTCCTAGAAATCAGTTCTTGAATGTGGGTATTAAGATACACACACATACATACTCAAGCAGTGTAAACACCACTATCCTATTTCACAGCCTCATGTGTTTCACCTGTATTTCCTTTGTATCCATTCACTGCTGTCCATCTGTTTGCAATCTATCTGTTTGAAGAGAACATTCTTCCCTTTGGGATCATTCTGACCAATTCATTTAGAGAAACCACAGGTTGGTGTTGATGATGGCACAAAATCAGCATTATTGACAGCAGGTTCACCAAAATTAAGCAGGCATAATGACTGACTACTGATTGTAAAATGGGTAAGTTTCTATCAGTAGCAAGAGGGGGAGAGAAAATACAGGGGAAAAAAGTGAAATTAAAGTTGAAATGGTATTTGATTAATTAGAGAAGTACCTTCTGAGACTGGCACACCTGCTATTCAGTAAATGACACAGGCTCCTAAAACACTGTAAGCTTTAAAGTAGTTATACAGTGTGAAAAGGGAAAGAAAAGTACCAGTGTACAAGCTCAACGAGGTCAGATCACACAGGCACCTTCAAAGGAGAGAACACCCTTCTGGCATCTCACTTCTTCATAGAAAATCCCCCAAATAAAAGGCCAGTTCTGCATCTTTGCAGCAGGTGCTCCAGAGGGTGCTCTGCTTAGTGCCTTTGTGGGCTCAGAACCATCTCTGGTGAAGCTAACAACAGTGAATGCAAGTGTCCCTTCAGCCATCCTGTGCCATACAGAAGTCTGGAAGATGAACCTGATGCTCATATCTCATCATAGAACAAAGTAAAAGAGAAGGGGGAAAAAATCAGACCCAATGTTTCACAGCTGTTATCCATGGCAACCCTTCCTCCCGTAAAAAAGGTATTTGAAATGCATCTCTTCACACTTCTTCCCCAAAATAGAGACACTAGCAATTTCTTTCTATAAGACGAAAGTCTACACTCCTACTCTGTTCGCCCTGTACTGTAAATCCAGGGAATCAGTGCTACAGAATAGTGCAACATCTACAAAATGCAAGCAGTGGCAAGCACTGAATTAGGAGAAGTGCCATTGAACAGAACACAGAACTAAGTATTGCTAAAAAGCCACTGCAGCAGCCAATTGCAATAAACCCAAAGGTAACTTATAGCCACATTATTCCACCAACTCAGTCAAGCAAGCTTTTTACCTGAAATGTTGTGTAAATCATTCATGTTTATAACCACTTAGACCAACTCCTCCAAAGCTCCATTCCCTTCCAAGCAGGCACTAATTTGCTGTAACATAGCTAGAGCTAACTGACCACCATCATTTAAACAGGAGCCACCCACCAAAAAGCACAAGCAATGACAAGACCAAAACTGAAGCTGTCCCTGAAGAAGAAAGGAATGAACTGGGAGAATAACATAGTGAGGCCAGAACATCATGCATTACTTCAAACAGTCTCCAGCAAAAACCAGCACCCAGAGCTGTGATGCTGTGGAAAGACAGTGGCGATGACAGTCCATTCATGATGTGTCCATTAAGGCAGCATTGATTCTCATGCATTAAATATCCCTGCTGCATGGTGCCCTCCTCCTCTTCATACCATTCTGTGGTCCCGTGCAGCAGACCAAGAGCAGCAATTTGGCCCAGCACATGCCAATGCACAGAATATTCAGTGCCCACCCCAAAGGAGCAGCTGATACAGAAGATTACCAACCTCTACCAGCTGGTCCACTTGCTCAGGAAGCAGCATGGTTCATTTGCGCTGAGCACAAGCCAGAAGCATCAAGAGGATGCTTCCACACACCAGGATTGTCAAGTTTCTGAAAATGTATTTAGAATGCCATGGAGGAAAGAAAACTATTACTGGGAAAAGAAATGTAGCTCACAATAGTCATACCTGCTTTACAAGAAAAATACTGTAAGAGAAATCACATGGGCCTACGTACTAAGAAAAAGCAATCTATACCTTGTAATTCTGGCAAAATAAAAGTAGTCTGTGAATATATTACCTTTTCCTGAGGTCACCTGGGTGACTACCTAAATCAAGAAACAAATGATCTGCATCTGCCAGCATTCACACCAGGACAGTAACTTGACCTGTGCCAAATTCACCATACATAGCAAAATATCTTTTCATCCATTGGACAGACATCATGAGCTTGGTTAGAGCCAAAACTTCCAATTTGGCTGACAGATATCAAGACATACTCTAGAATACCAGCAGAGTCATCTGGCAAGGTGACTACTAGGACAGTTGTGAGGTGGTAGATTATTGATAAAGATAGTAATCTGTCACCCCCAAGGTAGCACTGGCAGTTATGGATGTATTCACCTCCAAATATAGACTTTCCCAAATGATAGTTGTCAACAGCAGTCTGTTCAAACCAATCTCATTCTCTAAACAAGACATATTGGACTGTCTGATGGGGAGCAAATACCACAGCACTTTCCAGCGCAGAAGAGCTTGCTTTTGCCAAAGGGCACACAATTCCCAGGTGACAAGGCAAGATGCAGTTTTCCTCAATGGAAACTTCCATGCCTTGTAATTGCTCAGTAGGAAGAGCAAAACTGACATTATCAAAGCTCCTTTGAAGATGTGTCCCAAAACACTCCTCAATTCTTTATATTCAAACGATGCCAAAGAGAACTGAAGAATTTAACATACAATCCACTCTTCACACTGGAGGCTAAAATTCACAAGTTTCACTAATGTCTGGCTGCAGTAAATGAAGTCAGACTTGCTCAAGACCAGGGAATCATAAGGCTGTGATCACAAGCTGTGAAAATCAATAGCCAAAGAAACAAATACTCATGAGGCAAAATCCTGTGTTCTCTTGTACCACACCTTAAAGCTGTTGCTGCTTCCTGCACAAACTCACTGATTTTCTTTTCCTAAAGATTACATTCTTCTAGTCTCTTACACAGCTTGGCATTATCCATGGTTTTGCTTTATCTACTGCTTATTTTCCCCACAGCTCTGGATAACTGCAAGCTGAACATAACTCCAGTTAGGCGGAGGAGAGATGTACTGAATTGCATATTTTCTCTTCCTCCTACATGCACAAAGTCTCTGCACTTCCTCAGTACGTAACTTGCTAAATAATTGATTTTTCAGCTTTCTCGCCAAGTAAAGGAAATCAAAACCATATTTTTCTTTTTCATGTTTCTCAGAGGAAAACAGAAAAAATGTTTTGTGTTGAGAAAAATCTTATGTTTTGGAGCATTTTCATTTCTTGTTTCCCAAATATTTCAATTTTAATTTTGTCAATAAAAAGCTAGCTTCAAATGGAAACAATCAAGCTATCATACTTTAAAAAAAACCCAAAGGTGCAGTTAATTAAGTAATTTAAGTTAATTAACTTTTTAAAGGCAAAAATAATTTGCCAAACTAATCTGAAATTTTAAGATTTTTTTTTCACTTTTCACACACAAACCAGATTCAGTGTCTGTATGTTACTTGCCAAAAGAAGAGGATGAAAACATCGGTTTCAGCTGAGACACTGTTACATGGTTCTGTATTGCTGAGATGCTGACACTCTCCAAATGAGCTCTTTGAGTTTCTCAGCACTGAATAAATGCATAATTAATTGTCCACCTCATACCATGACAATTTTGTGTTGTCAACAGATATGTTTGTTGTCAGATATGTCTGACAACAGGAGGGAACACACAGGTTTGAAGTGAGTTGCCAAACTCTGTAGAGTACGCCTGTGGCAGGGTTAGGATACTCCCATTTGGAGCAGCTTAGTCTACAATGTTTTTTCATTATGAAAATAGATTACCTGATGGAAAAAAATCCCAAAGACACCCATTCAGAAAAGGAGAAACACTATTCAACATTGCAGTTCTTTTTAGACCAAAGCAAGCACACTGCTTCAGAGTACTCTCATCAACACATTATCTTTAGCCCTCCCAGCAGCATTAGGTTCTCCCAATAAAATCAGTACGCCAGTATAGTAGTTCTTTGGCACTGTTTTTCCCTGAGATTCCCCTCTAACAACAAATGCAAACCACTTCCTTCTGTTCTACAAAGCTATCCAAGCTGCTGACTCTGCTAACAAATGTTAATTTACTGCATCATGAGAACATTAGTATTTACTTAAAGTTGTTGTGCACATACCTGAGGAACAGTTAAGTTCAGGATCCAATTGTTATTACACACGTGCCTCAGACTGAATCCTCAAATTAATGCCCCCCTCTGTACAGCACTTCTGTCAGCCTCTGAAGTTCAGGGTCCTATCTCAAAGTTGCTGCTCAGGCAGGCCTGTCCCTCCACTCACTGTGCACAGCTCTCCTGTGGACAGAATTCGTCTATTGAATTAGCACTCTTTGCCCAGGCACAACTGGACCTGGTGATGCATGGATCCAGAGGAAAGTACATGGTTATATAGCAACTGTTATGGAAGCTGCATAAAGCCTGAAATAGGACTGTATAAAAATGACACTCCCATGAAATACATTTCTATGCGATACAAGACAGCTTTGCTCCTATTCCAACACATCTGCTCTCATGACCCTGGCAGTTCAAACAGGCTGGCCCAGCAGCCAACACGAGGCCATCCCAGCTTGACAAGGCTGTCCGCTAGCTCGTGGCCACATTACATGCCCAGATACATCCTGGATGCAACAGCTGCCACGCTGCCCAGTCAACCCAGCAAGTGAACCAGGGCCCTCAAGAGCAAAATGTTCTTAAAACTTAATGAAAGCAGCCAGAACACCTTGACAGGGTGTACTGGGTTTCTGTGGCAAAGTTTTGGTAGCGGGGGGGGTTTACAGGGATGGCTTCTGTGAGAAGCTGCTGGAAGCTTCCCCTTTGTCCGATAGAGCCAATACCAGCCGGTTCTAAGATGGACCCG
>JANZLQ010000002.1:33628649-33646825 GCA_026212715.1 Elanus axillaris | reverse complement strand
AGAGTATTTGTATCGATGCACAACGCAATAAAGCGAGACCTGTTGATGACCACCTGGTGTCCTTGTCTCCCTTCGCCGACAACTGACCAGGTATTTCCAGGGTTGGCACCCTTAGCATAGCTGCTAACGCCAAGATGTTCCCATGGTATTTGAAGGTCTCCTTACTCCACCAAGTGGCCAGCCATTTCACTGCACTTTTTTTCACCAGCCAAGAGAATCCATTGCTGACCACCTTGCATACGGCAGCAAGGTGAGGCCATTGTGGTGCTGGTAAGAAAAATAATATGTAAAACAGAGGTGAGTGAATAGTATGGGATAAAGCAGGCTTTATTCCTGTTCCAAGAAGTGCCACAGTCCTCCAAACACCAAACCTTTCTTTTTGATACATTCCAGAAGCCTCCTTGCTGCCTTCTCTTAGGGAAAGGACAATACCTGTCAGCTTTTCTCTGATGAGCTCTAAGCAGTTGGGTAGGCTTATATTTGCCTCAGATCGTAATGTGCAATGGCATATGGCAACCTTGTGAAAGCATTAATGGTGCTAGAAAGCATCTGACAGCTGCCAGGCCACTAGGTCATTTCTGTCCCTTAGTGCTTCAGGAAGACAACTTCACTCCTTCACAGGAAATTCTGGGTACAATGAAACGTTTAAGACTCCAGGACAACCATGTAAGAAGAACACCTAGTGTAGTAGCTACAGTCAGGTTATTTTCAACTTCTACCCCTAAAAGAACTGTCAAGAGACATGCAAACATTCCTCTCTGGCTCTAACAAGAAAACAACATTAACAGACCTAAGCTCCAGATTCTTTAAGGGAAAGACACCTTTTTTTCCCCATTTCCCTCCCTCAATTTATTAAAATAAACTGAAACGCAAAACATCTAGCAAATATCTAGCAGCTGTTAAAGACTGAGGGTGCACCAGCCAGTGTATTTTCTTTAAGCTAAATCACCCATAACACAGTATATGAACTGTTCAGTAAGTTATCCCTTACTGCTTCAAATAAAGTTTCTGAAATTGTGCTTACTTTGTCCTATCCAAGATGGACTACACAACACCTGAATAAATATGTTCCATCTGCAGTTTTATTACAGCTGACTACAGGAACGTAATTCCCAGATTTTGCCATATTTAGCAATGAGATCTAGGACAGAATAATAAAATATAACATGATATACCATACTGATGCTAAAGCCAAACAGTGGTTAATTGTGTCCCAAAACAGATTGTGTGAAATGAGTCCAAGTTGGCTGACTAATGGGAGATAAAGGAGAGAACAAAAATCTTTATGCAAGAGAATGTAGGTGTGGCATCATTACTGTTGTGACTACCAATGGACCAAATCGGCTGTGGGGCTAATGGTGATGAGCAGTCTGACTATTTCAAAGACACACTGCAACCTGCTTGCTTGTAAAGAAACAGTCTTGAAAAGGACATTTTAGTAACAGAGAAGCAATTAGAAAGGCAGCTTAACCAGGCTGGTTGTAGCAGCCTTTATAATTGCCTTCAAAAATTATTGTGGTAGGCATTATCAAATCTACTGACTACAGCTTGCAGATGGAATTATTCCAGTTGTGTCTTATGCTTAGATGATTCACAGCATTTCAAAACTAATACAGCTCTATTCATCATAGTATCTACCTATAAATTTTGGTATTGAGACTGAGGATAAAAATTAGGGGAGAACAGAAATGAACTCCTGGATTGGAATCAGCTTCAGCAAAAGTATGATTTTTGCCTCCCTGCCATACAGTCACTCTGGCCTTATTTGTTCAAGTCCCCTGTGAATCTGTAGTTGATTTTGCCAACATGACATCCAAGTGAATGTTTTGGATGAGTGAGTTCTACATCCTAAAACCCGGCCTTACCACAAGAGTACTTTGGATCCAGATTTGTGCAATACATTAGATGGAAATACTGAACAGGAGAGCCACAGGCTAATATATGGATGTTTTTGGTCTTCTGAGAGACCCCAACCTCCTCCTTGCAGTACTGTAACCACAGAATAAACAGAAAACCAAAGCTCTGGACCACAGAAGTACTTAAGTGGAAAGCTCCCTTTCTGAGCCAAGGCCTGATACACTAATCTCAAGGCAGATTGTTTGCGGTGCTTGCCCAGCCCTGGGAACAGCAGGCAAGGAGGGGTTACTGTCTGGCTTGCTGTTCCAGAAGTCTCTGTAATAGGAGAAATCTTTCATAGTCCATCTCTCACTTTGCAGTTCATGGGAGCACCCAACACCGACAGCTAGCTATGATAAATTAGCACAACGCCATGCTCTTTTAGTGCTTTGTTTTCAACCTCTAGTAGGATAGGAAAAAAAAAAAGGCATCAAAGTATTCTTCAGAGTATAAGACTAACCATTTAGGACTATTTCAAACTGAGGCTGGAAATTCTGAAGTCCCCTACAGGATATGGCCTGCCAATATTCCCATCTGTTTTAGAGCATTGATTGGTATAGTTAGTGCTTCAGTTCTGCGAATACTCTACTAATGCTAGCCATTGAATTATATTACTTATCAGATACAAGTGAAGAGTAATGGTCAATATATGAAATTTGTAAGGGTGTTTTGCTTTCCTTGGAAATATTTTAGGTGAGGAGTTTGTAAACCGAGATAGGTTGAAAACTACTGCATTAGGCCATCCATACTAACATACCTCTACTCCTGCAGATATATCCAACATGGTTCCCTACTACCTCAATCACCAGCCACAGTTAGAAAAAAAGAAAAAAAATCCCCCCCCAAACAGTAACCAGAATGGTCCATTTGTTCCACCACAAAAGCTAAAGCTACTCTTTAACTACCAAATCTATTATATAGTAAATACCAAAAACAGTTTTCAGAGAAACCTTGCAAGGGTGAACTGTACTCTACTCAAATTCTTACTATTCCTTCATTACTGTCTGTGGGTCAGATAAATTACTACTCCTTTCCTGAATCCCTTCTGGAAAAACATGAACATACCACCCCAGAGCTCAGAAGTGACACATACAAATTGTGCTGCCATACAGCAGAATGTTTAGAGGATAACAGACATAACATGACATTGAAGAAGCGCTCCATCTTGCCTTGGTACACAGATGTTTTCTTTTGTTACACCTTTGAATCCTGAGATAAGCAGATGTGGCAACATTTCAAAACATTCATCTTCTGAAAAAACATGACTCAACACACAGCTACATGCCCACCGTTAAGCCTCAAACTTTAAAGACATAAAAATCAATGAACATTATGTGCCAAATTTCCTTTAGAAATAGCTTATGTGATTCACGCCTCCTACAACAAAAATATTCCATGCCAGATTAGTTACATTAGACACAAATATTGTGCCTGTGCAGATACCTCTGTGGTGGCAAACAGGGCAGATCTCTTGCCTCCTGTGTTCACTGTCCACAACAGTCTCAACGTCCACTGCATAGGAACAGCTGTAAAAGCCAGATCAAAGGTACATCTGTCCTGCATCCTCTGTGCACCAGTGACCATGAGGTGCTGGTACACACACTGATTTAAGGCACAGTGGATGCATCAAGTGACCCTTCCCCATTATATAGTCCTAGGTCCGGCAAAATAGAAAGGAAAAAGACAAAGACACCTGTTTATCACATAGTGGATAACTTTTAGGTTTCTTTCGCTGGCTTTCTTCTACCTTTTCTGGTAGAATTATAGAAAGCCAAAACTATTCATGCTGAAGAGGCAATGCTGTATTACTGATTTTTAACACAGTTGGATTTATTTCTATGAAAATTATCCTCAACTGATGGTGAGCAAAGTAAGTCAGTGGCTCTCAGGCTGCCTATGCAATCAAAGCCTCCAGCTGCAGAGGATGAAATACAAATATTGGGCTGTTTTCTTTTGACTGGTCCAGCATCTGTAAAAAATCTTATTAATATTTAGAATGATTCATTCTAATGGATTTGCCAAGTGACAGCCCTTATCTGGAAATAGCTTACTGCGTGAAATCAAAATGAACAAAGTATGACACTGCTAATCAGACAAACAGCAGGACTTGAACTCCTTTCAAAGCAACCAGTTTCTTACAGCTTCTGCTGGACAGGTGACCTACCTTTGTGATGATCTAGAGCTGTGATGCACCAGTTACAAAGCCCTTGACATTAAAGGATTGCTGCTTTTTTGTTGTTTGCATTTAAATGGACGCTATTTAAAAGCCTGTCTCCATGAGCAAGTAGTTTTATTCTAACAAGTTGAGATTTGGCATAGCCCCTAAAACCAACAAATCATTACCACCAGCTTACTTGAAAGCATCTTTTTTCCTTGTAAGCCGTCTCTTTGCCGACAGAAAAACCTGCAGAAGCTAAAACAAGCATGACAAGAAACAGATGTCTCAGGCCTATCACTGAGCATAAGCTCTAGGCAATGTGAATGAATGTCCTATTTGATAAAGACATGTAAGAACAGCAGTAAATGCTGCTTTCTGGAGACACCATCTTAATTCTTTCCCTCTATCAAACCTGATAGTATTAGTTGTTTAGGCATAATGCAAATTATTGTCTATAACAGGATTCAGGACTACAAGCCAACTCAAACTGTCCAGGCTTAGACATACTTATTTGCTTGGCAAGTTATTTTACAATACTCCAAGAATGAAGATATGTGGATTTACGCACTGCTAGGACCCTCATCTTATTCTTAGTCATCTAATGTTCAACAAAGGAGAGAATAGAAACAATTGCTGGTTTTATTCTGCCTAGCCATTCTGGGTTGCCCTTCATGCTTGAAGGAGTGCATTTTGTGGTAAGGATGGGAGGGGCTGTGGTCCCCAGTGCATGTGCTCCACATCGTGCGATGCAGTCATGTACAGACCTGCACCCTTCCCTCTCAAGCGTGACTGCATCTGCTCCCATTGGCAGAGGCTTTACACTAAAAAGCCAAACCAGAAAAGATGAGATTTTCAAGCAGTGAAATCAATGTGATGCTGAAGAGAGATGTATTAGACCTTTTGCATTTATTGAAAAACATGTTTAAAAAATATCTGGATTTGCCTTGCTAAAGTTCTGAAGAATACAGTTCAAGCAGAGAACATGAAGAAGGAGAGCAATTATTAGGTGCCAATACTCCAGCTGCTGGGTAATTGCATATGTGTTTACATAGCATTATGCCTCATTCCTTGCTAAGCCAACATTACCAGACATTTCATGACAGTTTCAGTTGCTGGAGTAATTGAGTGGTTGCTATTTATTTAGGATTCTGACAGCTGGAACAAGCTGTTGTGCCTCCTATCAGACACAAATAAACAACAGTCACTTTGTGCTCCATAGCAGAAGTCAAATGCTCTGACCAAATCTCCTCTTGACTATGTACTATATTAAAAAAAAAAAAAAAAAAAGTTGTTTCAAAATAAGAGGTCTCTGCAAGACTTAAAAAAGCTCTAGAAAAATATGGATCAGGGTATTGGTTCTAGCTTTTATATCCTTCTTTTAAACACTGCTATTGTCTTTCAGAGTTATGCTATTATTGCTTAAACAATGCTCTCCTTTCCACTCTCCAGGCTAAGCTCAGAACGTTTAAGAGGATTCTGTCCATTAGGACTCTCTTCTGTACCAGAAGAGGGTATTAACGGGGCTCCTCCTTCAGCATACAGGAAAGCAGGAATTCCTGCTGGATGTGTTTTAGGTGTTAAGGCTAAAGGCAAAGTTTGCATAACAGTCATTAAAGAGAATTAAAACAAGAAACAAATGGACAGATGAAAAAGATCAAATCCTTCTCTGGGGGTGGAGGGGATAGTGGTGGTGTTCTCTTTCCATAGCATAGGAAGCCTGAAGAATCTTGGACCCTAACGAAGGCACCTTAGCAAAGTGAGATAGACTGTAATTCCTCTAGGGCAGGTCCTCTGTTCTGGCATCTCTGTGTCTTCAGCTTGTAATCCAGCCAGGTGTCTCAAGCAGAGGCCTGAGGACAAAGGAAGGAACATTTCACAGTGTCGTGAAACAGGTCAGCTCTCTGAGAGGAACAAACAGCACATCTATAAGGACTCAAATCAGCTTTAGTCTTGGTGTGTGAACAGATAAGAGAGCATTCAGGGAAGGGTAGCCTTTTACAAAAGCACAAAATCCTTCCAAGTCAAAGGCAAAGGCTCAGAGCTAGTTGTTTATGACAGTGGACTTCCCTCTGGAAGAGTCACTATGAACAGTGTTAAGGCAGCAAATCACAGCTTACAAATTCAAATCATTCAAGGAAAAAAAATGCCTTTCTATAAATGCTGGCGCACGTTATCAGCAAGATCAGAGAGGCTATGTGTCCAAATAGCCATTCCTCCTGCAGCTCATTATTCTGGACTTGCATTCCACAAGAGCACTGACATTCAGCAGGATGCCATACCAGCTGGCCTCCCCTTCCCTAGTGCTGCTGTTGGGTCACCATCCTGACCATTTTCAGTGCCATTTCTCCTTGATCAGTTGGTACCTAGCACAGAGATGAGAGCACATGGTAAGCAGCTGCTATAAGGAAGCAGATAGCAAGCGTACATGCATCTTCAGTTTTCTTGCATCCCACCCTAAGAATTATATTATTTACCATGTGGCCAGCCTTAAGAATCCAGAAGAAAGCAAAGTTCTCATAGGCCTTGTGGAAAGCAGCTGTTTCAGTGGATTCTGGAGACACATAGAGTGCCTTCCACCTTTGCTGGCTGAACTGGTCCAAATTAGGCCACTTCAGTTTCCGGATCCATGCCTCCTGGCCTGTTAGAGATCAGAGATATGCTTTATTACCGATACTGACATAGTAAGTTGGGAGTCCCAGTTCAGCCAGATGCCCACTGTACCAGATACCAATACAGCAGAATTAGCAGAAAGCCTCTGTGTGCTCAGCTTCTAAAAACAATTTTGCTATGCCTAGGAAAACAACCAAGGCTATGTTCAGGAGAAGCTGAAACAAACCAATGGAGGGAGAAGGGAAAACGCAAACAGTGAAGAGGTATGTGAAATGGACTTATGATTGCACAAGGTGAACATGTGCGTCTTAGAGGCTCTGCAGCCCTAGCAATTCTGACATATTTTGCTTTACTCCTCAAACACCTTGAGCGTCCTGCTATGGAGAAGGATCAGCCACACCAAATCCCCCTCTTGGAAATCAGAGGAGACACTGATTCTGTTTGTTACAGTCACTCATAAAGAAGAGCCTGGAAAGGTTTTCTGTTTTCAGGTGCCTGCTAGAGAAGGTGGAAGTCAAGACAGCAAAAAGACAACTACCAGGACACCAAGGGGGGCAAAACTTTAGTCTATCTCTGAACTACTGGAAGAATTTACATGTTAACTGCAGCTCAATCTTAGCTCAAAACACAATAAAATGGAGCACCACTAACTGCTAATCTGTTTGGACAGCCTAAATACTCTGTTTCCTGATTTATTGATTGCTATGTTGTTCATGAAGGGCATCTAACTGGGCAGAGACAGACAAAAGATAAAGCCTTTCACAACATAGGAAGATGTTTGTGCAGTTTGTGAGTGCAGACTATTTAAATCAATAAGACAAGGTGAATGGAAGAGACCACAGCAGTCTTGCAGCATGAGGCATTTCAGCAACACTTGGCCTGGCTCCCAAACTGTCACTTGATCAAGCCTGCATCTTGCAAGCAGCAAGGGACAAACAAAGCCCTTGAGTGGCCAAGAGGTGCAGGAGCCTACACATGTTACTGAGCAGCAGGTGTGATCCCTCTTCAACTGCACCCTCCCTCATTAATTGTTCCATCTCACCTGACACCATGGTCTCTGCTGCAGGTCACTCAGTGAAGGCTGACCTGTATTTTGCACAAATCTCTAGCAAGGTATAACCTTTGCCCCACAAAACAGGATCTTCAAGGCACAGGAGAAGAGAGGGTAATCTCCATATACTTATTCATCTGTCATCATTCTTCATTTATGAATGAGTGTACAAACATAAACATATACGTGTCGATCCAGAAGAATTAAGTGAATTATTAGCTACCTACTTATGGGCTTCACTGAACCAAGCAATTATTGATGTTGCAGATCCACTTCCCAGCAGTATAATGGAGGTAAAGGAATTGCCTCTCTGAGAGGGATGTAAGCAAAACATACTAAGAGCTGCTCATCCATGACTGTAGTATTTAAGTGTTGTCAGTTAGACAGGAGATTAGGACTGAAGACTGGGGAGATCCAGGTACCAGTATTACTGGCAACTTCATGTTCTACTCGTCACATGTTCTCTTCCCAACCCCAGTCAAGAAGTCCCTTACCCATGGTGTCAACAATGAGATCCAGCTGCCCATTATAGACTGTAACATTGACGCTGGCTGCCAAAAGCTGATCAACAATATCAATGACAGGTTTCATGAAGTCCTCAACCATGTTCTCAAAGACATCTCTGGACTGACCTGGTTGGAACCAGAAACAAGACAAATTTTAACTGATGAAGAATGTCATCCCCAAGCTGGGACAAAAGCAGCTGGCTAAGTGTTCTAAAATGCAGTTCACAGCTGCATAAAACCCAGTCTTAGCCCAAAGTGGCAAGCAGTGATTTATCAGCCTGAGGAACTAAAAGAGAACCAGAAAGCAGCCATGCTCCCACTGGAACTCACAGACAGCATTGTAGCTTCTGGCTCCCATTATATACACACAGGGTGCTGGCATCAGTCCTTTAAGCCTTCCGTTCTGTTTTATACCCTCCCCTCCACACCATGCAGCTTTACATTATACCAGATTTCTGGCAGAGAAAAACTGACAGGAATTTCAGCAAGACTGCTTGAAAGACAGAAACCAGCTGCTGAGATACAGAGGATCTTCTTCCTCCCCCTGTAGTTTTAGCTGCTTGGCTAAAGATAGATACAAGCAGCAGAATCAGAAGCACATCTGCTCCCACAGGCCTGCCCCACTACATGTTTATTTCTGAGAATAAGTCCTCTTCTTAGGCCCAAGGATAATGACAATTTAATGTGTCTGCTTATTACAGTAAAGTATCTTCCTACAGACTGCAGTACTGTAAACAGCAATAATGGACTATTAGATGTGCACTAGCAAACAGGAAAGTACCTCCCCATTTCACACAGTCAGGAATAATTTTTAGCTTCTTTCTGATGGGTCCATTCATCAATTCATCTAGGCTGTCCTTATGCATGTTTCTGACATGGCGTTGGTAAAGTCCTACTGAAAAAGAGAGAACACACTTTGATTAGTGGCACATTTAAGACAGTCATCCTGCATAGACAGCAATTTTCACTGTTAGAGGCCAACAAACGCTTTTCTAATGAAAAATGGAACACCATAGAGAGATTTGCTTACTTTTAACAGAAACCACTGAAGTCAACACTTATTTAGGTCAGGGGATGATACAGGAAGGACCCAACCATCCACTTCTACTTTTGGGTAACACAACACTTTTTCAGGGGACCACCTTCTGCTTTAGCCACTTAGTACAGACACAATTTCATCTCCTCAACAGGCCAGTTATTTCTGAGCTGCAATGCTTTACTTTTGGGAGGTAACTGTGCCGTTCACCTTCCCTGCTGAAGCCAACAAAAAGAGATAAAGAGTTTGAAAGAAACTCTATACATATAGAGTTTTTCACACTGATGCATAAACATCATGGAGCAAAACAGTCTAATCAGACTGTATGATGAGACATTTTTGTGTCCTAACTTGAAGACAGAAATGAAAGACATTAAGAGGAAGTGACTTAAAGGTCATAAAACTATGTTGCAATTATACTGACTACTTCCTTGGTGTAATTTGTGCAGGATGTTTAGGTGGAGGTGTAATCTATAGGAGGGTTGTTCCACATTCCTATTTATCCCTATTTATGCAAGAGCAAACAAGTTCCGCTCAGGAGAATATCAATAACCTTTGGATCTGAAGACCCCGTTTTAAGGTTGTGTTAAATTGAGGCTGTTCCCACTATCAGAGTTGAAGGTACATAAATGCAAACATAGGGCCTCAGAAGCTCAAGTACTTAAATACAACTTACTGAGATGGAGATCTTCTTGTTCATTTGATTTCATTTCTGGAACCTCCTTATTCATGATGTTATAAAAGTTCACATTGTCTGTGTTCTGAAAACACAAGATAGTGTCAGTAACACTGTAACAAAAAACATTTCTCAAATATCAGGAAGACTCTTTTCTGAAAAAAAGAGATAATTAAAACCTGTGACCTGGTACTTTACCTACATGTCAGGAAGATACTTAGGAAAAAGCTTTGGCTCTACATTTGCTTTGAGAAGTGGGGAAGATTTCTCAAGTCTGTATTGTTCACACGTGGGTTGTGCTATTTACTTCTCTGACATGGATGTGAAGCTACAGGAAGCCTAACAGCCTGCAAATGACTGCAGATTCTCATTACTCATTCTTGAGTGCTGCAATGCCAGATGAGGCTTTCAGATGGTCTCTTCTGCTAGATCTAGTCTAGCCTGATGCTGCCCCTTGCTCAACATCCTCCCAACCTACAACCCTTCAAAATCTAAAATGCTTCCTCAAGAACACGATGATCAATGCCAACCATCCCTCTTTTGGAACTGCCGACACCTGGATGTGTCCAATAATTGTAGAATGGCAGCTCTGATGCAGACAGCAGACTGCTTGCATCCACAGGACAAGCGTGATCAGCGTTGCCATTAGAGAAGTTACTTGAGATTCTTGAAGCCCTGCTTTATTCAATTTTTGAATTTTTAAAGTTATAATGCATAGGTCAGAAATCAGCTCACAACAGCAACCCTAGAAGAACTGAAGTGCCTGCACCCTGACAGTGACATCACAATTGGGAGGAGAAAACAAGCAGATGTGAAGAGAAAAGCAAAATGGGAACCACAAGTTCCTTCCAAACAGTAAGAAATGAAACCAACTATGTGCAAAGCACTGTCAGTTACAAACCAAAACAAAAAGAGCAAGAAAAGGAAGCAGCTCCAGATTAGTCTTTCTGTTTGAGGAAGCCAGAGCCTTACTTGTAATAAAACAAAAACACAAGAATTAATGAGATTTTGGAGCAACCCTTCAACAGGAAAAAAAAGCTTTACCTATCTTTTAAGCTGTAACTTGCTAAGTAACAAGATGTGGTAACCCACAGTAAGAGGACATAACTTGAGGTTCCTTTCCACCCTCTGCACCTATTGTACTTCTTTACGGATCTAAGCTTAACTTGAAATTTGTGTCTTGCTGGATGCAGTTTCCGATATTCAAAACAAAGCTTTCAAGGAGACACAGCTCAAGCTGAAACTGGGTTCTGTAGAAATCAATGGCACTAACTGCACGCTAAAAATTAAGCATCTGTTTAAGTGATGTGCCAGATTGAAACCTTCATGCAATACTGCAAGGCCATGTGGGTCGCTCTACCCTCTGCCTCTTACAGTCACACACTGGTGCACAGCAAGCAAACAGCTCTTTTACATCAGCACTAGGATAAAATAAATACTGGCAAAAGTGACTGGGCAGGGGATTGGAGAATTCACACCAACCCAGTGCTCATAGAAAGGATAACCTGAAATTGTGTGCCTCCCCAGGCACCAGTTAGTTAATAACACTGTTCAAAGAAGATCACACCTCTTCAATGACATCTTCAGCCTTGCCCCAGAGCTCAGTGGCCAGCCCATACTGATTTTTATTTATTGCATCCATGATTTCTTTGGCAACAGCAGTCACCTCTGCTAGACCATTATCATCAAGGAGAGACTGGAAGACAAACACAAAGTGGGTTAACTTTAATTATAATTTCACATTCATTTCTTGCTAACGGTCTCCACGCATTTGAAGTTTTATTCTGCCTAAGAGCTAACCTTAAAAGTCAACATCCATTTATACTGTATGGCAGTACAAATAATCAGGTGAGGACCAAGACTTTAAGAAAGTACTTACAGTGCTGTAAAGGTAGGGCCCCCAAGACAGCACAGAGTCTAAAGAAACAGAACAGATTTCAAACACATAATTTTTTTACATACAATTTCCTTTACTTTTTCTTTATTGTAGCAAGAATGATTGTGACAAAAGTACATGGAGATGAATTAATCAGTAAAAGGTACTGTCAGCTCTGTTTAGCCCAAAGGTTATCTACCACAGAGCAGGCTCTTTACAAATCCTGAGAACCAATAAAAGCACTGCAATATCATTAATCCCTTAAACATTAATCAGTGAAATTTATTTAAAGCAACAGACATGTTCTTACCAAAATGTTCTTACCCCAACACCGCAGCACATTGCTAGAACATGGGGAGAGATCTGACAAGTAAATGGGCATTATCTAAACTGATCTGTTTGCAGGTTACAGAGGAAAAAAATCTAGTTATAAAACAAATCTGTTCTATAACAAGTTTGTTTATAAGGTCCCAAGGATCAGGTGATAGGAGACAGATAGGAGTTTGCTGGATATTGTCTCATGCTGCAGAGAATCTGTGAAGTCTGCCCTTGCAAATCTCACTGAAGGACCAAGAGTTCTTTAATTCGATTTTTGTCCTCCACCAGACCACACTATCTCTTCCAGGTCTGTGAAAACATCAGTTCCCAGCACAAGGACTTCTTGTGAAAAGCAAGAAAACCTCAGCTGCAATCTTGTGATTAATTTAGTGGATACATTTTAAGTGCAGTACTCTTGCCAAAACACCTCAGAGGCTGTAGAGGTGTGTAGGGACATTTCACCACCACCCCACTTCATATGCAAGTATGCTCCTCACCGACTTTGCTCTCTAACTCTTCACAATCTAGATAAATTCTAAAGGTAGATTTTTCAATCACAGCTTGCAACGTTGAAGTATTTCTTCTTGATTTACCAGACCCACTAGAGATTTAATTCAATTAAGGCAGGGATGGTATATTTGACCCCAGATACTCATGGAATGATAAAAACCCCAACAAAACAAAACAACAACAAACCACCCACAGTCTGAGGATTTTAAACATACCCAAAGGAGAAATCCATGAGTCTCCAAGAGCAGTCCCCATAAAATTGCACTTTATGGTCCCTTTTTGAACAGCCTTGGTGAATAAGAGGAAAAACAAAAACAAACAACAACAAAAAAATCAACTTTTAGTTAGATATTCATGACTCTAGAACCAGATTCCTTTAAGTGAAAAAAAATAAGTAGCAGTCTGAATTAGGCAACAGGGAGAGTGTATTACAGGAGATATAAGTACTTGTAGAACACCACATTTTAAAGTGAAAAGTGAACTACAACTTCCAACTACTTACCTCATGCAGCTCTAAAGCAATGCCAGCTGCCATTTTACCTCCATAAGATTCAGAAAATATGTAGAATGGGATGGTCTGGAGAGAGAGAGGAGCCACACAATGAACCCGTTGGGCAGAGGGCAGAAAATACCTCCAACCATGTCCCACATCCCACAGAACCCAGGCACTGGCTGTTCACCTCTCACTGTCAAACACTGGGTATTTTTCTGATTCTAAGCTGCAGATAAGATTTCCAGAACATCCTGGCATAATTACTGGGAGAAGTTTTGAAGCAGGCACTTCAGTATTTTGGGACTAGAGACAGCCGTGATCCTATATGCTTCCTGGATGTCACAACAGACAATAATGCACCCCATTGGTTATCTAACTAGCACCATATTCAAGATTCAACTTCTGAATTATGGGAAATAAGAGGCAGTGGTTATACCTGCACTGACTCCCACCAAATGCATGCTACCTTGTAGCAAGCACTGCCCATCTGGAAGTCTGTTCACTAATTCTTTTTGAGATCTGTTTAAAAGCAAAGAAAAATACAATTCTAACCAAGAACTCGATTCACTTACCTGGAATTCTGTTCTACATGTGAAGAATTCTCCAAGAAAAACCATCATATCAGAAACTACTGTGGAAAGGTTTTTGGCAAACAAGCTACAGTCATCCACGTAACTGAATCCAGTGCCCACTGGATTATCCACAAACAAGATACTGGCTGCCTGCAACTGTACAAGCAGAAAGAAGTTTTGGATGAAACCTCAGTTCAGCACTAGCAAAAATCTTAGTTTTGATGGCACAAATGATTGAGCCAGGAAATCTCTGGCCCTGAAAGAATTTTCAGAAAAATTAGGTGCGATTCCAAAAGAGAGAATGGTACAGGTGAGACTCGTCTGTCAGAATATAAAATACAGGGGGTTTTCTTTTGTGTTGCTGGGCTTTTGTGAAATTGCTATAGCAAATGCTATAGTTGTATAGTTACAAGTGTATAAATGAAATCAGTAGATCAGCACACAGATAGCTAGCATGGCTCAAAGCAGTCAGGCTCACAAATAAAGAGGTACAAAATAAGATCTTTCAGTTTGCTCAATCTGCAACAAAAAAGGCACCCAAAATATCCCAGTGATCACCCATATGACCTAGGGAACTCCAGAGTAGTTAAGACTATTGGTAGCTCAGAGCACAAATCCATTTAATTGAATAAACTTCCACCTCATAAGCAGCTGTAATTTGTTTTCCCTTAAAGGCCATACTGGATTTGTAATTACGAGCCATTGGTTATACACTGCCATCCATCCAGAACAACCTCTATGACTGTACGCAATGAAGCCATGATCCGAAATAACATCTTACTAGAATTTCCCTGTTCTCAGGCTCCCAGACATCTGCAATTCAGAAATTCATGGAAGCCCAGACATATTCCATCAAATCAATATGAGTATTCTTCAGTTCTTAACAAGGCTTTTCCTATAAGCCAATTTATTAACCACACTATTTTAAGAGGAATTATTATAGCTGTATTGAACTTCAAATGAAAACTGTTCTGTGCATTTTTGCATAGCAATCATCTGCTTACACAAGCAACAAGCATTTGCAATCAGTAATTAGAAGCTGAACTCTCTACTATACCCAGGTTGTATTTCTTGGTTTCATTTCTTTGTCTAATGGACCAATCTCTTCAAAGTTCCCAAATCCACAGCCTGAAGCTCCTGGACCTCCCTGTGGGGAAATACCAAATGACAAATAAGTTAGAAGGCAGCATGGCATAGATATGACAGGAGAAAAACAAAAGCAAGCCAGTAAGTAGAATGACAGATTGTAAATTTTAAAAAATGGTTTTTGCACTATATGTTAATTTGCAAAGCAAATTGAGCTCTCTTCCTCATCGTCTTTCATTACATGTACACATGCCATTTCTGAAAGCAAGAATTTAAACAGAGAAGCAATCACCCACTTGCAAAAGCATCTAATGAGTTGCATGCTACATGAGTGCAGTTTGAAAACCCTTCCCCTTATTCCCTTAATACCGAATGCGAAAGTTAGCTACCCACAGAGGTTTGCAAGTCATTAGTTTTATCAGCACGTACAGCACATGCATTTCACTCTGAAGAAAAAACCCAGAAAGACCAGGTCATTAAGTAATTATATTCAACATTAACTTCTGAAAGGTACTGCTGGAGGTGAATGTCGAGCACACACCACTGCCTTTTATCAAACTGTGATTGAATGGGAGCAATCTCTAAACAATCAGAGTCTCTCTTACTTGTTTCCATTTAGAAATGTTTCTAAATCTCTGATTATTTTATCTACTCACTCTCTCTGAACATTCTTTAGACTATAAGATCTTCAGGAAAGGAGCTGTGGTGCTACAATATACTTGTAGTGCCTGCCACAAAAAGCACTACTGCTGTAGAAAAGGTAAGAACAACCTCAATTTCTGCAATTTAACTTGATGGAAGGTGAGCAGTTGATGACACCCCACAATTGCAGAATAGTATCTTCATTAGTTCTTCCTAACCTGAATACCTCATTCACAAGGTGAATTTAGAGTTGGGCAGTTTTGAATCCTATTTCTGTAGAGATGCAAGATACCTATCAGACTGAACCAGGCACAGATGGAAAGAATTATCATTTAAGTGTCTTTCACCAAACCTTACCTGAAGCCACAAGATGAGAGGTAATTCTGTGAAGGCTTTGGTTGGGTTATTTGCATAGTAGAGCCACCAGAACATGTGGGCCTTACTTCGAACTTGCACATATCCCCACAGCTCTTTGGGCTCTTGGGATTGCCTCAGAACTACACCTTGGAGGGGAAATAAAAATCAGCCA
The DNA here is from genome assembly GCA_026212715.1 of Elanus axillaris. NCBI lineage: Eukaryota > Metazoa > Chordata > Aves > Accipitriformes > Accipitridae > Elanus > Elanus axillaris. The sequence goes on along the minus strand of JANZLQ010000002.1, from coordinate 33,630,866 downwards.
GTTTAAAAGGCTCCGCTTTGGGCTTTCCACCAGATTTGTGCCAAAACATTACATTTCAGTCTTGGGTGTGATAATTAGAAGTGCTTCCATTAAAAAAAAATTACTCTAAGAAACCTGCCTATACCTACACCCACACACGGAGCTGAGTTATCATCAGTGAATGAAGCGAAGTGTGTAATTACATGCTTACTTATCAGGGCCTGATGTTACAGCTGCTGCCAAAATAACAGCCCAGTAGCTAGGGTAATTTTTACTATCAGGGAAACATTTAAAGTCTTTTCAAGGCCTGGGCTGAAAGCACAGCCCCACTAGACATGATGGAATAATTCGCACCAGCTTCAGGGGCACCAGGGCTCCTTCAGGCATCCAACACTTTTATCTTAGTCTCTGGGAAGATCAAGTCATTTTACAGTCCGCAAGGAGAGTAAATACAGGATAGACAGAGGGGTCACTTCTAAATAAACCCAGTATCTAATCCTAAACTCAATTAAGTCAGTAGAGCCTTGTCAACTTAAGCAGCCAGTCTATTCTCCATCCAGGATACAGGAACTTTCCCAGAAACAGACCTGTGCAACTACATCCCTCAATCTTCTCGACCGTGCCAGAAGGCAGCAATCCACTGGACAAGCAGCAATAAGGTTTTTTGAGGCCACAGTGCCCAGTCTTGACCGATGCGCAGGACACAGCGCCGGACAGGCTGTGGACAACACCACGCTTTCTCGATCAGCTCTCACTGCAACAGCGGTGACACCCCAATATGGCTGTTTGGCTCCTTGCAGACCCTGACCTGAAGGGTCTCGCAGATAAAACACCACGGCCAGGGCCTGTGCTCGTGTCAGCCAGTATCAGACAGAACCGCAACACACTCACGCTTACAGGCACACGCTGGCTTACGTGGCTTCTTCATCATCCTTCGCAGCTGCCAGGTAAGGGAAGAGGGTCTGGGGGTCTTTTCCACGAAGGAGAGATGACAGCTCAGGGTAAAACAGCGATGAGAAGCGCTGCCCTGCTTTGTGGGGAGCCCCTCCCACCCAGTTTACCCAGGTGAATCAACCGGGACCTGAACTTCCACGTTCCTGCCCCAAAAGGGTTCCCTGGGGCTCCGGGGAGCGCAGACCCCAGCCGGGGTGGGAGGAGACAACTCCCAAGGTCGCGACAGTCCCCCGACAGCGCACGGGCCCGCCCCGAGCTCGACCTGCTCCCGCCGGCGCTCCCACCGAACCGCCGCTTTTACCACCCCCTTCGCCGCGTCCCGCCCGGTTACCGACCCCCGGGCGGCGGTGACGACCGCGGCGAGGCTCGGGAACCTCCCGCGGCTCAGCCCGGGCCCTGCGCGGGACGGGACGTGCCCGGAGGCCATCGCTCCGGCACTGCCCGGGGCACGGCTGAGGCAGAGGGGAGGGCAGAACCCGCCACGCCACGCCACGCCACGCCACGCCACGCCACGCCACGCCACACCACACCACGCCGTCCCTCAGCCCCATACCTGCCGCCAGCAGCAGCACCGACAGCCCCGTCGCGGCGCGCAGCGGCCCCATCCCACCAACAGCTCGCGGCGCCCGCGCCGTCACGCGCGCAGCAACCAGGCGGACCCGCCCTCACCCCGCCCTCGGGGGGCGGGGCCGCGGAGTCGCGCGCCGCCCGACTGTTTTTTGTCCCACGCGCGGCGCCGTCGCCCGCTCTCCCCGGCGCCCCCTCCCCTTCCTTCTCTCCCAACATGGCGGCGGCCGGTGGTGGGCCGTTGCGGCTGCGGTTGCTGTTCGATTACCCGCCGCCGGGCAGCCCGGGCTGCGCCTTGTGCTGGCTGCTGCTGGAGCCCAGCCAGGTGCGTCTCGTCACGGACCTCGTCAGCCTCATCCGCCACAGGTTCGGCTTCAGCCGGCGGGCCCGTCTCAGCCTCTTCCTGGAGGGGGCACTGCTGCCCCCCACCGAGAGCGCCCGCCTGGTGCGGGACAACGACTCGCTCCGGTACGGCGGGGGCTGCCCGGGAGCCGAGGCTCAGCCGGCGGCGGGAGAGGGGCTTCCTCGGGGCCCTCGGACTGGGCGGCACCGGGGTGGGGGTGTCCCCTAGCAGCCTCGAAAGGCGGCCGTCCCTCGTCCTCCCCCCGCCTCGGGACAGGGACGGGGCCTGGCGGTGCCTTCCCCGGGGAACCGGAGGGCCCTCGGGCCCTTCTCGCGGCTGCCGGTAGCCTCAGCGGCTCCGGGGGGGGGGGGGGG
>JANZLQ010000002.1:33618274-33628639 GCA_026212715.1 Elanus axillaris | reverse complement strand
CACGCGGCGGCGGGTGGGGAGGGAGCGGGCACCGTTCCCCAAAGCCCGTGGTGCCCGAGAAACCGTGTGCTGTCCGAAAGGGGCTGGAGAGAGCCGAGAGATCGGGAGTCTCCTCGGGTACGGAAGGAGAGGACTGCCTCCATCCCCAGTGCTCCTGCCACCTGCCCGAGCACCCGCACCACCTGAGGGGGCCTTTTTAAAAAGACCTTGCAACACCCGAGCCCTCCGGTGAGAGCTCAGACTGTGAGCCTTGACTTTAGGATAGCAACCCGTGCTCCGGAGACCGCTTTCAGGTGTATTTCAGTTTCCTCGGGTTCCTTCTCAACAGGTGGAGCATCCCCGCTCCCAAAAGACAACCTCACCTGAGCTGCTAACAAAAAAAAAGGTGTTAATTGTGCTCAGCAGTGGCTTTTGTTTGGTTTGTTTGACAGAGTGAAATTGGAAGAGATAGTCACAGATGATTATGAAGAGGTAGATGATGGCTTCTCTTATATACCAAAAGAAGACAAAAAAAGGCATAGACAAAAGCAGGAAGAATTCTCTAGAAATGAAGACAACGGGCATAAAAGGGAAAAGAAAAAGAATAAACATAATCCTGAGTATTCCTCTTGTAGGGAAGAGGCTTCTGTAGGTATTCCTGACTGTCAAAAAAGGTACAAGAAAAGAAAAAGAAAGGAAGAAGTTAGTGGAAGAACTAGACTCACAGAAGGTAAGGAAGAGAGCTCCACTGACCAGTCTAAAAAGCTTAAAAAAATGCAGAAGGAGAAGCAGCTGGTGGCAAAAAAGAAGGATGAAAAGCAGACAAAGGCCGCTGCAGCAAAGATGGCTTTAGAACAGGCAAATGAGAGCATTTATCTAAATTCTGGTAAAAATAACACCAAAAAAATCACAACACAGTCCAGAAAAAAGATGGTGGGATCTTCAGATTCCTCCAGCACATCATCTGACAGTGACAGCAGTGAATTAAATGTAAAGCAAAATAAATCTTCCCATAAACCTGTAGTGGCAACATTTCCCAAAGACAAATCCCAAGCTGCTGCAAATTCTGATGTGAAAACTGTTGTTTCTAATAAAGTGACTGTAAAGTCTAATGCTGAAAATTCCATTAAGACTGCAATTAGTAAAAATGCTAAAAAATCCCAGTCCTCTAGTTCAGATTCTGACTCTAGTACAGAGGATGAGAAAGTGGCAACAGCACAAGACAGTACTGCAAAGGAAAAGTTACTGCCTAACAGTGCGGCAGCTGTGAAAACCGGTACCACCAAGGCTCCCAAAGCAAAGACCTCCTCTTCAGAGTCTGATAGCTCAGATTCAGAACCACTTGTTATTAAAAAACCCACAGCAAGTGCTGGACTGAGTAATTCCATAGTAAGAAACTGTACTAAGCAGTTGCCAACCAGTATTCAAGGACCACTTGCCAGCCCAGGTCGTGGAAGGGGGCGTGGAACAGGAGAGGATAACTTCTGGAGAGGACCTAGGGGCCGTGGGTTTCGTGGGATGATGAGGGGCCAAGGCCGTGGGAGAGGAGCAAACCCTGGCTTCTTCTATAACTACAGCAGTGAAGGCCAGAAACAGAGGCAGTTAAATGAAGCTGCGACAAACACTTCTGTTCTTGTCCAGGTGAGTGACTTACAGAGTCATAGGTCACCTTTCTCTTGCAGCTTTAACTATACAAAAAATGTGTAGGATGAGAGTAATTCATAAAAGTGGAAATAAATTAGTAGAATGAAAGTGTAGATCTCAACTTAGTAAATCTGATACTGACTGTATTTCTATTTAACAGCCTGAGGAGGTGTTTATGAAACAATATTTAAGTGATTATATTATATATCTCAAAGCACTCAGATACATACCTTACTCTTCTCAGAAATCTTACACGCTATACAGCATACACATTGTCTTCTGTTTTTATTAATATGGTAATTAAATCAATAGATTTACTGTTTGTTTCACAGAATCCTGTGGAGGTCCCCAAGAGAGACTATAGTGTGTTACCTCTTCTAGCTGCTCCACCACAAGTGGGAGAAAGAATTGCCTTTAAGGTAAAGAACTTGTGAAATACTGAATGTTAGTGGGCTAAAATTGTTTCATTTGGGCCACTGTAAGTTTTGCAAGAAGCTTACCCTGAATCACTTAATCTTATGTTGTTCTGGGACCATTATCCTAGAAGTATAAGAGTTAGGAAGTAGTCTTCATCCTACTTATTTGTTCTTTTTGAAAAAATTTGTTTTAAACTTAAGCAAATGGTTCAGCACATGTCTTGGATCTCAGAAATTCTTCTGTTGTGAAGTCTGACTTTGATTTTTACAAAGGTTTGGAGCATGTGCATAAATTAAATGCATTTCTTTAGACCTCTGTTGTGGTTTAACCCCAGCCAGCAACTAAGCACCACCCAGCTGCTCGTTCACTCCCCCCCACCCAGTGGGATGGGGGACAGAATCAGAAAAAGCAGAGTAAAAGTTGTGGGTTGAGATAAGAATGGTTTAATGGAACAGAAAAGAAGAAACTAATAATGATAATAAAAACAATAATAAAATGACAATAATAATAAAACGATTGGAATATACAAGTGATGCACAATGTAATTGCTCACCATCCACTGACCAATGCCCAGTTAGTTCCTGGGCAGCGATCCCTCTCAGTCCCACTCCCCCCAGTTTATATACTGGGCATGATGTCACATGGTATGGAATATCCCTTTGGCCAGTTGGGGTCAGCTGCCCTGGCTGTGCTGCACCCCCGCTTCTTGTGCCCTTCCAGCTTTCTCATTGGCTGGGCATGAGAAGCTGAAAAAGCCTTGACTTTGACTAAACATTACTTAGCAACAACTGAAAACAGCAGTGTTACCAACATTCTTCTCGCACTGAACGTAGCACTATACCAGCTACTAGGAAAACAAATTAACTTTATCCCAGCTGAAACCAGGACAACCTCCTATATTTGTATAACACAAAAAATGTTGTCTCCAGTGTTAGTTCAGTGTGTATTTCCATGTACGTTTGTACAATGAGACTTATGGCTATTGCACAAGTTAGTTCACAAATAATACAGTTTTCTGCTTGCATCTTCACAAAGTCTCTCTCTCTACCGTGGGCATGTTTTCAAGGTTTACATTTAAGTAAGAATGCCAGAAAGAAGCATGTTGCCCCTTTCTTTCCAACATGCGAGGAAAGTCAGCATTAAAATTGGATGCTATAAAAAGAAAAAAAAAATCTCTTTATGTTATTTCCCTCTATAGCATTTCTACAATATTATTGCAAGTCTTACCATACAAATAATTACACTTTACTGCAAAATAAAAAGGTAAATGAAAGTTAAATCACTGCAGCTGAGGAGACAGGGATCCATTTCCCTGATTGCCTCTTACAGCCTGACCTGAATGGAAATCCTTTGGAGCAGCGAGTCCTGGGACTGTGAATGGCATCAGGATCCAGGAGTGGGAGACTTGGTTCTTGCACTTTCCTCTTGCTGAAGAAACCATGTCTGGGTATAGGTGAGATCATCAAGGATCAGGAAAAGTTGTAATTTGTTATTTGTATTTCTTTCAACAGCGCTTGGAATTAACTGAAAATTACAGTCCTGAAGTTTCAGACTATAAGGTACTATTTTTCCTTCCTCCCTCAATTCACTCACAAAACTATTGTAGGTGAGGTATTTTTCTTCTCATCCAGTTCACTCTGCAGGCTATTCCTGATGCAGGAGTAAAAATGAAAACTCTAGAACCCAAAACTAATTGAAAATTTGAAAGGTGTAGCAGTTATTTTAAAAAAACCACAAGCATTATTAATGTTCATTAATATTTTAGAGAAGACAAAAGACCTTCAGTAGAAAAACTTAGCTGCATTCAACTCTACTGCTGTTTGAAGTCAAGGCAAGTTCTTGAAACTGCTGCAAGTAAAGTTGTGTAGCAACTTGGTTTCTGGAAAAGTACTGATTTAAATTACAGGGGCGGTGACAATGGATATCTTTGGTTTATTGATGCCAGTAACTGCAGATTGCTGAGCTTTAATACTTTGCAGATTGTATACATAGAGATAGAAAAATTTGACAGACAGATATACTTCCTCTAACTGTGATCAAGTACCACAGTGGTTGCAAATACAGAATAGTTATCCAGTGCTGAAGTATATCTTATCTGATTCTTTTCTTGTTGCTTTATGAAGGAAGGGAAAATAATTAGTTGGAATGCTGACAAAAAACAGATCGAGCTTGAGATCCTTTCGTCATCAGCAGGACAACGTACGTACCCTGGGACACTAAATGCTTGTTGTCATGTGTGTCACTTGGAAAACAGCTAGTCCAAGGCACACTGCATGTTTTAGGAGCATTTCCAATTTCCTCAGGTTCCTTCTCATCACACCCCTCCGCTCCTCACTCCCTTGCCAAAAAAGTCTATTTAAATGGAGTTTTAACATTTCCGAGTTATATTGAAGATGCTCATGGGTATTTACAAAATGAGATTTGTCTCATCAGTATGAGCAGTCAGTAATGCATTTCTACTGTGGTTTCATTTCATGAAAGAATTAAAATCATTATATGGAATTACAGAGAAAATTTTAGATCATAACGCCACTCTGCGACATCAGTGAAGCCATGTCTGCAGTGGGTGTGGAACTGAGTCTCTGCAGTGACGAAGTGCACTTCAGAGACCTGAAACTATGAATGTTTCTGAAACTAAAACTACAGTTGCCATTTAAGCCAGAATTAATGAATCATCATCATATGAGCATTTTTCTCAAATTTAAGCAGCACGTTGTTGATTAACTTTATCCAGTATGACTATGTGGATGAAAATTACCATAATTTTGGTGTGTTGTATTCAGCTCTACTTCAGATTTTTTGTTACAGTTATAAACTTAAACACCCAACTAAAAAAAACAAAACCCAAAATCAACCAACAAAACACCTGGGTTTGATTAGCTTTCTAGATATGGTAAACATTTAAACTTTTCTGTTTATAGTTAATGGAGTTGTTTGTTTTTTAAGTTGCTAAGGAGCCAGGGAAATTCGATCTGGTTTACCAGTCTGCAGATGGAGCAGAACTGATAGAGTACGCTGTTCCTCAGGATACAAAGGTATGTGGGTGTCCTGTTTTGCAGCCTGTTACAAGTTGTGCATAGCTGATGTGCATGCCCTGCTTTGTGACTCCATTCATCTCAGTGAGATTCCGTTTATAATAATGCATCTGATTAAAATAAACAGAAGCGGAAATAATTGTTCCTTTCTAGCAAGAATGTGCATAATTACAAGATAAGAATGACTTCTTGCATGTTATTTAATTACCTAGGTTCAAAAGCAGTTATCCAACTGTGTAACTTTTTGGTTTGGCTAATAAAATAAGCACTATAATGTCAGGTAGAGCCTCTGTTCTTAGAAGTTTATTCATTTCATGCACTGTTTTTCTTACCTGCGTCTTTCCTTACCCAGGATGTCAGGCAGGTTGAGGTTCACCAAGAAGATTGATGAATCGGAGGAAGGATCTGTGATCTTTGTTCAGCAGTGCTGCTGTTCAAGTCTAGACAAAGCATAATGTAGGAGAAATTGTATCTGCCTGTATAGCTTGTACATGCTAAGTATTGTCTGTATTTTGTTTTCAGATAACTGAAAGTTGGGATGCACTGATAGAGCCAAGACTGATTGTTGAGCCTCCAGTTAACGGATCCAGCATTGAAAATGGAACAATCTAAAATGTGAACAAATGTAAATAATTGTACGGACTTCTTCTGTGAAATGCTGCCTTCTAGTTCTGAGGGCAGCAGATGCACTGGTGGATATTTTTAATAAATGGTTTTAAAAAGAAACTATGCCAAAAGAAAAAAACACTTTTTTCTTAGGATATGTTTTTATGAAAGTCTTTAATATAGATCTATTGGGGTTTTTTTCCTTAATAGAAGCTTAATAACAATTTTTTTATCCTACTGCTGCGAGCTGCAGAACTGGAATGGTTTGATCAGAAAGGTGTAAAATACAACCTTGTACTGTCAGTAACTCCATTTAAATGTCTGGGTTTGGGTAGAGCTGTAGAACTGCCATACAGAGGTAGCTTGCTGTAAAGATAATGAAAAACAACATTTAAAAATGAAATATAAGTATTATTGATGTGTACATCTCTTCCTCTACAGCTGCAGAGTGTGATACAAATACTGTGACCTTGCAGTTATTTACAGCGTTCACCTGAACACGCCAAGAAAAGCTTGTGGATTTCAAGCTCCTGTAATTTTGAGAGGCAGATAAACTGGTAACTGTCAACTTTGCCTAGAACCAGTGGAACAGAACATGACTCCCTGGCAAAATTGTGTCCCAGTGTGTTAATCTGCGTAGGCTCCGAAAACCTGTTTGTTTGTTTTAAAGCAAACCCTTTTGCCCTTTAGGAGCTGAAGTTTCTGTGTTGCTGGTCTTTCTTTCCCAATAGCAGAATGGGTCACCAGGTGGTGGCAACGCACTTCAAGGATGTCTCTGCTAATGATTAGCACTGAGGTAGCACCTCCTACTCATGTAGTACTTGCATCTTGGGAATTCTTACAATTTAAGATAATCCCTGTCCCGGGTAGTTGACTCTTAAACACAAGACATGAAAAAAAGCCCTAGAAAATTGTACATCATGGTTTATCTAACACATACTCTGATTAGTGCATGATTACATTAAAATATTGCACACCTTTGCATCATCCCTATTAAAATGTCTTGTTTGTGAAGGAATCATTTTTATATGAGTAAAACTAATTTGTGTATTGTGATTCTCTTTAGTTGTCATTATTTTATGTTAGAATTTTGTTTTTTAGAGAAATGGACAGTTAGTCATGTGTGGATATTCTTGCAAACTGGACAGAAAGAAAATTCCAGATGTTCTAGCACAGTCATGCTGAGACAGTTGCAATTAATAGATTTTATTCTAAAGGAAATAAATTTTGAATTATGAAATTGCAAAAGCTAAATGCAAGTATTTCACGGCATTTTAGAGCAGGATTCACCTCTTGTTCCATTGCCTGCAGTGCATATTGGCTACAGATTCAATAGAGTCCCTCTGGCTGTGATGAACCAATGATGGTTGAAAACAAATACACCCCAGAGAGAAGATGTTTTGTAGATAAAATCTTGAGTTGTATCTATACATTGTTACCAAGTTTGGTAACTACTACAGAAACTACTACTGTCTTGATGCACAATTTAAATCAAGTAAATGCAGTTTGAGGGAGCTGGCTGGCTGCCCTCCCTGTCACACCCACATGCCTTCTCTTGGCAGAACCACATGCCAGGGTCCTCATACCTTGGGAGCCGGGGCAGGGCTGGGGCACTAAATGAACGAGAAACGCAGAACAGGACAGAATGTCCACGTGAATCCCGGAGGGAGCTGGTGATGCTCTGAACAAACCCTTATTGCTTGTTTTCTGTCCCTAGAGCCTTGGGGTCTTTTTGGGAGCCCCCTTGCTGGGGCAGCCCCAGCTGTCAGTCATGGGGGGGTGGTCCTTGCCACCCTCCTCTATGCAATTTAGCATTATGGGTTTCTTTACAAATTCTGTTGAAGTTTTTTGACAAGTTTTAGTCTCATGACTCAAAATGTGAGGATATGTTTGAGCTGGCACTCTACAGTCAAATGCGCGCACAACAACGCTATAGCCTACAGACATGATGAGCACCTGCAGCTAGAGGCTGGCAGCCAGAAGCTGCTGAACAGATACTAAAGACCTGAAAGTTTGTTGCTGTGACTACAGACCTTGCAAAAACACATAGAGTCAGTGTCAGATCTTCAGGAATCTGGGATTATTTATAATTTTGAGGGGAAAATCGTACCTACTTAAACCACTTTGAATATTAAATCCAAAAAAGTCAAAAGAGTATCAGAACACGCATCTCAATGTTTGCTCAGCCACGTGTACATGAAGAACAATTTACTCTGCTGTGCAAACTTCCTGCTCAAACTCCGAGTGGCGCTTTGAATCTGCGGTATCTGGGCAAAGGGTTAGATTTAGTTCAGAGTTACATGAAGGAGTTCTCAAGTAATTGCAAGGAAGCAAAGAGGGTAGTAACTTCAGTAGCTATTTAAATTATAAAATTCTTCAGTAATTTTTGACATTAAACATTACTGGTTTTTAGACAACGGGAATGGTTGGGCTTACTTGAAACAGAATTTCAAGCCCTCTTTGACAAGGGAGACCTTAAATTGCTCATCTGAGTTCTGAACATCCTGTGTTCTGCTCCAGACGCAAAAGCTACAATTGTGAGGGTGTGTATTTCCCCTTTCTGTCTGCATACCTTTGTCTGCATCAGTAGACATCAGATTAGTGCTGCAGAAAATGCAGTGAAGGTGCTGAGCCTTTGAAAGATGACGGTAGTTAGTCCAGATAAGCCCAGGAAAAAGTGCTTTGTTCACCTATAGAAAAATAAGAAACAAACATTAACAGCTGCTCTTTGTTCCCATCTCTGGTAACACACTGTCCTGGTTTCAGCTGGGATAGAGTTAATTGTCTTCCTAGTAGCTGGTACAGTGCTATGATTTTGAGTTAGGTATGAGAAGAATGTTGATAACACACTGACATTTTCAGTTGTTTCTAAGTAATGTTTAGTCTAAAGTCAAGGCTTTTTCAGCTCCTCATGCCCAGCCAGCAAGAAAGCTGGAGGGGCACAAGAAGTGAGGACGGGACACAGCCAGGGCAGCTGACCCCAGCTGGCCAAAGGGATATTCCATACCATGGGACATCATGTCCAGTATATAAACTGGGGGGAGTGGGGGTGCGGGATTGCCGCTCGGGGATTAACTGGGCATTGGTCAGTGGGTGGTGAGCAATTGCACTGTGCATCATTTGTATAGTCCAATCCTTTTACTATTACTGCTGTCATTTTATTAGTGTTATCATTATTAGTTTCTTCTTTTCTGTTCTATTAAACGGTTCTTATCTCAACCCACGAGTTTTACTTCTTTTTCTGATTTTCTCCCCCATCCCACTGGATGGGGAGCGAGTGAGCAGCTGCGTGGCGCTTAGTTGCTGGCTGGGATTAAACCACAACACACACAACACAGCTCTGTAAGATCGTTCCTTTGCAGTCACTGTCAACCACCACCTCTCAGGTACCCTCAGGTGTTCACATCCCCTCTGACAGCGGTTATGAAGTCCTGATCTGCATATCCCAACAATGCTGTAAATAAGCAGAGCCATGCCCATGTTGTAGAAACTCTTCCACCCTCAAGCAGATTACATAGTTGATCCCTGAACTTTTGCTCCCTTTCTTCAAAGCCACGACAGCTCTGAACGCCTCCTGTTGTCCCTTCTACCATTACTAAGCAGAAAATCAGAGCCCGTGTCACACGACCCCTCCATAGTTCGTCCGTTATGAGACTGGAGCAGACTATTGATGCAGGTAGAAGTCAACATTATCAGTATAATGAAGATTTACAATGATTTAATTTAGTCTTCCAAAATAACTGGCTAGGAATTTCTTTCAAAGCGCTAATTATAACAGACAAACCACTATTGCCTCTTTTGAGTGCTTTATACGATTCCTGAACGCTTTTGGAAGTCTCTGAGGACTAACGGTGACTCAGAACCCCCACAATTGCCTGCCAATACTTTTTTAACGATGTTAAAAAGAACATCAGCAGTTGTCCACACTATGTGCCCTTTGGCTACTGGAAATGCAGCTGAGAGCAGACAGCTTCTGCTGCTGCAGACCACCAGGCCCTGTTTAAATTCTTGGGGGGGAACGTCACAGATTTTTGCCAGGCTGCTCCGTTTCATCCATGCTGCCAGTGTCAGCGGAGAAATACGGAGGGCACCGAGGAAGTCCCCGGGACAGACAGGGCAGAAGAGGAAGCAGGAAGAGGCCACTGGAAGAATCTGGAGTAGGGTTAGTTTAACAGGAACAGTTGCACACATTGCTATTCAGCATCCAACGTTTCTGTTAGAAACAGCAATTATTCGGCAGTTTGAGGAAGCGTCTTCTGTTGAGGGAGTTTCCGCATGGGCAGAGCGGTAACCCCTGTGCTCTAAAACCACAACAGCCCGCAACAGCTTACCTGACCTCCCACAGCCAGGTTCACGGCAGCTCAGAGGGAAGCGGCCGCCGGCCCGGCCCTGCACACGGTGGGAGTCGGGGGTCTCGCATTTACCCGGCCTCAGGCCCAGGCTGGCGGGCAGGGCAGGCAGCTGCCAGGCTGCGCTCGGCACCCGGAGTTCTCTTTTTGTCCGGTTTTGGGGCGGGGAGGTGGCGGGGTGGGGAAGACGTTCGCGCCTGAAAGTACTCGCTTTTGTTTAGAAACCAAACCCGAGACCCGCCGGGCACAGCGGCTGCGGTGGGCGACGCTGCACCGGCCTCCGCCCGAGCCTCGGCAGCCGCCCTGCCGCCCGCGTCCAGCCCCGGCCCCGGGGC
>JANZLQ010000002.1:33606871-33617660 GCA_026212715.1 Elanus axillaris | reverse complement strand
CAACGCCCAGGGGCGCGGGGGGGGGGCGACACCCCCCCCCCCCCCGGGGCCTGGTGGGGCTGTGGAGTGCCTGGGTGCGGGGATCACGGGCTGTGGAGTGCCGGGGGAGGCCGGAGCAGGACTTGCGCTCTAAAGTCTCCTGCCTGGCCTTGGCGCGCAGTTATCCACCCTGAAACGCGTGTCTTCGGAGGCATTCCTTGCGTTTTCCTCCTCTCTCCAAGACGGTGCTCCAAGGGCCCGGGAAAGTGCTGCCAGGGAGTCGATTGCCAGCTCCTGGTTTGGGCTGGGCTGCCCGGCGAGGCCCCGCCTGGGTGGGTGTCACCTGCAGCCCCGAGCCTCCTCTGCTGCCCACTGTACCGGGTCCGCTGCGCGGCCTCGCTGCCGGCTGACCGAGGGACTGTAGGCAGACATTGCTCTCTGCATGTTCTTAAGAAGCAAAGAATTATAAAAGTAGCCTAGGGAGATCTCTAGCATGTAGATAAAAGCCAGGAGGAGGTTCTCCACAAGGTGGAAAGGAAGGAAACTTGGCCTTCGTATCTTAGAGCGCAGCTGAAAATCAGAGGGTAGGAGAGTAAAGCCCTCTTGAAAAGCTCAGGTGGCCAAAATCCCATCTGTTCGGTGAGCATGTATACTGCTCACCCTCAGAAGTCCACCCTGATTTAGCTTAGCAGCATCTTGAACTAAAGGAATAGGTAATTCACATCTGAGCAATAAAAGTCGCAATTAAAATGAGAGGGGTGAACAGTAATGTTAACCTAATGCCCAAAGTCCAACCTGAGAGCTAACCTAAACTCTATTCTTAGCACCGGGAACTGCTGTGCTGATGAAAGCACTCTGTCGTTATCAAGGGAGTGAGTCAACTGCGTGCATCTTGCTGTTGGGAGAGGAGGAGCTGTGGGGAGGGTGCCAGCTCCACAAGCCACACGTGTGGAGAGCACTTTTACATCCTATAAGGAGCCGTAGGTTTTAAACCAATAGTAATAAGTGCTTATAATGGTTACTTAAAACTTTCTGTAAAAACGGTTCTTACTCTGGTAAGCATGACCTGACTGAGAGCAGATATGGCAACTGCTTCTCTGAAATACTTTCTGATCTCTTCTGTCGAAGTTGGCGCTGAAGAAGAGACTCGTGGAGTTGCATAATCAAAGTGAAAGAGCTACTCGGGCGATGAACACTGTGAAAACAAATCAAAGCCAAGCTGCTGTAAGTGGGTAACTCTGTTCAAAATGCTGTCAGGTTGCTTGGCATATGCTGGCCACTGCATGTTGTTGATGCTTGTACTCTTGTGACAACGGCTGTAGTATTGAGATTGCATTGGCAGGAGAAAATGTTACTGGGAAGGAATGGCAAAGAGGCGTTTTGGTAGACCCAGGCAGCTCCATGGGAGACGGGAGTAAACCAACCGTGGTGTAAGGGCTTTATACCCACACATGCAGACAGACCTGGCTTATAATGGGGCTCAAGCCCATCCTTTCCTATTGCACCAGAAAGCAGGTGTCCGTGCAGCCCAAGCTAAAGAATTAGTGAGCTGTAATGGCTGCACCAGTGCAGAAATTTGGGATGGCTCTTCCCCGTAAATTACCACAACTAATCCTTGCTCTTAGCTGATGGTAGGGCTTGCTGTATGTGCTGATGCTGGATCAGGTACGTCTCCCTTGTGCCATCCTTCCTGAACTGAGTGCTAGAGACCAAGAAACTGAAAAGCTGCCAGGGTAGCACTTCTGTGCTCCTCTGGAGCATCTCTTGAAGGACCAGGAGTAACTTTGTATAAACCAGAGATGCCACATCTCGGAGGCAGAAATAGCTACAGCCATGCGAGCGGGCGTGCGGTATCCGAGCTCACGGCAGCACAGCCTCATCCCAGTGCTGGTTAACTGCTAGATGGCACAGCTGGCTGGCCTCTGCCCGGCAGCCACCACAGCAGGGGTCTGGAGACTGAGAACTGTCCTGATTCCTTGGGAGTAAATGAGTTTTCTTTCCAAACTACATAGAAATACATAGCTTTTCTATTGCCCATTTCAAGTAAGTGAAGCTTACGTGTTCCTCAAAGTCTTTCTTGTAGTAGTAAGCAGTACTTTGTCCACAAACTGTTCTTTTGAAACCAGTGTCTGTCTGTTCTTGTCTGCTCCAGGAGACAGCTTCCAAAAAGAAAGATTTGATCAGAAATGAGTTTTTAGAAATTAAAGTTTTAATTGAAGAAAGAGAAAATCAAACCTTGAAAGCAATTGCAGATGAAGAAAAAAGAGTTAGCAATAAGTTTGATTATATTTACGGTATTCTGGGAAGCAAGAAGAAGGAAATTCAGTCTCTCAGAGACCAGATTGAGATGGCACTGACTGAAGGTGATGACATTCTGTTTTTGAAGGTAATATGTCCTTTAAATGCGAATCCAATTCTTCATGTTTCTAGAATGCAGAATCAGAAAAACCTGCTGTGGTAGTCCTGCTCTCCAGACACTCAGTCCAATGGTAATGCAGTCATGCGCAAGAACCTGCTATAAAAGGATGTACTGATAAGTACACAAATATCAATGAAAGACTGCTGAAATGAAGTGGTGTCTGGTGACTCTCCCCAGTTCAGCCACTACCTCTGCCAGAAGCAGAGGGGCCAGTGGATGAGAGGACTCGTCTCTGTGAGGTGTTGCGGCTCTGTGCTGTGACGCCGTCTAGCAGATCTTTCTCGCTGCTTCAGATAACAGTTGAGAATTAATGCCTGTGGGTTGCTGCTGATTTTTGCCATGGCTCATGTCTGACTGTAGCCTTTGCTCCTTTGAATTTGAGATGAATGCACAAACCCCACCCCATTTAAAGTAACGTGGTTGTATTTTTCTGTCTGCTACACAATGTGGTCTTCAGATCTTCCATTTGTCATTTCAGAGAGCAGCAGCACTGCAACAAATATCAACAAAAGATGCTTTCGTTCCTTTAATTGAAATGGACCAAAACTTGATACATTTCATGTGCCAGTCTGCCATTAACCTTAAAGATGTCGTGAAACTTTCAGTAACTCAGTCTAGGGAGAAAAGAGTGGAAGGTACTGTATCACAGGGAGAAGTGGCATTTTCTACCTTGGCTTTGAGCTCAAATGAGGGATCTTCCCCCTCCAATCCAAATATCATTGAAAAAAAAAGTGCAGCAAATACAGTTGTATAATATAAATTACGTCTTCCAACTTCTGTGGTCCTCCATTTGCACACAAAAATGCTAGTCTGGGCTAAACTACGAGAAAAAAACGTGCCAGTGTCTCTTCGCTTTTATCTATTCTTGGATAAGCTGATGAATATCATCATATTATGTGCTTCTGGCACAGCTCAGCCTTTATTCCTTACAGTAATTCATGTTTTTATTAGGTACCAGGGTTGGATGCTGTTAGGGTTTGGATTTGAGGGGAGACTTAAAACATTTTAGAGTGATAGGACTACGGTTACCCAGCTATGAAGGTGCTGATCGTGTTAAGTGTTGTAGAACAAAGCTCTACTTATCTTTCGGACTGTGGCATGGCTGTCTTCTATGCAGTTTCCATCTCTGTCGAGTATCACTTAAGTTCTATTCACGTAACTGAAAAATAAGATTGAAAAATGTCCCTGCTAACGCATTAGTGTTCCTGGCAATACAAACCATAATGTAAAATATTGCCGTTGCAGCAAAACTAACACCTGGGAAAACTAGGACCCCTCCAGCAGCTTCTCCAGGCAGAACCCCTGTTGGAAAAAAAACTCCGGGACCACGTAAGTACTAAAGAACATCATCCTCTCCTAACTGTGCTTTTACCATTAAATAAGAATTCAAGCAGTTACCCAAGAGTGGTTTGCTGTAGCAGCGATGCAGTGATTATCTGTAGTGAGCACTTTGGCATGGGAAAGGGGAGGTGTTTGGGGCTATTGAGTGATGGATGCCTTGTGAGCTGTAAAGCAGCAAACTGCACAGATACAGTGGTGCGTTAGCCTCAGTGTGTGCCAGTAGTGGTGTCACTGCAGGCTGTAAAGCAAAGCAGAGCCTCCCCCCACTCTGGTTCTTGCAGGTGTTTTTTTTCATTTGTACTAACCATCTGCTGGCTTGTTTGATGGATTTGTATGTATTCAGTCCTGCTTATGAGCTGTTCATGTTCTGTTTTTTTCTCACCCGCCCTGCTAAGAGCATACACACAAAGAGAAAATCCTTCATCAGGCTCAAGCAACTTTGCAGGTGGAGGCAGATACCAGTAAGCAGTGATTAACAGCAGCCTTACTCAGACATTTTGCTGGCCACATCCTGCCTACAGTCTAAGGCTGAGGTGACAGAGACAGTCTTCATGGCACATTATACTGGGGCCTTTCAGTGTTGTTTTCTCCGGAAGATCTTGGAAGATCTTCCATATTCTCTTTTTGAAATAAATCCCAAGTGTTAAGAAACAACTTCTGTTTTTTCCGCTGGGCTCTTGACACATGGTCCTTTCCATTCACAAGTCCTGGATGTGTAACACTCAGTGGGGTCTGGAGTTGAATGGACTCGTAGCTCCTGTTGCCACACTAGAAGTTCTGTTGTAAAAAGAAAAGGAATAGTCTATGTGCCTCATGGGAGCAGGCTTAGTACCATTTGCCCTAATGTGCTGCATCCTGGAGTACAGATGAAGCTCCTTCGAGGCTTATGACCCCTTGAAATAGGAAGCAAATAGTAGGTTGTGTTTCATGTATAGCTTTCCAGTATGGGTGTGTTTGTATATGGCTTTAACATGCTGGACTGTCAGCTTTATCTACTGCTGCAGCTTCAGAAGAGCCATGATGATGGTGTTACAGCTGGCATAGTGTATCAGTGGCTTTGCAGTCTCAGTAGAACTCACAGTTCACTTTTTTTTTTTCCCCCTTCCAGAGGAGAAAAAGAAACCTGTTAAAGTTGGTGAGTCCAAACTTTCAGCATACTTACTCTAATTTTCATTGACTGCTCTTAAAATGCTAAGTAGATGGTCACTAGTGTTGGTGCATTAAGCAAAAGTTCAACTCTTGCTCTGAGAAGGCTCTTACTAGTCATGGCGAGAGTGATCAAGCATGGAAAGAGGTTGCCTAGAGACAACACGGGATTTTCAAAACTTGACAAGACAGTGAGCAACCTGAGCTAATATTGAAGTTAGCCCTGCATGGAGCAGGAGGCTAAACCAGATTACCTCTAGAGGTCTACTCCAGCCTGAGTGTGTCTGTGATGGTGTGTTAAACATGCAGGGTTTCCTCCCAGCTGGCCAAACTCTCTTTTCTTCTGTTGACACAGCACCAACCGCGGGAGCACTAAACACTGCAGCTGCCGTTTCAACTAAAGAGCTTATTGACAGCTTTCTGAAGAAATCCAGAGAGGAGCTTTTGCAGTGTAAGATACCCAATGTTACATTACTTAAAGATGAACTTTCTGCACTTACTGCACTGGTCTTATGTGCCCTCTGCAGTTATTTAACAAAAATACTTTTGAGGGGTTTTAGTTAGCTTAGTAGGTTATCAACTACTGGTTGTTACAAATGAAGGAAACTTTTGGAGGAAAAGGGGGCAGGAGGTTTCCAAGTGGTTCTTTAGCCAGATGAATCAAATTTATCTTTGGTATTCAGGTATCTTTACAAAGGTAAATGGAGTTTTCTCAGTGAAGACTTTGGTTTCCCCCCAAATGACTGCATTAGGATAGCCTAGAAATATGATGTAACGCCCTGGATTTTTCTTTGTAATGAAATGCAGGCTTTTATGTGAGCCCATGATGGCTTGCTTAAGATGCTATACCAGATGACATACAATATGGTATACCTTTTGTTGCCAGATCAGCAATCCCCTTCTTCTGCCAGCATATATTTGGGTGGGGAAGGAATCCCACAGGGATGCCGGAAGGAAGGAAACTTGTCCTCTGTTTGCCTGCTGTGTAACACAGAGCTGCAGTTGAACCCGGGAGCTATTACTGTGGCCCTAAGAACTGTCTGTGCTGTGGAGGAGAGCAGAGCAGGGAGATAAACACACTTAGGAACAAGTGCCTAGGCAGGACAATATAAATAATTGTTTTGCTCTTCAGGACCTTCAAACCATTCATGTCATTGCAGATGCTGCTAACATCACGCTGGATTACAACACAGCTCATAACAAAGTGATTCTGTCTGAGAGTTACACCAGGATGTCTGTCTCGGACGCCCCCCAGAATTATAACCACCACCCTCAGCGCTTCATCGATTGTTTCCAAGTGCTGGGGTTCCAGTGCTTCAAGAGAGGCGTCCACTACTGGGAAGTGGAAATACAGCAGAACAACTTCTGTGGCATTGGCATCTGCTACGGGAGCATGGACCGGCAGGGGCCAGGGAGCCGCCTAGGCAGGAACACCAGTTCTTGGTGTATTGAGTGGTTTAATTCCAAAATATCATCTTGGCATAATGATGTTGAAAAGTGCTTACCCAATGTGAAGGCTACCAAGATTGGTGTGCTGCTCCACTGCGAGGGAGGGTTTGTGATTTTCATGGCTGTTGGGGAGAAGCATAACTTGATCTATAAATTCAAAACCCAGTTTACTGAAGCCTTGTACCCTGCCTTCTGGTTATTTTCTAGTGGCACTGTTCTGTCTCTCTGCCAAATGAAACAGTAAGGTCTCCTATCTTAACTTAGTTTGCCTGAGTACTTATGTGCAGATAATCAGTCCTGCAGCAACTCTTTGTATGTCTTAGTCTAAGAAGTCTCAAAAATTGTTTGTTTGAGATGAAAATTATTAACTCGTTTAAGCTGTTTGGGAAATCTGCTGATTCTTTGGTCTGAATTGCTAAAGCCTTTAGATAGTGATTTAGTAAAACGTTGATGGTGGTAAAAACTACAATGAAAAGTTTTGCAGAGACCTTGATTGTCCTTAAAAGCAAAGGTATGTTATGCACCATTGCTAAATGTCTTCCAGTAGCTGCTGTGGCTTCTGTGGTTTGCCATAAAGGATGCCCAGAATTAATTTTCAGGTCTAAATGTGTTTCATAGGTAGCAATAACCCCTTTGAGAGTGAAACGGGAAGAATTCTGTGACAAATTCAGGTCCCGGGCTTTGAGGTAGGTCTCAGTGTTGCCTTTTTCTCTATACACAGACTGTTATCCATAGTCACGATTTACAATACACATGTGTTTAGCGTATGACTCCATGAGATGGTACAGAATGAACTATTAAAATCTGTAAGTTCAGGTGTTACGACGCTAAGTTATAAAAGCCAATATAACAAATCTCATCAGAATGGAAATGCAGAGACTTTTAGAGTTGATGGATAAGAAATGGTGTCAGAATCACCAGGAAATAAATTACATCAGCTCAGAGACTGGGAATACACCAGAGAGTCTTCAGGAAGACATCCTGCAGAGCAGTAGTGTGCACCCTGTAACAATATAGTTTGTGGGATGAAGCATTCTGTCTCATGTTCTGACCCAGAACATGCTTCGCATCTTCACACTGAAGGATCTTCAGTGTTTTTTTATGTGCTGAGGAGTTCAGGCAGTGCAGTTTTGGCTTGCATAGGGAGCATAAATGTGCCATTCACTTAAAGCAGGGTCTCCTGTCATAAAACTTTTCCTCTTTGTGAGGCAAGATATTCTCTGCTGGTGTATCTTTAGTTGTTCAGGTGGTAGAAACTGGATTTCCCCCGTTATTGGGACTCTGATTTGAGTCTCAAGACGCTGCGCACAGTATCTAGAAAAGGCTGTTTCCTCTGTGTGAAGGCTGTGGGGAGGCAGGCGAGTCTTTTGAAACATATAGGGAATTAGCTCAAAGGAGAATATACATCCATTCTCACTGGGATGGATTTTTAATTCTCTTGGGTGTTCTTTCCTTTGGGTTGTGGTATGTTTTCAGAATTCCTCGCCATGTACAGAGGAATCAGTACTTCTGCATTTCTTACAACTTTAAAACAAACAGAAGGCAATCAAGGTATTTGGATCTCATAGTTATTGGGCCTGTATCTTGTTGATGCCTCTGGACATACTACACTAGCTCTTGCTTCTTGCAGTAGCCCACGAAGAACAGGGAAGCTCACATGAGAGACTTCCTTGGGCTTGGATTTGTAAAACTCACCCTTATGGGTCTTGGTGAAATAAAACACAAAGCTATGGCTGGCAGCTTGGAAGGGAATTGCTAGAAGGCTCAGAAGAACCTCTGTGACTACATTTCACGTTAGCCAAAGTGCTTTAGAGAAAGACTTGTAGGAATTCAGGCTTGGTGTCTCTATTTTTACTTGGTTTGTAAACTCTCAGTACTTTGTCAAGGATAGCATATGTCCAACAAGATGCTTCCATTTCTTTGGCCAGAATAGCATATGGACTTGATGGTAGACCTAAAAGTGCCGTGTCTGTCTTTGGAGTAGTGGTACTATCTATCTCAAGGGTCTCAGCTTTCCAAAGCACAGTCAGCACTAAAACTACCAAACTAAGCAGAACACTTCAGAAGGTGCAGAAGGAGGCTGTGCCTTGCTAGGAGCCATCAATGAATGCAAAACTTTTTTTCTGCGCTTCCAGTTTTTCAGCACTGAGGGACAAGACCAATTTCCTCTGAGAAATCCTGTCCCTTTAGCTGCTTGGCTGTGCCACAGATCCACTCAGCAGGGTGTTGAAGGGGTACTCTGTCCCCTTGTTCATGGGGGAAAAAAGTGCCCTGGTGGTTTGCGCAGTGGAGAAAGTCCATGTTTTCTATTGCTTGCTTCTTGACTTTTAAAGGGTGTGTATTAACCCCCAAGTCTATGGGCTTCTTTAGCCATAGTCTGGAGTGATACTCAAGCAAAGTAAAGAAGAGCTCTTAGTGCACTATGCTGCACAAGGCTGGATTCTTTAAACCTGACATTGGTGTGTGATCAACAGTATATAACACTTCAGGTGTTCTGGGTTACCACAGGCAGTGAAACAAGCCTGCTACTGTATTCCTGATTCTCTTTTTTGTTTGTTTTCTTTTGTGCTATGAATGACTAGAAATGACAGAATGAGTCTGAAATTTGGAATAAAGCGAGAAATGTGTAACCGAATTGCTGTACTTCTGAAAACTTACTTTGGTTAGCTTCAGATATCTTGGATATATTGAAACATTGGGGTGATACTGGTTACAGCGTGATAAAAGATGGTTCAAAAGCCTCTTCAACACAACTAAAGTGTTTTTACTCAGCCAGTAACTATCAATCAAAGCTGTACTGGTTTTAAACAAAATGTAGATACAAGCATGTGGTTTCATTACACTTCTCTTTTTAATACTATAAAGAACCCAACTTACCCAGTCTAGAAAAAAGACTAACTCTGGTGTTAACAAAGCAATGAGGATGTGGAATGATTTGCATATTAATGTACAAGTGCCTACTGAAAATACATTAATCTGTTTAAATTTAATCCTGTCTTTAAACACGAGTAAAATACTGTAATTAGAAAAAGAAATGCTTATGTAATTATAAACCTGTTGATTGTACTGATATACCAGCTATGTACTTCAATATGTATACTATATGTTATTTCATATAGATGTGTCAGCTAGACATCCTTGTCAGGGCAACAGACAGATTTTATGCCATGTTTTATGACTGTGCCTGTAGCTTTTTTAGAAGTTGATTTTTGTTGATCTTTTCAGTTGTAAGGTGAATTAGTTGTGGTATTCTGAATTCAATAAATAGTCATGGTAAACACTAACTCTTAAATGTGTTGTTCTGTGCTCAAAGTTGAAGCAAACAGTAAGAAAAGCAGAAATAAAGATGCTATAGCATACAAATAACAGGTCTTTTACTGCATAACTCACCGAGTTATAAAAGAACTGGGCAAGGAAGAAAAGAAGGAGAGCTGCATAGGCTGTGGTATCTTCTGGACTGTGAAATGCCATCCTAAACTGTCTCCTTCACTTGAGATCTGTGCCCTTTACCAGTAATGCTGTGTCCTAGCTGAGGATGAGGGGAACATCTTATCCAGTAAATGAAACTGGAGACCTTTTCAGGTAAGCAAAAACATGGTCATCAGCTGGAGGAAGATGAACAACTGAGGAGTCAGTATGTGCAATAGGATTGCTTAAAAAAGCCTTAGGTGACGTCCAGCATCTGCCAGCTTAAGTTATATCTGAAAGCAGCAATAAGTGATGATTCCTAATGTTACTCAGTGAAATCAAACTCAAGGGCCTGTGGTTTGCAAGCTGCTGCCTCCCCGTATGGCCAGTGGAAAGCAGCTCAACAGGGAACTGCTCTTGTGGCTCAACAGATTTTTTAAAATTAGCCAAAACAAAGGCACCCATATAACAAGTTACAAATTGACTTTACCTCTTGAAGTTCTACAGCTGAGTTAGGCTGATGAAGGTTTTGGGGAATAAAACCTCCAAAGACCTCCCAGAGAGTCAGACTGGTATTGCTTGATCAGCAGTGGCAGGTAGTACAAAAACCAGAAAAAAAAAAAAATCATCATCTTCACTAATTACTTGTCCCATGATGTCCCTGGGATTAAGAAGTCAGTTAGGTCTGCCAGAGAAAGACAAATAGATATTTTGAGCCTGTGTAAATTTGACTGTGACTGCAGCCTGGGTCTTAAGCAGGTACTGAAACCCCAGAGAAGTCAGCATGCTCATTACTCATACAAGGTCTGTTTTCTTACTTGCTAACGTAATTTTGCCTTGATTTAGCTTTGCAATCACTTTTTCACAGCAAAAGGAACAATACACTTGGTCTCCGAATCATATTCTCTGGGAACATATGTAAAAGCATTTATCAGATGTTTCCTAAAACTTGTTTCTCTTCCTAAAATAAAACTGTATTTGGCTAGTGTTTAACAGACCATGTTTCTATGCCCAGTTCTCTGACTGACTTCCATCTCTTCCCCCCCC
>JANZLQ010000002.1:33595460-33606771 GCA_026212715.1 Elanus axillaris | reverse complement strand
CCCCCCTTCCCAATTCCTTCCCAATTGAGTGGCTGCTACTTCTCCAATAATATGTCAGTTAAAAACATGTCATGGGGTGGTCATTGTATGACTCCTATTCAAAGTTCATGTCATTTAGACTTTCATTGGCAGCTATTTTGTCCCATTAAAAACTTCAAGACAGTAATTTGTGAATCTTGCTCAGCCAAGTAGAACTGTAGAAAAAAAAAGGAGTTATTTCAAAAGTCAATTAATTGCAGTCTGTCAGAATGCTCCTCATTCAGTTTTTTTCCAGGCCTTGTCATGGGCTCACATTTGTCAGCCCTGTGTTTCCCAGGCTGCTATCAGATGCTGTTACATTGAAAATAATGGGTTTATTCACACCATTTATTGGACTTTGTGTGGTAGACACATATGTATATCATTTTATGGTGTAACAATTCAATTTACATAAAATATAGGCAATTATGTGAGTCTGGCCAAAGCACTAGGGGAGGGTGGGAGGAGCCACCATTAAAATAATAAAAGCTAATGGAAAGGAGGCAGATAATTTAGGTGAAAATACCATCATGAGCAATTCTTGATTCTGAATTAGTTCAATAGAACATTAAGGAGGCAAGTTAGTTATATTTTGTCTGTGTTTGTATTAAACTCCTTAATGTTTTTCAAGGTAAGAAAAGAATTTGTACTTTTTACAGCACCTGTGTTCCATTTTATAAATCAATTAGTTCTTGGTGGAGGAAGAAAGGGGTTTTTTTGCTTTAGGGTTAGTTTTTTCCCTTAATTGAGAGAGAGTTTCCACATTTGTCTGTAAGGGAATGTTGTGCCCTAGAAGCCTGATCCTGCAAATCCTACTTTTATTCTTCTGACTGCAACAAGGTAATTCATGTATGGTTCCACTTACATGAATTTAAAAACAAAGTTTTAGATCAAATTATCAGCAACACTTTTCAATTAAGTGTAACAGTTTCTCTCCTGGAGTCAGGAATACCATTCTCGTAAAAGCAAATCTCCTAGGATTCAAGTTAAGCATTCATTTTGTGTGCAACTGATACTCAAGCACTTTGGCTATCCTTAATCTTGTCCCTGTAATAGGTAAAGATGTTACAGTTTTGCTGTAACTTCTCAAGTTCATAGTGAAGAAGTCTGTCACTCTGTGGCATGCTGTAATGATTGGTCTGACAGCAGACCTGGAGTCCCCATATTCCCTGTTGGCTCCTGATTCATTTCAGGTACTTGCCTATGACTGACAATGAAAGTATTCCTTTAACTAGTGAGGTACTATTTCCCTGAAGATAGAGTAATGGCTTTCTCAAACATTAATAGGATTACATCCCGAGACAAAATTATAAATATGTTAAGTGTGACTGTTCTGATTACAGGAGCATGAATTACATATCTCTAAATTATCACTGCGGCACACTGAAACCAGAACTCACTTTGAAATGAAGAAAAGCATTTAGAAATACTATAAATACTCTTAACTCTGACTCTCCATGACTATTTTGGAAGCTCTGTTAGATTTCAACAGAATGAGATCAAGACCATTAAAAAGGAAGAAAAGATAGACTCTTGGTCAAGGACAGAAAAAGATAAAAAATTATTCCTCCTCCCATGTTGAAGTTAAGCATTCAACTCTCAGTGCAGAATGAGCTCCTAGGAGAGGTGTTAAAATATGGGCTCTCTCACTGACAGAAGGTATTAAATACTTGAGCCAGCGACAAAACTCAGCATAAATCCCCAAGTTCAAGACATCGGTGCACAGCTCCAGTGCCTTTCCGCTAGAACTCTCAAGATCTCTGAAAGCCACCACTTTGCCATTTCTTACTGCCATGGAAGACCTATTGTTCTACTTTGTTATACAAACAGGGTTCTTATCCTTTTATCTGAGACAAAAGTTGAGCTTACATTTCAGCAAAAAAATACTAAAACATATACCTTAAAAACAATAATAGAAGATTTGGAGAAAGTGAGTGAATGAGTCAAACCCCTAACAAAGGGAATAAGCCTGTATTCATGTAATTAATTTCCTACAGAATGGTGTGTTTAAAATTCAGTGCATTTGAAACGGCACAGAAAGGCAAGGGGTAGACATGAGGCAAAGACCAGCTGCATTCAAAAGAGCCAAATCCACTCTGGTGTAAGCAGGCAAAATCTCATTCAAATCAGTCAAGAAGACTTAGTCTGCAGTGTTTATTCACAAACCTCTACTTTATGGTGTTGGTCCGGTCATTCAAAGACTCATTAGAGATTCTTGCAGCTCTTTTGTCTTTCAACAAATGGGGGAAACGTTCTGTCCCTCTTTTGATTCTCTATCTACACATCAGGCATAAATCCAGCAAAGAACAAATGATTAAGTGCATAAAGAGCTCTGCTGCTTTATGAAATATTAGATCAGAAGGATTATGGAAAAGGCTTCACTTCCTTCCTGGAAGAGGCTGAAAGACTTAAGCTTGCAGTGCTGAAGGGGAAAACGTTCAATATGCTTTCCTCAGTAGAGGTAATTAATTGGGTTAAATTCAACCACAGCAGAGAAAGATGATCACTTGTTTGCTTGCAGTTGTTCACAAATGTTTTGACTATAACTTAGGCACCCCCCCTTCCCCATATCAGGTCTAACTCAAATCTTAAAGCTGGCACTCAAATCCCACCAAGAACTGACTCTCATTGCCTCAACTCTCCACACGTGAAACAGTTTAGCCCCTTCTGACTCAATTTTCCTTTATGCAGAGTTTGAGAAACTGATCCCCAAAGACTAAAAAAAAAACCATGAAGATGAACATGAAGATAATTTTGGCATCCTTACTTTGGTTTTAGGTACCTATTCCCTGAATACAGGAATTGCTGTGCTTTTGTAAGGCTGCCTGGCCCTATTTATCCATCTTGAAGGGAGGAAAATCCACAGAATTTTTGAGAAACAATTGAATGAAGAGCTTGTTTAGTGTCATAAAATATGCTTTCTCTTTTATATGATTCTTGAACATAGAATGACAAACTTCTGGGGTGCAGAACTTCCTGTAATAGAACTCTGGAACCATACTGATTACATCCCTTTTAAGAAGTCTAGGACTCTTTTGAAAGGTGTTATCATCTACGGTGAGAACAAGCAACAGAACAGATCTTCCATGTAAGATCACTGCTTTATGGAAGATGCCGACTCTAACCACTAAGCAGGAATTATGGTCCGCTGTAACTTAAACTCCTTGTTGCTGCTCTTTACCTCTCAGTCCAACTCTCTGTATTTATAAATTGGCTTCATTTTTGCTGGTTTGAATGCTTCATGCCCTCAATACAATTGGTCTTTTGCAAGGGAGAGCAAATGAAGCAGTGTGGGTGAACTCGGGATACATTCAGTGACATACATAATGAAGCAGTGGGCATTACAAGCTGCTTGCATAGTATGTTTTGTCTCTCTCTGTTCAACCTCTTGTAGTCCAAGAAGACCAAGATATGCACATAAATGCAGCCGTTAGCTCCTATTATACATAAACTAACACAGCCAGTGCAAGGAAGATTACTCCCCTTTAGCTTTTATTCTACTGTGGCTAAAGAAAGGACTCTATGGTTCCGTGAGAAACTATGTGAGGTAAGATGCCAGGGGAAAAAACATTGTTTGCTGCCCTTGAAACTAAGTACTTGGAAAACCTCAATATCACCCTAGGCTGACAGAGCTTAAGACACCAGGAGACAAAATTAAAATGCCCTGACCTAACCACAGTTCCTTGCTGTGATAATGGATGTCCACATTGTCACACTAATAAAGTCACTGAAATTAAAGAGCGTATGACCTGATATTATGTTACTTTTCAACTACTTCACTGCTTTTCCACTAATTCAAATTTTCCATCTTATCCCAATGGAAGCACTAGCTGCTTTGCCCCACTGTTACTCATATCTGTATCTAAACATCTTCTGTCTGGATGTTGGAAGAAATTTGGACCAAATATAAACAGCAGCAGCACTACTGATTTTAGCACAGCAGAAATTTTTTTGAGTGTGGGCACTCTATACACTACATGTTTTCCCCAGAAAAGTCAGAATATTTGTTTAAAATCTGAAACAAATGAAAACAAAAAGCTTTTTACCCCACCACTTGGAAACATTTGGGTACCTCTACTAGTTACTGGTATCATGGTAGTTATGTCAACTCAATGCAATATAGGGAGATTACCGTCAAATAGAATTAATATTTCCAACACCCACAATCTCTAACAAGCTCTTCATTATTCTCACTGATTGCAGTGATTTCAGGTTGCTCATTGCAAGGGCTGACAAGTCCACAGGGCTGCAGATTACATCATCAGATCACATGCGTTTTTAAGTAAGTTGTTTCATTTCACACAGGTTATTTTTAGTTTTTCAACCACTGGGTTATTTTAGTTTTTCAACCACTCATTCACTAAACTACTTATTTGCTCTAAAAAGAACACACTATTTCAAAGGCATGATGCTCTATGAAAGAAAATATAAATTATTACATTAATGCTACAAGAAATGGCTAAGGCCCCTTTAAAAGGCAACCCCCTCCAAGTCTGGCATATACAAACTTACAAAATAAGAAGAAATGCAGTACCTCCATTCTATACTAAAAAAAACCCCATATTTTATCTCATATACACAGTGCAAATAACAACCAAAGAAGAGTATTCGATTTAAAAATCTCAAATGTAGCATTGATCTCCAGCTCTCAAAACCCAAGTACTCAGATATCCCTGTACATTCTCCAATACTTTACAATGGCAAGTTTGCTTAGGTCTTTCCCGTTGTGTACTAAACAATAACTAAAGCTAGTTGTGGACCTATTACTACAAATACCAAATATTACACTCTCACTCAGACAATGCTACAACTACAACTTCTGATTATTTCCATGCATTTTCCAAACACCTTTTCTCATCTGGTAGCGATACAGTGTTAGTATTCATATTAGCTAAAGTGCAGTGTATCCCTCATTGGCCTGTTTGCATGGGGACAAAATCAGAGGCTGTCAACTGTGCAGGAAATCAACAAAGTTCTGCAGAATTATATCAGCTGTGATTTTGCCCCAGAGGTTTAGTTAATCTCTCTGCTAACATACAGAAGGCAAAAAACCTGGCAAACCTGCCAAATGCCTGAAAGTTTAGTAACTATGGCTAAGACTATAGTTAGTATTCATTTAAAAAAAAAAAACAAACCAACGAAACAAAAACCAAAGGAGCCATTTGGAAGGAAAATCAAGTAGAGACGGGGGAGAGAAAGAAAATCTAGACAAGAAGCACACAGTATGTACACAGAGCAAAAGATGTTAGAGAATTTTGTAATGCTGACCACAAGCTGATTTCTAACCACAAAAAAGAGACATCCCTTTCAAAATTCAGAGTTATTTTGTGAGGCAAAGAAGATGTGAAGAAGAAATTAATGCAGCTAACACAGATGTGGATTGAAAGTCCGAGTTTTCAGAGCTCAGAGAGCTATTCTCTTCAGGAATTCTCCAGGCCCCAGTTTTGGTGAAATTGTTAGCTTTCGTCCTTGGTTTTAACCCTACTTGAGACTCAGCATCCAAAAACTGTGCTGAAATTTTTCAACTCTCAACTCCAGTGTCACACCTGTCAGTTGAGCTGAAACTCACATGGGTTGGCTCCTCTTTCTCTGGCAGCCCAGTAAATTAACATGAAATCTTTAAACCGAGGAGCACAGCCCAACCAAGCTTCGCCAAAATGTTCATTTCCAGTGAAAAGGAAATCTCCACCTCCTTTCTTCACCTTGCATTGCAGCAGAGTTTGTATAGGGCCTCGCCATTCACCACTTGCTTCGTCCTGCTGGAAAATTCTGGTTTTCTGCCTGTAGACTTTCTGGACGCTGACATCAACCTGTGACATGTGGTTCTCTGAATCATGGGAAACATTTCGGATAGATCCTTTCACCACTAGATGTGAAGAAGACAGGAATTGGTTATGGAGCAGCAGGTAAGTAGTTCAGGTACTAGGAGCTCACTGGATGACATAATTGGAGAAACAGGTTTGTTGTGTGGTTTGTATGCCTACCACCTACAGGTGGACACATTTCTGAGCTTACACTGCATCCTTTACACAGGACCCCTACACAAACAGTGCTATGTGTTTGGAAGTATGCTTTATGACTACGCAAATCAGCTACATCTGAGGAGAAAGCATGTAACTTGCTTGATAATGCAAAGCAGCAGTAAAGGATAAAAAAAGCACATGAAAAGAGGTTAGCTCAGGAATTCATTTTTTTCAGCCTATGTTCCAAAACGGTGACTGTCACAGACTACATCCTTCCTGTCTCCAGAGGACTCTGAAGTTTTCCTTTGACAGCAGTAACAGAGGCTGATCCAAGAAGAACTAGAATATGACTTAATTGGAAATAAATAAGAGATTGTTAAATGCTTTTCATTTAAAGTTTTGGGACTTTCTCCCTCAGAAAATAGCATCCATCTGTCCATCAAAAGACACTTTGGGAGCTGATGAAGAATGTGCAGAACTTTTAAAGTGGCTTTATCTGAAGCCTTATTTGAAAATCACGTCACACATATACCTCCTTTCCCCAAAGTGATCCTAGCTGTTTTCTGGGAATGAAAGCACAATAAGCCATAGTCTTTCTGACTGAAAGCATCCTCTGCATCAACTGTACAGAGAATGAAATATCCCATCTGACAGGTGTTTGCTGTCCTGAAGCCATCTTTCTCATTCTCACCGCCCCCATTTTTCACAGCAACCAATTATTGGTCTATTAACTAAATGAATTTCAATCCCATACCCAGGGAAGGCTCAGAAAGAAACATGCCACCATTCAAGCCAAAGAGCTCTTGAATAAATGAGAGGTTACCAATGCAACGGGAACTTAACCATGCTGCTGCCACAAAACTCTTTCATTCAGGTACAGAGAACTCAACAACCCAAGAGGCAGAAAAAGCTTATTTCTGAAGTTTCTGAGAACTTCCTCATTTCATTCAGCTTCCAAGGGAATCCAGAATTTTGTGTAACAGATGTCTCTGTTCTCCGTCTCCCTCCTTGTGTGATCATTTTTAATCACATGCAGTCAAGTCTATTGACAAGCTATAATGCGCTTGTTCCTGGTGCTCCAAGTTGCTCCTGCGCTGCTCAGGGCCTAGTGACTGAAGACCTCCATCTTAAGAATAACTATAAAGCTCCTATTCACTCCCAATGTCATTTACACTTTCATTAGCAGCTATTTTCTCTAATCAAAAAAGTTGATGATAGCGATTTGTGAGCTTAGGGCAAGGAAGTCAGGCCATAAATAGAGTCAGTTCAAAGGGCTATTTCTTCTGCTTTGTTGCTGCTGTAAGTGCCTCCCATTGTGTGCCTGGGCCTCCACATCTGTCAGTCTCTGGTCTTTCAGGCAGTGCAGAGGGACAGCACCTCGCATGGGAACTGATAACGATAACTTCATCAAATAGAAACAATGCGCTGGATTGCATCAATTAATTTAGAAGAAGAAGAAAAATTACCAGCTAAGGAGCACTCGAAGGGAAGCATGCTCTACACTCTATTTTTGTATTAGCACTATGCTGTTGGCATTTGATTTTATCAGTAGCCTTGAAGCATGGCAACCCCTAGTAGGAAAGCAATAATTTGGTGGGGTTTTTTTAAACACTGAATAGGGGTAAATATCACCCATAGTTCTATTTCTTTACATAGGCACATTTACAGCAATATAATTGTTGCTATGTGGAGAGGCAGCTCTACCGCTTTAGCTATTGGACACAAAGAGGTACAAACTTTCATGTCGAAATCTATGGGAATAAAATGAACAAATCATGATGGAGAGAAAAAGAAAAAAAATTATATTGCATTAATAAGTAGAGAAAATGGGAAAAGCTTTTAATGTACCATCAAATCAGTATTTCTCATCTTATGGAATATTAACTGCTCTGTTTTCTCATAAAGCATGAAAGCTAACGAGTATGGCACCGAAGGAAGTTGATTTATCACCTGAAATCATTAGCCAAGTTAAAACAACTCACTACCTTTGTGGAAAAATAACTAGGAAGTGTGCAAATTGTGAGGAAAGAGAGAAGGCATATTTGTCATTGGGAAAAAACTAAACCCAGCAAAGGATGAAGGTAATAAAAAGGAGCATACGAAGCGTGTATAACCTGTGTGTACATGTGTCTACACGCATGTGACTTTGCTACGTGTGTCAGCCAACAGCACACTTGTGAGAATTGCCTTCAGTTCAGTTTTAGATATTAACCATTCTGCCTGCAGGAAATAAGGACCTTGAAAGAAAGCTTCTCCCTTCTAGGTTTCATTCCCCCCCCCGCCTTCAAATTCTCTCTCACACAGCTCATTTCTTTCTCAGATCAGAGAGCACAGTCATGCCATTATTTTAAGGAAAGAAGCAAATAAATCCAAACAATCAATACATAATTAAAGGCAGAATGACTTCCCTTTAGTTAGCTTACCAAAATCACTGCTGCAAATGGCCATAAGAAGTTCCACATTGTCACAAGGATGGCACATAGCTAGAAAAAAAGAACACTTAGTTACTTATAATATACTATACTATATCTCATTGCTAAAGGAGTGGTGAATTATGAGAGGAAATGGGGCAGAACTACTAGCTTAAAGAGCATTATGATCAGATGCAAACCAAATTCTTGGTATGCAAATAAAACTGAAGCAAAGAAATAAGCCCAGAGGATTTGTAAGAGTCATCAAGCGACAACAGAGCCTGATAGCATATAATCCCTTGAACAACTGATGAAGCATGCAAAAAATACAGCAGAAAACACAGCACCTGGCACATACCTCCCCTCTATTATTTTTCAACCTTTTCAAATTCAGTTCTGTTTTGACAGAAAGAAGGGAAGGTCCTTCTATATTACTTCTAGATTACAAAATACAAGAATAAAGACAATCATCTACATGTGTGCTGGGAGCTGCAATGACTTCAGACAATTTGCCGCTCCAGAGCCAGGGAACACTCTGGTATTGCCTACTGAAAGATTAGTAATCCAGTGGATGTGGTTGAATTTTATTCCAAGTGTGAGGGAGCAGCACAAGTCATTCTATATATTAGTGGTAAAAGAAAACACCCCATACCGCATCTGAAGCCTTCATGAATCTAACATCAGGTCATAGGGTTCATTGAACCCCTCAGGCTCTGCTCCCCCATAAATATAATTTGCTATCCACACACTTGGTATATACCGTTTGTTACCAGAAGTTCCTGTCTTGAGTACTAGGCAGTCAGGCCAGTGATTCTATCAAGCACTTCCTAAAATAAGCACATTCCCCAAGTTAATGCCACGAAGCCCCAGCCAACAGCAAACTGGCACCTTGGGCAGGTAAACAAAGAGGAATGGACAACCCAGAAGTACTACAGTTGCTCTTATTTAACCCCTCCATTTTAAGGGCAGCTTCTTGCCATTGCAACATGGCTCGAATACTCCCCTTTTTAACAGGAGGTTTGCCCAGGGTATTCTTTATTGGGGCAGCAGAGATGTAACAGCAGCAGTAGGTGGGTCCTGATTTTTCAGAACTGGGATGGATAAGAGCCCTCTTCGGCCTCAGTGCTCCTTGGATACATAAACATGTGTGTATGTGTGCGGATAAGTGTTATTAGCTGAGGATTATGTTGGTGTAAGAATAGGAAAGAAAGGTAAAGAAAGTTTCAAGCAATTTCAACAGTTAATCCTGTTTTCAAAAAATCATTTTAATTTCCAGCAACCATCTTGAGGCCTTGGGTTCCTGATGAATTTAAATCCCTTCTGAACATGGGATTTAGGCTCCTATAACCCACTCAGGTGTTCTCAGTGATGGTACGGCCAGGGACACCCATGATCACAGTGCATATATCCAGGACCAAGCTGGCTGCTAATGGACAGAGTTTCTCTTTACATTGCAGTGTTCCCTCCTGTGCCTACAGGATGCCCCTCACAGTGGAAATCTGAAAACATACTGCACCCACCGAAGAGTCAGCGAGCTGGCAGGAAGACCTCCCTTGCCACGACAAACCCCTCCGCCAAAACAGCTTCTGTCACCAGGGACGCACTGGCAAGGTCAATGGGTATCAGATGCCACCTTGGATCTCCCCCACATCGGAGCCCCAAGGCTGGCCCTGCTCTTACCTTTGACCAGTGCCATCTTTTTGAATTCGGGGCCAGCAGCACCCTGGTTAGTCAGCAGCTCATACTGGAAGCTGGCTGTCCGACGGCTGATGTCCCTCTGCAGGCTGGCCTGCAGGAAGAGGGCCACTCGTTGCGGTGTGTGGGCACTGAAGCAAGACACGTGGTGGGATCGAGCCCCTTCTGCCTCGCTTACCAGCAGATGCAGCTGCCCAGCGCGTTCCACGTAGATGCTGGCACCCTGGAAGTCACTGGCAGGCTTGATGCAGACAGTGGTGTGACGGGCACTGGAGAGGTTGGGCTCTAGAACAACACGCAGGGCTCGTGCTGGGTACATCCATTCCAGGGAGCCCTCGGTGCAGCGCAGATGGACCTGCTCCACCGCTCGGGAACGGGGCTCCCAGCTCAAACCACTGCCAAGACAACACCGTCAGTCCATCACTAACGATACCCACGGCGCAGGGAGAACAGCCCAGCAGTCGCTGCCACGCTGGCTGCCCAGAGACATAGGTCCTGCTCCCACCTCCGACTCTATCCTAACGACTCCTAAGTTAACTCTCTCCAGCTGGGCTGCCTTCCCTCACCTCCCACCACAGCTGCGGTGCATGTGGAGGAGGAGGATGGCTCACACCTGGTGCTACGCCAGGGTGCACGGAAAGGAGCCTCAGTCCCTTTTGCCTACCTGCGAATCCGTGCTTAGATGCCTGCAGCATCCAGGAAAACAACAGAGGGAAATTTCTCTCCGCTAAACAGCAGCAAAAGCTTTTCTGTGCGATAGGACTGGGCAGTGCTCAGCTCTCTGGAAAATCCCACCTGCAGGTGGGTAGGGGCGAGAGCCACTGACTGGCAGCAGGAGCTGCCT
Organism: Elanus axillaris; assembly: GCA_026212715.1. Lineage (NCBI taxonomy): Eukaryota > Metazoa > Chordata > Aves > Accipitriformes > Accipitridae > Elanus > Elanus axillaris. The sequence continues at coordinate 33,595,840 of JANZLQ010000002.1, read as the reverse complement.
TGTGAGTACCGATGTTACGTCTGAAAAAATGGGTTTAAAAGGCTAAATTCCTAAAATTATTTTTAACGTTTCCCATAAGGATTCATGAAGAAAACGTCTGTAACCAAAGTGGGCCGTGCTGGCCCTGCTCTGAGCTCTTCCTCAAGCTGGTGCAATTTCACTGCTTTCAGAAAAGTTACTTTTGGTTGTGTCACTTCAGAAAGTCAAGTCCGTAACAGCAGAATTAGGTAAAAGACAAAGACAACAAAACGCAGAGAGGAAAGGGATGCAATTTTTGAGAAAGCTTTGACGCCTATTTTCCTGTCAAAACTCACAAAAAAAGCCCGCCAGCAAGGCGGAGCTGCCGCCCTCCTTTTAGCCGGGGGGGGGGGGGGAATAAA
>JANZLQ010000002.1:33566606-33595064 GCA_026212715.1 Elanus axillaris | reverse complement strand
CCCGCGCAAGAGTCCGGGGGACAGAGGGACAGGGCGGTACCACCGCCCGCACCCTGTCTACATCGCATGGGCCCGGCGGCCCCCCCTCGGTCTTTAGAAGATTTAAGCCTGATTAATAACAGTTTCTCATCGCAGTTTAGGAACCAACAAAAATCGTGTCAGCGCAATCAAAGCAAACGTTGAATGGCTGATGGAAATTCAATAGCTCTTAACTTCTGCTTTCATGAGTGCCTTTCAGGGGTCCGCGCACAAGAAAGTGCAAGGGCCCGCAATTATCATGCTAAAAGCCAGGCTGTGCCTGCCAATAATTAGATTTCTATATGCATTGCCCTTTCCATATTTTCAATGAACGACATGGGGAGCTGCTCTTTTGCAGGTCTGAGAGCGCCAGGCTCTTTTCTGCAGCTCTTAAGCGTGGAATCAGGATTTTGCAGCAGGGCCGGGACAATGGCCACCACCGCTGCTGGGTGGCACATGGGCCTTGTTCCCCCTCGGCGTGACAGCGCCCACGGTGACCGGGACTCTCCGGCCATCTGTTACCTTGTGGTCAGCAGCGTGTTCTCACATTGCCTACAGATGCGCGAGGAAAGAGAGGCAGAGTTTGTCCGTTGCGTTTCTGCAATCAGGACTTTTCCTTAAGCCAAAAACGTATTTGCTAGAGGAGATACCCTGAAATCAGAGTTTGAGCCCTCAGGTGTCTAACACTGGACTCACTGAATCTTATTTGGACTCCCACACAACCACTTTACTTTTCATCTGCCAAACATTTTACATTTTTACTTTTATTATCAAAAGACAGAATTTCAGTCTTACACTATTTTAAGATCCCGTGTTCTTCCCCACACGTATCTGTGGTGTGACTTCTTGCTTGCACAACTTTAGTAGCTTAAAATCTGGCTCAAGATGGTGCTCTGCATAGTTCATTCCAACAATTCTAAAAACATTTAAAAATGCATTAAACCTAGATCTTGTATTAACATTAGTGCCAGTAATCCTCAAAGCTGTGTGAAACTACTGTCTTACATCTAAGAAAAAACCTGCTGAATATCTATGCTCTGACCCCCTCTTGAATGGAAAACAACACACAAATAGTCTTTAAAAGGTTTGATTGTGGCATAATATAGGAGCTAAGAGGCCAGAGCCCATTCTCTCTTTTGTGCAAATGAGATTGGGGAACAGAGGAGAGGACTTGGGGAGGGAGCTGATGTGATGATTAAGTGGCCACATAGGAAGATTTATTCACTTCCAAAAGCCCAAACTAACCCATCTGCTGCTGGTCAGGAGAAAGCATTGAGGCATTGAGCCACTTGATCTCTGAACATCTTCCAGCAGCAGCACTTCCCCTGTCTGGAAAGCCCTGCCTGTGTCGTGCTGACTTGCGCTCAAGCGGTCCTCCCGCCTCCAGTTTATATTAACACCACACAACACCAAAACATCTCCCATTAAAACTCTTACTTAGAAATTGCTCTTTACAGATAAGAAAGTTTTAGGCCTCTTTCCCCCTTAGACTAAATAAAGAGCGTGCATCACAAACTGGTTTAAGATTCCGAATCACTAACATGGCTGAGAAGGAACGATCTAGACATTTCATCTTAGTATTGAAGCCTGGGGTTTTTAAACCATTTTAAACATATCTGTTGCAAAGCCATAAAAACTTAGCTTTTCTCCAGGGGCGAATACCTCGAGGATGAAGGATGAACCCGAAGCAGGCAGGCAGCTGCTGAGACATCTTTGTAGGTTACCAAACAGTAGTAGTAGTTTTAGCTCTGAATAACATTACCATGTTGTCTAGAAATTTTTCCATATATCTGAGGTTTGAAACGCTTGGATTTTGCAGCAGAGATCTCAGGCACAAGCATGGCTGCAGTATTCAACAAAATACAACTCTGTTCTGAAAATGACCAAGCTTATCGTATTGCAGCCTTCTAAAAGCCAGGCAGTTATCATCCTCACTAAGTTGTTACAGAGCTGAAAACTGGCATTTGCTTTTATGCATAGTGAGGAACAGGAAAAACTGAGTTTAAATACTTTAATTCACAGACTTTCATCTACAGAGAAATACAGTACAAATAACAAGACAACAAAAAGATGCATTAGGAAAATCAGTAACTGAGTCAGTGCTGTGAAAAAGTCTGTATTTACAAACTTTTACGAAAAATATGGAGCAGGTGTTTCTCAAAGGAGCCTTCTGGGAGCTTCAGTCACAAGAGACAGGCCATGATACAACTGACTGAAGACAAGTTTTCTTCAGTTTCACTTACGTTAATGTGGAGTACTGCCACAGAACTGGGTGGAGTTCTGTGACTTCACTGTAGTTGCAGCTTCTTAGAGACAGAACCTGGCCCAAGTACTCAAATAATACACATCACCCACATGTAATGATTTAAACAAACATCACAATTACAGGGGGCTATGGTATTATCACCTGCTTCAGAAATACTGGATGAAGCCAATGAGGGTGCAGAGTCTTTTATGAGATGTTCCACAATCACAGCTCCTGTGCCTATGCAGCAAATAAAGAACACGCTTCCCAGCTAAGAATTTTACAGTAATACCCCCTTATCCTCTCATTTCAGCCTGCCGCCTTTTAAAAAACAGAGGAAAAACAATTTTGGATTTGAAAGCATTACTTGATGTAAAAAAAAAAAAAAGAAAATTAGCAAATTTTTACTTTAAACATTTAAATTGGACATTCAATATTATGTTGGCTGGTTATTCTTTGCAAATAAGATCTCATATACTTTACAGCTGTGAGCAGTCAGGTTTGCTCTGAGTTTTTGTTTTCTGAGAAGAGAGATGGGAATGGTGCAGATGACTTTTGCTTATATTTGGGCACTAAATAATACATATCTCAAACTACACCATAAGGAAACAGCTGTTTCGTCAAGAGTACACTGATCACTCCTTCCTTACTGTTCTGTTGAAAAACCAAAAAAATACTGAATTCCAAATGTCACCTTTCTTGGTTGAAAAAAACCTAAGATGTTATAAATTCTACTTTTTTTATCTATTACTTGCATTTTAAGCTCATTTTTTCCCTATTTAGTGCAACTTCAGAATAAATGCATAAACACATTCAATACAAATCCCAAGTCACAGCATCACAGTATTTCCAAGCTAAAGAACAACTTTTTTTTTTTTTTAACTGCTAACATGCTGGTATTTTCTTGTAAGTAGTTATTACTAACTTAAAGTTACACCTCTTAAAAGTAACATTTTTACAGTATTCTGGTCACTAATTACTAAATAGAAATAACTCCTATACATATTGAAGTTACAAGCTACAAAAATAAAAATCCATCTATAAAAATCCTAGAAAGAGAAAATGGCTGGAGGTACTCTAAGGATTACAACAGTTGGTAGCAGACAAAATGGCTTTTGAGGGATGTAAACTTTGAAGATACAGAATGCAGTAAACTCACAGTGTAAGTTCCCACTTACTCTTAAAAAGAAAGTTATTTTTATGCTGAAATCTACAAACAAGTTGCAAATGAAACAATGCAAAAAATGAATTACAGCAATAAGTGTATACAGCAAGTAAACAGGGCAGTATTAACAGGAAACAAAGTAAAATTTTTAATACATTCATACTTTTGAACAGTTAAGGGTTGAATCCTCAGCTAATGTACGTCTCTGTAACATCACTAGGTTTAGTCAAGGCATGTGGCTTTACTCCAGCTAGAAGTCTCTCCCTGAGATGCCCAAAACCTGAACTGGATATTCAGCACTCTTAGTGAGACAGAGAAATTTTGATCATGCCATGCTTTTAGAACTGTAGCCTAAATGAAGTTGAAATAGAGATTGTGTAAATTATCTCAGTGTCCTTAATTGCTAAATGAACAAGTGGTCTCTGTTGTCTCATTCTTGTGTTCAAGAAGCAGCTATCATTTCTCAGAAAAAAGAGCATTTTTAAAGTGGTTCAGATTAAACAGGATCAGTTACATAGTAGTATTTTTAAATCTGGAGATATCCTAGTTTACTCCTAACTGAAGGGTCAAATCTTTTTTCTCTTCCAAAAGGAAGAAAACTACTAGTAGTCAGCATGAAATACAGAACAAAAAAGGATTTTCAGTTAAAACGCATGCAAAGATTCCTAAGTGCCCTGCTCTTACCCATAGACTAACTAACTAGGTTACAGTGGTGCTCTACCAAAAAGCATTTGCTGCCAAGAAACACAGAGTTACTATTATAACACTGATAAGGTACAGTGCTTTAAGGTGTTTTTTTAACCTGTGAGATACAATAACATACACTATAAAAGCTGTGAGGTTCAGTGCAACATAATGCAGAACCAGAAGGAAGGAGCCAAACTGAAACAGAACCTTTAACTATCAGTTCTCAAAACCTGTGGAGAATGGGGAGGTTCCTCCCCAGCAGCAAAGAGCAAAACTTGTACTTTCAAAATAGGTCTGGGGGACTGGGAATCTTTGGAGGCCTTTCTAGTATCTTCCAGGTGTGGCGATGGTGACTGAGAAAGCCAAACAGGTGGGTTCCTGTGCTAATAATAAGCTGTGAGAAGCCATTCCAATTTTCTTTTCTGACAAGCTAGCTGGCATGAAGAATAATGGGGATAGAAGAAAAGCTCACTATCCTGATTTCAGCAGAGCTTTTGATACTGTCCCAAATGACATTTTTAGCTGAAAGTGAGCCAGCATAAAATAAGTAATTAAATGACTGAGGAAAAGAAGTACTTACTTAGTAGCTGTAAACACTACTAAGACAACATGTACAGGGGAACAAATTCTCAGTCTGAATTGGCTGAAGTTATAGAGAAGAAACCATCAACTTACTCTTGCTATAAGCATTGCCTCAACAAGATGATTTTCCCCAGGTGTGTTCAAACATGGTAGCATTTTCTTCTGCAACTAGAAGAAACTCAAGTCTGTTTTCTGAGAGCACAGACTTAAAGCATCTAAACAAAGTAACTGTTATTTCAAGTATCTTAGTGCCTAAGAAAAGCAAGACCTGGAAAAAAACCCTATGAAGGGGCAATATTGAAAGCAAACATATAAAAAAAAAAAGGATCAAATGCATAAATTATGCTATGCAAACTTTACATCATGAACATGAAATGCAATTCATAACAGTGCTAGCTGAGAAAAATGTCCAAATTTGAACGTAATTCCAAATCAACTTGAAACAGGAATACAGCACTGTATTAGAAAGAAAACATAATACTATTTTTTTAATAACTGCAGTCATTCCAAAGTGCTGTTAAAAGTATGCTCTAAATACTACCCTAACCTGCTTTAAACAGCAGGAATAACAGACATACTTAGAAAAAAAAATTACATAAGTGAATACCATTTACCTCAGCTGTTTTTGAAGATGAAGAATGCATGTTTGGGCTTCAGATGCCTTTTAAAAAAAGTCCAGACATGGAGAAAAATCCAAAATGCACGTGGCATTTGAAACAGTTTAACCCTGCTATGAATTGCTCAAGTGAAAACACAAAGTAAAACAAAGCCTATGACAAGAATTTCTATGCACATGAAAAGAGGCACACACATCCTCTCAACGTGTGTAAATGAGGTTGAGCAAGGCAGGAAGCTGACTCACAGAAAGGCTCTCCATACAAGTTTAAATTTTTTTGTGTTGCATGTCACAGGACTGAGAACCTACAGTAAAGAAAGTTATCAGGGTCTGACCAAAATTCAGTTAAGCTAGTGTATGCAGCAATAAAACTTAAAAATAAACTTTGTGAATTCACTTTTGAGTGATTGACAATTTATGTTGTTATTCACTCCTGTACATTTTACACAAAGGTATACTGTATGAAGACTGCCAGAAGAAACTATTCACTATTTATCTTTCTGAAACATCACTTCCACAATTTTTCCAATGTTAATCATTAACAGGGTAAGGGAAAATTCTTCAGTGCAGGACATGAGATCCAGCTGCAGAGTACCCTCTTCTGGATAGAGAGTGTACTGCAGTATTTTCAGGTTTCCAATCTGCTTTCAGAAGAGCTACAAAGTAGTTATTTGTACTGGCGCTTTGTGCACCTACAACATTAAAGAAGCATTTAAACAGTTTTACAGTCACAACGCACACGTGAAAACATTAAGCAGCTACAGGTATATTACAAATTAGAAAAGTTCATTTATGCTAGCATTAGATCTGGGAGCCCATTGCTGACATTTACTGTCTGCCGTTGAACTAACACTTAAAACAGTTTGATAAAAGTTAACTCAAAACAGGCTTTAACCCAATTTACAACACACTGGAAAGGAGGATACATTGAAATCGAAGGACAGCATGTTGGAAACATCAAGACTTGCCAACAGATTCTAGTGCTAACACTGTATGTTTAAAAAGAACTTTTTTTTCCCTCATGCATATGCCAGCTACATATAGTTACAATAGAAGGATGACCCCATGTCTGACTGGGAAATGGACACTTCAACCTTACAGAATATTCTCCATACCATAAATACAATTTTACAAGAGGCTTCCTCATGCTTACAATGGTTACATTTGCTACCTATCATTTGCTGCAATGACTAATTGTGAAACACAAACTTTGTCACTTCCACATGCATGAAGGGGATGACCTCTCCAACAGAAACAAGACCATTTACCAGGGGTTCTCCCAAACAAGCGCCCAATTAGATGCTACTTTCACTTCCAATTATGCTTTGTTTCTCCAAAAGGAATAATGGATTCACATTTCCCAAGGATTTCACACATTTAGGACTGGACACCTAGCAAGCCACAGTAAGTGGGAGGACCTTGCCTGCACAAACATAGTAAATCACTGGAGAAGCCAGCCCACCTACTGTAAAAGAGGGAGACTTTCAAAGTCTTGGCATCAATTATTCTTTTTTCTAGATGTCAGGAGTTCAAAGAGTGAAGTTTTTGAACAGTTAAAGGTTCTTAGACTATAAAAGAATTTGAATAATCATCTGATCAACTTCAGGTAACTCTTTAAAACTGTGTTATGAATAGTTTAGTTTAAGTAGCTAGCAGTGTCATTTCTTTTGAGAAAATGCTGCCTTTCATAGCACATACCCTGCTTTTCCAGAGACCTGTTGTTTGTTTGTAAACAATAGTTAGGTAAAAGCATAGAACTTAACTATTTTTAGGATGCTGATGGTTACAAGTTTTTTTTAAAAAATTAATAACTTAACTAGTAAGATTTTTTAAGCCAATACAAATTGAACCTCATAACTAAAAAAAAAAGGTAGAGGATTTATCTAACAGTATACTTTGGGGTACTTTAAACACTTTTAACACAGATTTAACTATTTGTTCTCTATATTTACATACAATAAAATAATTAAGATGAGGTGTATAGGGCTAATGAACATGGAATTTACAAATGGCTTCTGCTTTACAGTTCATTACACTTATCACATTTTCAGACATCTATAAATTCACTGATAATCAGTAGTATTTGAGATCTAGTACATACACTTTCTACAATAATACCATCAAGTTAAAAATGCTCTCTAAAGAGGATTGCAATTGAAGGTTTTAAAAATACTGACTTTACCAAGGTTTCAATAAATTATTTTAAAATATAAATAGTTCATTCACTGTTAATGCAAACATTGTTTTATAGACTGTTGAAAAACAGTTTCATTTACAAAACCTAGTAACACAGCCTACTTTACCCAGTGGTATCGCTTTCAGTTAGCATAAAGAATAAAAGAAAAAAAAAAAGATTGGGACAGTTCTGACAAAATCAGCAACATTCAAAGTTCAGACCTACGCTCTCAACTTCTCTTACAATCTTAGCTTACACAGTATACATTCAGCATAAATTATCTTCCTGCTTGGAAGATCACTTTCAGTATCTCAACTGAACTTAACTGAATTACTTAGTGACAAATTTTAAACCTCAACTCATAGCTCTCACCTGCTCCAGGCTTAAAATACCTACAACAAAAGAAAAAAAGGAAGCAGATTTTTACTTCTGTTAACCATGAAGATGTTTTCACCTGAGAAGCTTTTAACCTGAGAAGCTTCAGATATGCCAAACTGACTGTTTCCATGTCCTGTTGTATGCGTTCTTAACCTTTACTATCAGTATAGACCACCGATCTTTTTCTCACCTTATATTCATATCGGAAATGAAGTTTCAGGTCCAACAAGGTATCTTTGACACCCTAAGAGCCAGTCAGAAAACAAATGCTTCCACGCTTTTTTTCACAATCAAATTACACATATGAATGCCAGAACTTGCTAATCCCTGCAAACCTAGCTCTCAGCCTCCACACTTACAAGTTGAAACAGTTAACAGACTGATCTACCATTGATCATTTTCAAGTAATTACGAAGTAAGATCTTTAACAAGCCTTTGAAAAAATACCAAACACATTTGCCAATCATCATTATTTCATTAAACCCCTCCTCTAAACAGCTAAGAAAGACAGCTCCTTTGTCCAAGTTTTCCCACAAAAAGCCTCCTCAAGAACCATGATGTTGCTATTTACAAAAACTAGAATTAGTCTCTCACTGAACTGAAGCAGAGTCAGTCACAGTACCTCAGTGCAAGTCATAGTACAATTATTTTGAAGATGTATCTTGAGTACTCAGGACCACAGGAGTACTCTATCTGGCTTACAAAGCCACTGAAAAAGGTAATTCACTAACAGAGTACTTCCAGAAACCTTTGGTCCAAAAGCATCTTTCTTGCTAACCACCCTCCCAAGAGCTCCCAGATCCTCCACTCTCCCAGTCAAGCATATCAGATAGGCACTGCATAAGCAGGTGCAAAGAAGAGCATTTGTCTTGCTCCCAAGAAGAGATGGCAGCCAGGAGCAGGCTGTTGTCAGAAAATCAGCCCACATCCTACTTGGTCTGGTTTTCTGTTCTGGAACTGTTCTGGGGAAGAGGGCAGGTGGAAGCAGGCCAAACTCCCAGCTGTTTGCCTTTCTGAGGGTATCAAATATTTTGCATTGTGTATGTGCAGAAGATCTGATTCCACAGCAAGGAAGGGCTGCAGTATCTGTCTCTTTCCTGCCATTAGAGTAACTAACTTCTCCAACTAGAAAGGCTGGGCATCACCAGCAATCTAAAAGGCAAAACAGTTGTAATTCAGCTGTGAAAGTTTTCATGAACATTAAAAGCATGGCTTTTTCCTCAGCTCTAGTTCATTCACAAATATGAACCTTATGGCATAAACCTTAACCTAGATTAGGCATTCTTAATGTTCTTAATGAGCTGAAGTTCATCATTGTGTTACGTTGAATTCCGCAAAAACCTATACATCTTCATCTGTCTGTTCTCTCACGTGATCTTGCTCAGACACGCTGGAAGCGTCGTCATCTGTCTGTTCACCCGAGTGATACAACATCAGCGCATGTGTCTTATGAGTTATGGTAACAGTGCAGGGCCCCTGAGCCCATGGCTCTCCATCCACCTGCATTGGCATCTTTGAACTCTTCAAGATCAGCTAGTATTAAATAGAAGAACACACAATCATAGCAGTTCAAAGTAGCTCTGAAGATACCTCTTACAACTACAGTATATTGATGCTGCATGTTTTCAGCCTGGCCAGGGAGAAACTTAGTATATGATTAGTTGCACTCATAGGCCACCATCCACAGCAACAGAGGGCTGTGAATTATGACATAAGTTTTACTAAGCAAGAGAAACATCTAGCTCAACTGCAAACTGCAACTTCAGATCAGACATTAAAAAAATTATTAAAAAAAAATTTTATTAAAAATTTTTAAAAATAAAAAAAAAAATTAGGGAAACAGGTTCATAAACATCACTTACCCTCACTGTATGTGCCTGCCCTAGGCGAACAGGATTTGCTAGTTTCACTTGAATCTGGGCACAGTGGAAAGAACCATGAACACCAACAACTTCCAGAAGTCCATCGTCATGTCTATGAATTAAGAGACTCTTTTTAGTGATTCTCATGAGCTCTAGAATACCTGTCCAAATATTACACAGTCCTTTTATGGCTATTCCTATAGAGAAGACAAATGCTATTCTATTAATACATTTAAACATTTATTTGTGCTGGACAGCAAGTCACACTGAATGGCAAAGGAAGCCATACAAAAATGTAAGTATGGAGCAATACATCAGCTGGTACACCCTAGCTAGCTTCTGGGAATTACAGATATATCCATAATTTCCAAGGATCACTGCACATACTTAAGGCCCACAGTGGATTTATCTTTCATATTTTATACAATTTTCTGTCTTTTCACTCAGTTATTAATCTACAGTAAAATCTTTTAATGGATTAATTTTTTTAGATTTTGGAAAAGGACCTTGCACAAACATTTTTTAGAAATCCAGGATCATAAGCCTTGCAGGACTGTTAATTATATTTATATATAAGGCGTCTGAAGAAGGAAATCACAAGAGGGAATAACTAATGTACCCATCTATTCTCTTTAGTATTGCTCCAGCCAACTTAAGCATAGGAGTCAATTTTTTTGCTTGTGTTGGTTTTACTTTTTATTTTAAGCTCTGTTAAGATGTGTTCTTTTATATTCTGAAACAGACACATCCTCCACTTTTTGAAGGCTAGCTTTACTTTTAGTGGCCTCTTCAACGCTATTGCTTAATCATGCCAGATATTTTGAGAAGGTCTTAAAAAAAACCCCAAAACTTAATGTGTGGGATGCACTTAGTCCAAGTCTCTAATATGGGGAAAATAGCATAGCCTACTGGAGGGAATTGCTTACACCACAAGAACTGTTAAAGCAAAAAAAACAAACAAAACAAAAAAAAAACCAAAAAAGAAAAAGACGCACTGTGTACCTCGCCAAGGGGTAAGGTTCATCACCCATTCCTTCCCAGAGCCTACAGCCACCTCCCCAATATCCAATATTCAGGACAATGATGCCTTCCAAATTGGGCAATTCTATTCTCTCACCATCCAACTCTAGCTTTAAAAGACAAATAGAAGTTAATTACTGTGGATCAAATTCAGTATTTCAATATAAGCTAATTATTCTCTTCATACATTTAATAGGCTTCCACTTGAAGAAAAACTGGCCCTGTACAAACAGAACATGTTTTCTTTTCATACTTCCAAAAAATTACTTCTGGTATCACAAGATATCCTAAGCTGTAATAAATTTCTATTAATAGAGAAAAGAAAAAGGAAGTAAGTCTCTGGTGCTAAGGCAAATTTTATCTGAATATCAGTACTTGAACTCATAGAACCGAGTCAAGGACAGAAAAAAATTGAGGAATTTTCAGTAAGCTCAAAGACATGAATTCCATAAAGTAAGCTGAAGATCGCAAAAGTTACATCAAAAATAATCCAAGGCCAGAGCCATCCTTATATGAATATCACTTAGATGTAGACTGCAAAGCTTCTCTCCTTTTCCTTCACAAGGTAAGTTTTCACATTCCACTGACTGTCCAGAGAATAAGCAAGTTAAAAAACTTACCTCAACCTTTTTGTTAAGATCTTTACATTCTTGTACTAAGCAGTCTTTGGTTCCATAAAAAAAATAAACAGCCTATAAAAAACAAAACAAGGAGAACAGAAAAGTTAGAAAAAGACAATACATATGAAGACTCTTTGAAATATTGATGTATAGTTATCGTTCTGCAAACCCAATCTAAAACTCGTACTTAACATATCTGCACATCCTTCAGCTAAGCTCTCTTCATGAGATCAGCTACAACTTGCATAAGAAATTTGCTTTCCACTTTAAATGGAAATAGACAAGGTCCTTAACCCATTAAATTTCAAAGCAAATGAGACATTCTAAACAAACACTGAACAAACAGCATATTCTGTAAGCAAGCAAGCAGAGGCAAGGCAGAACACCTGTGAGTGGGCTGGAAACATGTTTTACCCATGGAATCCCCTCCCCAAGAAAAACTACTTCAAACTCTTAAAATGGCACGAAAGGAAGTAGGGGAGTAATGTAAAGCAAAAAATAGCCTTAAGTCAAGTCAATAACTACAAGGAGAAAATGTCACTTTACCAAACACACCTTATTAATAATTCTGCTGGAAAACAGAGAGGGAGTCTTCTCACGATGAGCATGAAAATTTAAAGCCATGAGAGCATCAGGTCCTATAGAAAAGTAGTTGTTCATGGTGAATATCTGTAAGACAGAACTTCTAGTTATGGTCTTATTAAATATCATTATTAGGATTTAAAAGTCACAGTGTTTAATGGGAAAAAGGCAACCACCAGAAAAATCAGTATAAACATACAAGTATTCCATAGAATCCATATTTATACTTGCAAACCATACCTTTGTTTTCCTTAAGTTGTAGTATCCTTTGCTTGTTACTTGAACCTTCCATCTGAAAAACAACAGGCATTACTTAGACTCAGGACAGACTGTTCTCACTTAGTATCAAAGCTGTAGTCAGGAATCTCATATCTATACTGGGATCAAGTAAAAAGATTCAAACTTAGTTAAATTACAAAGCAGTTAAGTCTTGCAAAACAACTAAATAAAGACTAATTTTGGACCTCAGTCATTTTGCAGTTCCCTCCAACAATACTTGTATTTCTTCACATATACTGCTGCAAATGGCTATCAGCAGAGCTATAATAGTGTTTGGTCTATAGAACTTATCTTTTCACTGTTACTTACCTGTCTAGTTTGATTCCATCTGCCTCCATGACATTTTGTAAGATTTGTTCTACAGGGACTTCTCCAGCATAACCTGCACCCCAGCCCAGTGTATTAGACAGGTCATTACCTGTTCCCAGAGGTAAAATTGCAACTTGTGGAATATAACGTTCTTGCCCCTAGGATACAAAACCACTGCATATTAGCTCCTTCTTCAGCACTCATTTTCTACCTTTTATCCCCAAATGTTCAGGTTAGATAAATAGCATTCATCTTCATAGCAGCTTGTTACATAGTGCAGAGCAATAGAGCTGGCAGCGTTAGTATAGCAGATGGCACATTTAAGTACTTATCGTAGGGATAATGCAAAGAAAAAATGCCAAACCATTGTGCGAAGAAAAGAGAATACAAACACAATATCAAACAATGCATTATTAATACTGAACAGAATATGCCTTCAAAAGAATGATGCTTTGGATCTAGAAGTGGAAGCCTGAACTTCTCATCCGATTTCCTGATTATATGCTGCTGACTTGCTGCAGCCATGGTAAGTTACTAACACCATTACTGCACATACTTCTGGGAAATGATACGAACACTAAGAGAGACATAAGACACAAGGCTGTGAACCATAACAAGACACCAAAATGCTCTTACAAGACTGAAGTGAGGTTAGGTCCAAAACAACAGATGTATATAATACTGGAGTATTCAATCACAGACAGACATTCACATACTCGAAGAAAAGTCAGCAGTATCTAAGTTTCAGTGGTGCCACATATACACACAGATCCAACTGTTATCAATAGATGGAGCAGACAATAATCACTCTACAGATCACAGAGTAAGTGACAGAAGCAGACATTCAAAATAGCCAACTTAGCAAAGGTCTTTGCTCTCTTTACCACTGAAGTGTGAACAGTTATTTCAGATGTACTATGGCCTTTGAAATTCAGCTGTGAAAAGTACTTGCAATAAGTGGCATTATGTTTACTATTTTTTTCAAGAAGAGTTATCAGCCAGGTAACCTGTATTTGAGAACCAAGATAAATGAAGGGAGCAAATAACCTACTGCTGATAATAAAAAGGTTTTGCTGATAATCTCAACAGTATTTATGTAATTCCAATGACTCAGTTTGAATACTTGAAAACAAAGAAAAACCCAGATTTCATCATCCATATTGGCTGAGGGACAATATATCAAATATCCAAGACCAAGTAACCGTATACTCATATTCATTAACCTCTATAGTTACACTTTCCTGCATTTCTACTTTATCAGTACACAAAAATTCTCAAAGAAGCTCACTTTGACTATGCATGAAGTTGTAACAGTGGCCTTCAACTACATTTCTTGTATTAACAAGAAAGCCACAGGAGAAAAAGAAAAAAAAAAAAGACATTGACATAACAAGAACAACTTTCCTACTTTTATCACTAAAGAAGAAGTGTATCAGGTAAAGCACTAAAGCCCTAGTCATTATTTTTCATTCATTTTCTCAGGAGTTCTTAGTAGTACCCTGTAAATTGGAACATCTTCCATTTCAAATCAACAGTAAACATATAGCTTATTTTTTCCTTCTCTGCTTGCTGTTAATAGGGGAAGCTGCAGACTGATAGATTCTTCAGAATATATAAGGAGCAGAAACAAATTACTGCACTCATTCATGCACTGGCAATATAACCCATATAGCCAGTAAAATTATGAGGTTATTATAAAAGATTGAGCACACTGGGAGAAATAAGCAGTCAGAGCACATCAGCCATTATTAGCCATGCCATTTATGACAAAATAAATCTGTTCAGACAAAGAGGAAAGAACAATGCATAAAATATTCTGCATCTTCTTTTTACAGAAAGAACAACTTTAAATATAATTTAAAAATCTAAAGCTTTCATATGTTTTCTGAACTAGAGGGACTCATAACAAGATGCATTCCCCCCCATATGAACAAGCAATTCTGCAAATATTTCTCTGTAGGGTTATTCAGGAAGATGAAAACAGTAAATGCAGGTAAGAGATTAGGTGTAGCACTTTAGCAGCTCTAAAACTCATTTCACCATAAGACATCTTTTAATTTAAAACCCAATACCTTTATCTTCATTTCATCAATTGCATCCAGGACCCAGCCTACTGTGCCATCCCCACCACAGACAAGAACCCTGACAGCATTGCAAGGCAGCAAGGTACAAAGTTGGAGTGCTTTAGCAGGTGCAATTTTGCTTAGATCAAATACCTAAAAGAAAGGAAAATAAGGAGTTCCATAACTTCACAGAAGATGACTCAGATTTGCCTCACAGATAAACAACTTCAAGAAGTTCATTCTAATGCAAAACAAAGATTCTCTATTTACAGTATTACATTAGCAAATGAGCTGTCCTGACTTTTATGAGCAGAATTTGGTATCCCAAATTCACAGTAGAGCTTCAGCTGCTTAGCTAGGAATAATTGCCATTGATAAACCCAGCAGATAGAGTCCTAAGAAAAGTTTGTATCTAGAGGCATTATGATTAATTCTGTCAGTATGAAATACTTCAGGTAAATGTTATTTTTAAATAGTCAGCATACAAAGAGGTTTAGTCTTTAAAGGCTTATTGGGATGCATTTAAAACAAACACATAGTGATTCCTATTAGGCTGTATTCTAAGGCTGGGTTTTGAACTTCAAAGGAAGAATATTATGATGCAGCCAGGAAATCCAAGGAACAACTAACTGCCTTATGTCAACATCCTGTGCCATCGCAGTGAATTTTAAGAGGAAAGCAACAACACAAAGGAGCAAGTGTAAACAACTGTCATTTTCACAAGTGAGGATTTAAACAAATACAGGTTTCAAATTAAAAAGATCTAAATATTTTTCTAAAACTTGTACACTGTTTCAAGAGCCAGATACTTATCATTAAGAGAATTACTGCATTTATTACTATAAATAAAAAACTGGACCAGTTTTAGAACCGTAACAAACTTGGGGGTGGGAAGAGCTTCTGCACTTTTGGTCCCTCTACATAAAAGAACAAACGGCATGAATTTGTTTCCTATACTGATCTTCCACAAGATCCTACTGCCATTGTGTAAGCAAAGTGATGTTTATTCTAATTTAAACTTTTATTTTATTACAGTGGCTTTTCACTGTAAATACCTGAACAGGGTTCAGCAGAATTTTAAATTCTCCTAGTAAAGTTTCACCCATGTTGTTTCCACTACGAGTATTAGCCATTATGATTACTGGCATCCAGTGTTTTCTGCAGTAAGGTACTACCTGCAAAAAGGTAAAAGTCAGTCAGTCACACAAATACTGCACGTCTAAAAACATTTAAAGCCTTGCTCCAAAACCTGTCCCCTGTAAGTGCTGAAATGAGGAAGTTACCAGTTAGTCTGAAGTAGTCAAACCAGAAACAAATACTTCTGATGCACCAAGGTTGAAGATTTCTGCTCTACAGTGCCTAGGACAACAAATACTACAATGTTATGAACACAGTAATAGGAAAATCAGAAAACATTCAAGGAAGTAAGGTACCTAAATCTCAGTGTTGTTTTGGAATAACAAAATCCAAACGTCTGAATTAATACTGCAAGTTCTTCATATATATTGAAACATTTACCTGATAGCTATTAACCTGACAGTGTACTGAGTTCAAGTTTTACTCTATGTGGGTTTCTTCGCTGGGTTTTTTGTTGTTGTTTTTTAAATATTACAAAACTAAGAAACAGTAGACAATTACCTTTTCATAATTTGTTTTTTTGTCTTTACGAATCTGGTTGATTGTAGACAAATAGTATGGTGGAATAATTAAGTCTCTGAATTCCCCAAATGTACACTCCTCAGTCTTTAAACAATCCATCATGCATTCATCATGTACAGTGTACTGACACCACACACATCTGAAAAAAAGACCAAAAGAAAACCATGCATTGGAAGTTTACATGACTATGTATTGGCTACAGAAAATTACATAACTTGGTCATGTGCTTCGAAGTCTAGAAAAGCATTTGAATTCTGTGGGGAAAAAAAACAATCCAACAGTTTTAAATTAATTCTATTCTTTTTAATTCCAAAAGCAGGTGCTATAAATATGTTCTTACACTGTCTGCAATTTTAACAGTTGCACTGAGAAACTGAACTCCTATCCATCCTTAAAGAGCACAGCTAAAACACTAGAGTTCAATTTAATAAAGTGTTACTAGTAACATTAATTAATAAATTTCTTAAGACTGATAATACCTCTTTAAGTCTGAAACCTAAAAGGTTACACAATACTGTGCAAGGCTGATGGGATATTGTTATGCAAAACTGCTCAGCCTTTTGACCTATTCTAAAAGCTGTCCTGGAAAACATACTAGAACAAGAGGAAATACTGCAATATCCGCTGCCAGGCTCTGCAGAATGTTAATCCTTGTTTGCTACATCCAAAGCCTTGGTTTAAGCAGCTATGAAAGCTATTTTTGGAGTCCTTCTCACTAATCCAGCACACAACTAGAGTAGCAATGATACTTGCGCAACTTTCTTCTTTTCGTCTTCTTCCTTCCCCCTTTGCCTACAAACCCCTCTCCCTCCCTCCTCTCCTACACACACTGTCTCTCAAGGTTTTGTTTCTACTAGTATGCTCGTTTACACTGTAATTCTGCTACTTACCAAGCAATTTGACAGTATCACACAGAAGCAAAGCAAAAGCTGGCAGAATACATGCAGGAAAGATGACATCCTTTGAGAAGGCTGAAGTAACACACTGTACCCAGGACCTGGAACACTAGCACTATACTTGGGCACAACATGCCACTACGTGTCATGCTGAGAACTTTGCATGCAGCCTTACTGATGACAGTGCAAGCCCATTCAATGGTTCCTTAACATTTTTTAACAGTCTTACCACAAACTTGTAACAATAGATCATATTACAGTAGCTTTTAAAACTTCCCATTAGCTTTTTTCCAGCATCCTTAAAAATTAAGTTAAAACAGCGATAGGATGGTTGTTTGCTCTAGTTACACTGAGCAGATGCCAATTTTGCAGAGATGCATACAAGTTTTGGTGCTCTGAATTGTGAGCTGTGCCACCCAAATTGCTCAGGATATCCACTGTACAAAGAACAAGTGCATTAGAACCTTCTTAAGGTCATCCCCTAAAATATAAACTCTCTTGGACATAGAGAGCCTTTTGTATGTAATTATACAGTAGCTAGCACATCATGCTGGAGTAATGCAATTAAGAGAACAAGCGGACATGAGGTGCAATACCATACTCTTAATCTACGACTCAAATTGCCCACAAGCATCCATTTTAATTTTAGGTTCTTTGCAGTTGTTTTTTTAACAGCGCTTCATATTTGACTACTACTGCAGGATCTCCTTCCGGGTAATGTGTTCCAACAACCCTGCGGCAAATACGATACTGATATGGCATCGTACTTTCTCATACAAAGTCAAATTCCCTTGCAGTACCTGTAGTCGCAGAGCTTGGGCTGTGTGCCGCACTGTTGTTTGCATATCGTACAGCAGCTGCAGAGCGGGACATTGCCTCTGATCCAGTGGTGTGGCATAGAACTGTGGGCTCCACCATTGCTCCTCATAATTTCCTTGCAGAGAAAAAGCTGGTCTGCCTTCTTGAGGCATCCTTCGCTGACACGCAGCCCGCAGCAGTTGCAGAAAGCACCCTGAAGGATATGCTGGGCACACACGCAGCAGTAGGAGGGCTGGCCAAAGAGGTCTGTGTAGTGCCAGTCATGCTTGCTCTTGCGAAAGATGTCTCGTATTAACACCTGCCGCCGGGACCGCTGGAAGCTGCACCACAAGGTGATCAGCACGGGCAGGATCACAGAGCACAGAGTCCAAAACACCAACCTCCAGTCTGCAACCACCGAGGAGGGAGCGTCGCTTCTGCTCTCCGTCCCTTCCATTCCTCAGCAGATCAGCCTCGCGGCCTAACCCCTCACACCAGCCGGGCAGACAGCAGGGCCAGCCCGGGAACGGCCCCCTCGTTCAAGGACCCAATGCGCAGCTCCACCAAACATCTTTTAATCCCTTATTAGGGCTAAGCACCTATTTGCCCCATACCTGACCTACCAACCAACAGAAGGATTTCAGTGCTGGCCAGGTACGAGGGGCTCCTCCGCTGCCTGCCCGGGCCTAGCGCAAAGCCGGCCGGCGCCCGACCTCCCTCCTCCCGGCCCGGCCCGGCCCTTCCCTCACCCGCTCCCCCCAGGCGCCCGCAGGGAGCCGCCACACGGCTCTGGCTGCCCCCAAACGCCCTGCTTCCACTTAGGCCCCTCTGCGGGGGGCGGACGACGGGACCGGCACCGGGCCGAGGCCCCGGCCCCTCACACCGCCTCCCCTCAGGCCGCCGTCGTCTCCCCGCGGCGGGGTGTCCCCGCGGCAGCGGCCGCCAGCGCCCAGCGCGGGAGGAGGCGAGCGGCGGGCGCGAGGGATGCGCGGCGCGGCGGAAGCGGAAGCGACGGTTGCTAGACGACGGGCGCCGCCCGGAAACGGGGCGGGCGGGTTCGTTCCTTAGCGGGTTATCACGACCCTGGGTTTATCGGACGGCGGCTTTTGGCACCTGCGACAGTGTGTGGCAGAGCGGTCCGGCTTCAGCTCCTGCGGGAGCAGGGCGGGGGCTCGCTGGGGCAGAGGGCCGCGGTCGCTGGGCGGCAAACGCGAGGCGAAGGGCCTCGGTGGAGGAGGCTGCCCGGCTGCCTAGTATTTGTTCCTGCATTACCCCAACCGTAAGTGCTTCCCCCCACTAATTTCCTTCTGTCCTTACATGTTACACTGTTTCCCCTGTACCGGTTCTAAACATAAATAGTCGCTGCTATTAGAAACAACAGTGGTTTGCAATTGAAAAACGCTATCTTGAGCAATTACATAAATCCATACAACAGACACAGCATTTCTTGGGTTTTAGGCGTTAGTATCTTGAAACATGCTGAAAAATGCAAATCTTCCATGGTTTGACAATATTCGGGTTTTGGAGAAAAGTCCCACAATGGGATGTTGGAACCCAGAACTGCCCAGCCCCTGAACTGTTTTGTTTCTGTCACCCGCTTTCACTCTGGCCAAACCCTCACACCTACAGCACTCTCCCTTTTAGCCCAAAATTCTGTCAGATTTTTATGAACTGATAGGTAATTGTGCAAGCAGTTGTGCTAAGCCAGCCGGGCTAGCTAAGGAGACGTGCCTTGCTGGTGTTCGCTGAAGCTAAGGACACTCTGAAGGTGTCCGTCCGAGGGGATATTTGCAAAGCCCCTCTACTCAACTGCTGTTTGATTTCTTGAATCTTTCTGTATCTTAATGTTTTTGAGACCCACAGCGCTCTGCCAGATCTCACTGAAACTGGGCGACTTGTGCAGACATGGTGGCACAGCCAGAATAAACACCACTTCTTTAGGAAATAAAAAGGCACAGATGAGAAGGGCTGCTCAGAGCCAGGCTGGCAAAGCCCAGGGCGATCCCTGTGGTGCAGGAGGTATGGGGATGTGCTGCACCTTTCCCTCGGAGGGGAAGTGCTAATTACTCATGTCCCTCCTGCGAGAGCTGGTGATAAATTCTGACTACTTATTTCATATGCTATATTCAAAGGGACACATTTCTTTTCCTACAAATCGATGATGCTGGTGCCATATGTCCAGCACAGGACTGCTCAGGAGAGGTCCGGACAGTCACAGTTCTCAAGGCAGCAGCTAGCTGTTTGCAATGACAGTAGTTAACCTACATTCCTACTTCACACTATGTTTACTAGTAAGGACATTTATAATCCTGTTTTCTAATAACTTGTCCTGAAAAGAGAAGAGTTAGGTGAATTTCCATTTGTATGGTTCTATTAATTTGATAAAAATCTCTCTGCTGTGTTTTTCAGCAGCGATAATTTGGCTTTGCTGGAGTTAAACCACATTAATATGTACTTCTGAGCTGGAGTAAAGTTCGAGACAATTTCTGAAAAAGAGGCCCCTTTGTAGCTGCCTTTGAGATTAACATTCAGGAATGGGCAATTGTTTGTTTTAAAAAACAATAGTTTAACTTAGGCACCTGAAACCATGGCTTGCTCTGCTAAATGTAAGGTGATGTGTTTTATTTTCACAAATTTAGAATATCCAGTGTAAGTCTGAAGCCTGAAGTGGAAAGAAGGTCTTCTACTTTCTTTCCCTCAGGAACAGAGTTATGCTGAGAATGTGTGAGCAGATAATAGCCTAATTCAAAACTTCAGGCCAGATGTTTTCAAAATCATACTATTGCTCAAATCAGTTAAAGCATAAACAAACATTTGTGACTGACGTAGCGACTTCAAATAGGCTAATGCCTCAGTCAGCATTACTCATTTTGGAACAGACTGAGAGAAAGCAGAATGAAAATGAAGAAGTTACTTGTGGTTGTCTTCTTTTTGGTCTTGATGACCACTTTTACAGGTAGGAGTTTATATAAAACAAACCTGCATATGTATGTAGAGCTGCAGAGCATACTATAGTAGTACTAGTATTTTAACCCTGAATTTTACTATTTTCATATTTCATTTTTTTATACTTAACTATTTTTACATTGCAGTCTTCCCATGATTTTATTTTTAACAATCGTGCTCTTGTATTAGATATTTTACTCTCTGCATTACCATACTGTAGTAATTTATTCTAAAACCAGAGTTTAATTTTACATCTTACTATTTTAATATTACTTTACCAAGGTCCTGCAAGTTAAATGTTCAATGCAATCTCTTCTTTGCAACAAAAGTCTAGCTCATTACTTTGAAAAACAATGCTAAAAAATGAAGCAACACAGAAAAGAACAAAGAGTTGGAAGAGTTACTAACATCAGTGGTTAGACAGTGCTGTTATATTTTCTCATTTTAGACAGTAACATGAATATGTAGGGTTGCTTCATACTGGTAGATCTATAGAAAGCACAAGTACAAAAATGGTTTAAAATTCCACTCATATCTTCTGGAATGCAATATCCCCTGGGAAGGGGCTGTAATGAAAGAACACTTTGTATATAGACAAAAATCAGGTTTGGAGACATTTCATTTTACAACAGACAGATAAAATATTAACTTTTTGGTAATTTCAGAACTAATATCTGCTCTTCTGCCTTTAGACACTTCACCAATTTTGACTGAAAAAGATGCCAAACAGATTCTGAGAACCCGTCGTGAAGACAGACTGAGAAAAGCTGGTTTCCCTGATGAGCCAATGAGGGTGATGTATTATATTTATTTTTAAATTACATTAACTAAAAAAAATACCCAACACCACCAAAACTCCCAAAACATTTGTGCTTAGTATTAAATTTCTGTAGATTTAATTCCAAGCAATATGTTATGAATATGACCCTTTTAAGCAGCTGAGTTCTTCCATGGAATATTAAACCCCCCCTTTACGTTCTTTCAATTACTGTTAAGTAGCATTCTGTAAGTGCTGACTCTTTCTCAGGAAATGTATGCTTGCAGAATGTGGAAATTATTTATCACGGTTCAAAAATGCCGATTAAATTATTGAGAAGAAAGTGGCTTTTCATTTATAGAAATGTGGATTTCATCAGGTTGTTCCTGAAAAACTAAATAACAGGAAATGTCTTCTGCTTACAGTACATTCTGCACTCAAGGCAGAAAAGAGATGTAGGTGTGAGTGGTCAGCGTGGAGATTGAGGTAGTTCTGAACTAGCTTCTAAAATTACTTACTTTCATTCACTTATTTATAAATGCTACAGCTAGGATGGTTTGTTATGATATTGTAGAAGTTTTTAGTTACTAGCTTAATGCAACAGCATTGTTTTTGCATGCAATATTTACATTTATTTATTTCTAAACCATATTATGACAAAAGAAAAAATAAAATAATTAAAGAGCCTTCTGTTTTACTTGCTTTGACAAGATGTAACATATAATTCTGCACTTCTCAAGAGGTACTTAAGGTATTTTGAAATTACTGCCTTTCTCTTTCCAAAGTAAATAAATTGGGCTAAAATTACATGGTCCTGAAGAGACAAAACCCAGAGAAGCTAGAAAGCACACAATAGATTGTGCACCTATGACAAATACAAGGGGCTCAGTTTAGCAAGGTGCTGAACACTTCTGAACTTCATAGGACATGAAGAATACTGTGTACCTTGCAGGACTGAGCTCAGTATGTGCCAGGATTGTGGAGACAGCTAGTGGTTTTCCCTTTCCAATGGTTATAGTATACCTGCCAAAAAGAATCCACCTGGCTGTACGCCACTCCCGATGTACACACTTCTTTGTCAAGTGTGATGGCCACAACAAATCAGAGCTGTCATAAGGATATTGCGCCACGCTTGTTAACAATCTTGTACCATGAAGACTGTACAACAGCATGAGAAAACGGAAGGCATGGGCTTCATTGCTGCCCACAACATTCAGGATCGGGTTGGTTTCTAAGCTGTTGTTAAATGAGCCTTGTAGTTTTGCAAATTAGCAGGAATACAGCTCCCATCTATGCTTATGCTTAACATACCACCATGATTATATAACATTATATAGTAAATATAACATACATTAAATATAAAATAAATAAAACAGTAGACAAGTTGGATTGAGTTAAATCCTGTGTTGCAAGAAGTTACATGCATGCATACAACACTCTTAGTCTATGGTTTAGTTTTAGGTAGTCCTGTGAGGAGCAGGGAGTTGGCCTCAATGATCCTTCTGGGTCTCTTCCAACTCAATATATTCTATGATTTTAGGTGGGGTATAGAGGGATCCAGGGCTAGAGAAGTGTTTGATTACTGACCTCTGCTGCTCTGTCCTTGCCACTTTCCATCCTACTAGGATTAGTAGCAAACACTTGCTGAGAAATTCCAACCTTCTTTTTATTATTTTTTTTTAATTCTGTACAGCAACACTGGCTTTCTGTAAAAAAACCCAAACATAAGAGTATTTGTTTTTCTCACTAAATGCCAAGGTTTTCGGTAGAAAAGGAAATAATCTTCTGATAAAGAAACTATACCCCCCCACCATGTGGAACATGGTACGTGGCTGCTGCATCCCTGTGCACAGTTCTACCACTGGCTCAAGGAGAAAAAACAATTTTGTATGGATTCTTTGTAGCAGAATGAAATGAATGCTGGGATGAACCCACCTCTGTTCATCTATTTTAAGCAAAAGCTGTTTGTACTAGGCCAGATCATGCTGAGCTGGGGAATTTAATTTGCAATTCTTTGTGACACTGTTTGACTTCCACAGTGCTGTTTCAGTCAAAAAGCCTGTTAAGTTACAGACAACAAGATCTGCCATCTTTGATTATTTTAAAAATGTCATTTATGTTACCAGCATGTTTTAATCTTACTTTGACTGAGACCCTGCTCTTTATCATGTGGCATCTTCTCAATCATACAGTCCTGTTCTCCGCAAGTTCATAATGCAATCTCACAGAGGGATTTGAGCCAAGTCTCCCTGTGCTGTGAGGACAGAAAGCACAGAAAAAGGCAGGACACTAATGCTTCCTGCTGGCACCCAGTGTATCAACCCTCTGGTGGGCACAAAGAACAGAGAACTGGATGTCAGCAGGAACACTTGGCCAGTGCAAAGGGTTTAAGCTACAGCTTCCATTCCTACAATGCCTACTGTGCAAAGCAATGGGGGTATATTTTGAAAAAATGTATCTACTGTTCACAAAGCTTATGAGCCCACATGCACTGGGACTATAACTTTTAAAAGTAAATTTTGTTCCTGATGGAGGTCAAGTTTTTTGTACACAGCCCACTTTAGTTTGACAACTTGTTGCTTACACCAACACCCCTATAAATTGGTGTGGGAAATTCACATGATTTTAAGTATCACAGAAAGACCAATCAGCACGGATGCATGCTACTTACTAGAACCCTTCAGGGTACTGCCACATGATCCTGTAAGGGGTTAATGTTTTTTAAACAGCAGGAATCAATTTTCAAAAGAGGCTACAACAGACCTAACTGTGAGAATCCTTCTGTATGCTCAGGACCAACAGAGGCTTCTGTGTGATATGCAAATAAGAAACATGTATGCAGAATTCCTAATTAATGAATATTGTTATAAAATTCTTGCTCAACACCTTTACTGATCTGGGTGATGATGTCATTCATTAAATATTGCTAGGTTGGGGCAGGTTGACTAGCAACACCGTTTCACTACATTTGATAATTTTAAGGGGGAGATAAATTGCTCTTATATAAGCTGTAAAATTCTCCTGGTTCATTAGCCTGACATTAGACTTGAGTGATTACATAATTAAATTACTTTTCCTTTTATTCAAATAGGAGTATATGCTTTACCTTCAGCGCTTGGAGCAGAGATCAGAAGAACAATTCCTTGAACACTGGTTGAATCCACATTGCTTACCACACTGCAACAGGGATTTAGTGCATCCAGTCTAATGGTTTTGCCTACCCTGCAATCGGTATATATATTTCTTTTACAGTGCATATTTCTGCTTAGAAAAGGTAGAGCCACAAACCAGAAGAGCAGAGAATAACCAATGGCTGGAGGAGGTACCTTGTGCTGAAAGGTGTCTGACAACAGAGCAGTGGCAGGGAACATAAGTATCCTAGGCATCAACTGTGTCACTGTAGTTCTGTTCATGTTAATACAACATTTAGTTATGCATTTCTCTGCTATATGGACATAAGCTGGTGACTACACAACATTCTTATTAATGTTGCTTTAGATTGCTCCTGTTTCTTTCCTGTCTGCTTGTGCTCCTTTTCAAACTCATATGTTTAAGTCTTGTACTTGTTCACTTAGCTCTCAGTAGGACTGTGGCAGGATTAAACTCATATTTGTCATCCTTGAAATATTTAAGATGCAGTCTGACTTGCTAGGAGTTGAGCCTGTTCTGCAGTATCTCAGCTGTAATAATCTGCTATCTGCTGATTTTTTAAATAGAATTCACTATTTAGTGCACATGCTGGTAAACATTAACATAGAACATCTTCACAGAGCTTGCATGGATTATTAGTTCTGTTTATGATTTTCAACATCAGTGTAATAGCATCATTTGCTTTATTGCCTGTTTATCAGATGCATCATAGAGTTCAACAGGAAAATATACTTCAAAGCCAGCTCAAAAACCAGGCACTACTCACAAGCTAATTGGTGGTAAAATGACACGTCCCAATAGTACTTCATGCACATTAGGTTTGTGATACAGTCATCTTTTTTTTCCTTGTGTGTTGTGCATGCAGTATCAACATATCACTACATTAAAAAACTGTGAGGCATTGAGGTAAGGAATGTATAGAATTGTAAAATAAACTCTTCCAATTACCCAATAGCCATTTGTGATGCCAAAAAAAAAGAAGATATACCTATTTCTGTGTATTTTTATAACAGGAGAAGCCTTCCTGCTTACATTCCTTAAACAGGAATTTTGTCAACTGGGATAAATTTGAATCATCACCTAACAGTGATACTATATCACTCACAGTTAACTTTTTAACATAAAAGCTGCAGATTTACCTCATACTTTCAAAACCATTTGAGCAGTAGAATACAGAGGTGGTGTCTGTCAGGGCTGATCTGCTTCAAAAGACAGAGAGTTTGTCTACTTAAAATTCTGCTATCTATTTGTACCTGCACATACCTAAATACCTTTGAAAATCCGGATGTAGTGGTAGACTTCAGTGGAGCTATGTTAATCCACAATAAGACAAAGGTCTGAAACTTATTTAAAAACAAAACCATAAAATTCCCAATCCTTAGCCCTAGGAGGCAAGTTGGCAGTTTTCAAAAAATCTTCCAGCTGAGACAGTTGAAAGCTGGCTCACTTAGCCCTTGTAATTCTTCACAATAGCTACTCACAGGCGATCATGAAGAATTAATGTTAGAAAAGTGCTTAAATGATTTGAAGCTTTTAATATGTTATTAGTATGGCCAATGTCAGCAGTTTTTAAATTATAGTTTCTTTTTTTCCCTGCAGATCTCTTCATGGGCTCTGAAGAGGATATATACTACGATTGTGTTAAGGAGGACAAGATTATTCCTGCATTGGCTACGTGCTCATGGTAGAGCTGAGCCTCTTTGCATTACAGTGCAATCCTAGTGATATAGCAAAATTTTCAAGTATAAATGGCTAGATGTGTTATAGACCACCATATATTTTCTACCAGTAATGACTGCATGCATGCCTGAATAAATAAATCAAGGGTTTCCTCAGTTTCTGAGGTATGGACAAGAATAAAACACTGGTTAGTCCTAGAGTATGCTTTTTAAGGGTACAGCTTTGGACTGTCTGAAGCAAAAGGAACTTAAGATGGAGAGGTCCATAGAAAATTGGAGAATATAAATATGAAGAGAAGGCCATCTTTCTGGACTTTGGAGGAATGCTTAAATACAGTTTTCTAGGTTAAATAACAATGTTGTATGAAGACATAATATTTATGCAACACTAATCTATGTTTAATTGCCCGATGAGATTTTCATGTATTGTTCCATAATAAAAGCTTGATTAAAATCCATTTTTAGATTATATTATTATTTAGTCTCCCATACTATACGCTGACAAAAATCACTGGAAGTGAGGCTCAATATCATGAAGTAATAAGGAAATGTCAGAGGACTTTCTAGGATCAGGAGCTGGGAAGCACTGTGGTGCAGTCTAATAATTTTCTAGTATCTCTGCACAATTTTTCCCTTTCCTTTACAATTCTGCCAGGCCAGGCATCCATATCCAGCTGTTTCTCTTCTGCCTGCATGCCTTTATAACTTATGCTGTGGTATAGAATATCTTGTACAGTCAGATGGCAGACATATGATATCTGCAAAACAACATGAAAAATGTCTTGATGGCTCTTACATGACTGTTACAATTTGTAATGGCAACAGAATTAGTTATGAATGGACCAAATAACCTTCAGAGTTCCTCACTGCAGTCACTCTAAGAGCCTGAGGACTGGTAACAAAACAAAACACAATTTTATAAAGATAGGTAAGGTAGTTACTGAGCATTTGATAGGCTGAAATAGATCAACAGTCCTACTAGTATACTTTCCTTCCAGTAAGAGAGCTCTCCTAGATGACTCCAAGGAAATCATTTAAATCTCAAAGCATCAAAGGCTTGCTTTCCCCTACTGTCAAGATGAAATCATAGATTAAATGTGGGAGTGTAAAAGAGTATAATCAGGCTGCTATTGTGTGCTTCATTCATAATACTTTCAATACACAGACCTCTATTTGCATATCTCTGTTGAAGTTAAAGTCATTAGGTGAAATCCTGGTGCTGTTTTTTTCTTGTGCAGTGAAAAATGCATGCTGACCCCAATTATGCCAACTTTCACCTAGTAGAAGTCCATTTAAGTCCTTCTCTGAAATAAAAGAACTCCCACCTAGTTAGATTCAGTCATGAGTTAGATAACTAGTAATGAATAGTAGCTTCTAGTTCTACCTTAGTAACACTGAACTAATCCTAAAGCAAACATGGAATAGAGACTGTTTATTAAGTTTGCTTTTCTGCAGTAGGGCTGAAGGATCTCATATAGGTATCTCCAAAGAAAAGTTAAGTACTATTAAGTCTAATTTACAAGGAGAAAACTAGAAACATAGAAGGGTGAAGTACTTCCAGGTCCCTGTTCCATGTTCTCTCCCACTTCATACTGGAAAAAATTTTGGTATAGTGTCAATAATCTTTAGCCCACATTTGTGTCAGGCTGATTCACCTAGCCAATGGGCAAAAGAGCCAACCCGTATTTGCACTCAGATTCAAATCAAAACCGTTACCAGTGTTTCTAGAATTCCAGCACTTAAGCATCTTTACAAAAGTAAACTCTTTCTCAAAAGCATCTACATTTCTGTTCTGTGGTAGAACCGACCATTGAAGTACCTCCTTGTCCATCAAGACAAGAAAAACAACGGACACCATTGTCGTGGTTTAACGCCAGCGAGCATCTAACACCACGCAGCCGCTCACCCCTCCCCCCCCCCAAGGGGGATGGGGGCGAAACTCGGGAAAAAAAAACAACTCGTGGGGTGAGA
>JANZLQ010000002.1:33541505-33566506 GCA_026212715.1 Elanus axillaris | reverse complement strand
CAACATTCTTCTCTTACTGAACTCAAAACACAGCACTGTACCAGCTACTAGGAAGACACTTAACTCTATCCCAGCTGGAACCAGGACAACCATACAGGGAGGTTTGAAACATAGAGAGTAGAGGGAGAAAAAAGTGTAAACAAAAAGAAAGAGAACAGAGAATTATGAGGGTAAAGAAGAAAACCCTAGGCTGAAGCCTATCAGTGCCTCTGTAGTGATCATGAAGAATATAGCCGAGATATTTCTTTTTAAGACATCCAGCTCTTCTGCCAGATTTAAGAAGCCAAGTCCTCCATTCCTACAAATTAATTTGGGCCCTTCAAGGAAACACAGAAACACCCTTCAACCTAACTGAGAGACAGCCAAAGAAGAGGAGGCCATCATAGCACAGCAGACTTCCAGAGGTTTTCTCAGCTTTGGGAAACACTGAAGTCTAAACAGAGAGGGGAGGCATGAGTGTGACTGCTTCAGACTACTGCCATGGATGTAGCAACCCCTCATCCTGCTTATTATACATTTCTGTATGTCCATAAAATATATACAGTGTTTTACATGTAATCCAGTGGCCTAATAAAAGAAGAACTTCTTAGGGTCAGGTATAAATAAATAAACTCAAGCGTTTATTATGACTCAGCAGTGAAAAACCTCATACATAATTAGCATAAAAAGTTAACACTGCATAAACATTATAGTTATAGCTACAGAAATTACATAATTAAGGTTTTTTTCAGAGTCCTTCAGTGTGGGTGCTCTACTGTGTTTTTATTCTCTTTACACAGATCTTTCCTTCAAAGCCATGCTGTGCTTGAAATCATCTAAAGTTGAACTAGATCAAGTGTGTTCAAGGACTAGTTGGGAGGTTTAGTTTTCGTCATGTCTAAAATCTTGAGGAAGAATGCTAGACTTTTACACATGCATGCAAACCATTAGCTTTCCTATCGGGTGAAGATTTATGATTATATGACATTAAGTAATTAGAATTTGCATGTGAAAGCCATGGGAGGGCTTAATATAATGGAAATAGGAAGAACAAGTGTTTGGAAAGTTGTAGACTGAAGATAGGAAAGTTGGCAAAGTAGTTGATTTCCAAATGCTTTTACAGAAAAGGATTACAACAGACTTGGGAAAATATTTAATCTATGAAGGAGATAAACATCTGACTTGTTTTATATTCAGTGTCTGCTAACTTTGTCTTTTCTCATCTGAAAAACTGCCCACTAGATGACACTGTTTCTGCGTATAAACGGCATCACAGCCCTCTATGGCCGTTTTACTCAAAATACTGCATCCCTCCTTCTCCCTCCTTGTTTTTTTAAATCTTTTTCTTGAAATGTTCCGCTCAGATGATTGAAATAAAAGTCACCTTTAAACTATAAAAAAAGAAAAGACCTTTATCCAATGCCTGTTTTTTCCCTCCCTTTGAATCCAAGATTGCTGTGAATGCGGATGTTAGCGTGGTGCCTGCCTGGTTATGTGGGTGCACTTAATTATGCCATAGAAAGAAATGGTTGAAAGTTTCTACACAGCACATTGTAGTGGCTTGTGACTTTTTACTGTCTGCCATTCAAATACAGATCCTAAGAAAGGATTTTGTGTGTTTACAGAAGCTTTTCCCTCTCAGACTGCTCTCATCAGATCTGTCTTCAGTAACCCCAAAACATAAGCTGCAGACTAATGGGTAAAAGCATCACTCTTCACAGCATGACACTATCTTATTATGTTTATTATCTTTAGCAGCTTGGGGGACTATGTGTTAGGTGCTGTAAAAACCTGTACTGAAAAGGCAGACTGTGTCCAGGACCTGAAATGTAGTACCTCTCTATAAAGAGCAGATAAATAATATAAACTCTAATTTAGGGAAAAGAGACAAAGGCTGAAACTTTTGAAAGCATCAACTTCTTCAGCAAGGCCAAGATTAAAAGATTTTATCATAGCCAGATAAATAGTATAGAAGTAGTAAATAAGTACTAAATAAAACTAAAACCCAAATAAAAAGTTAATAAGTAGTTATACTATTGCCACTAAAGAATTTGACAGATCAACTAACTGGCTGTTTCTACCAGACTGCCTTACCTTTCAGGAGAACATGCACTAGAAGTACTTACTAAGACTGGAATTTCCAGAAATTTCACTGAAAGCAAGTCAATCGCTTTATTTGAAATTCACTTTCACAGTTGTGAAGGTAATGGAAAATGCAAAATTAAACTTATGTTTGTAGCTTAAATGATACAATATTTGCCTGCTTCTCATAGAGGCCGAGCAGGTGAGTGTACTCTTCTATTCATGATGACAGTACTGCTTCTTTGGAGCATTTCTGTAAAGTGAACATGAAAGAGACAAAACAAATTGCCTATAACAATATGAAATGAAATAAAGTGTATGGAAATGTTTCCCTGCAGTACTTTGGCGCCTTTTTTGCAATAGTTACAGCCTTGTTTTGAATGTTAGAATCTTGTTTTCAATGAAGACTTGTGTTACTCCGTCTTAATGAATGAATGCATAAATAACTTCCGAAGCGGTGGAGTGAAATTGGATTGATTGAATGTGATCACTGCAGTAGGAATCTCACTTAGATTCTCAGTAAAAACGTATTTTTTAATGACTAAAGCGATCAGAGTGGACTTTAGAAGGTTATCTGAGCCTTTTAGGGTCTACAAAGAGCAGAAAATCTTGTGAGAACTGTGTGTCTTGAGATTTCTGGTATGTGATTAGAAATGCTGAGTGATCTGTCTCCTTTCTGGCATTTTAATGCTTCTTCAGGTCTGGGGGTAAAGATGTGTACTAAAATGAAAAACAGTAAAAAGCAGAAAAGGTTAAATGAACTTAGAGCTAATACAACTACCTTATTCTATCAAATACGCACATCCAGCCCAGTGTAGGCTCAACATGAAACCAGAAGTTTGAAGCACTAGTATTATTCCAAATCTCAAGCTCATCTTGATACTTCCTGTCTTTTGGGGGGAAGATATTTCAGTAAGTGATGATCAGTTGAAAGTACAATTTTTTTCCCAAATTTGGGGGGATTTGGGCATCTCTCTTTTGCACAGTGTATATAACATAAGCATCATTACACATACCTTTACTGAACTGAGTGAGCCATCCTTAAATATAGATCTTAGACCAAAGGCAAAGTGGGGCAGAATATTGCTTCATTTTGAATTTTTCAGAATAAAGAGCAACTATTGAGTGGCTTAAAAAAATGAATTCGGCAAAATGCTCCAAATATTCAGAATATACTTGGCTTAGAGATTTGCTCTTGAACTCTTTTGGTGTGACTCTGAATATGTGCCTACAGTGCCCATAAAACTGAGACCAGAATCCAGTCCACAAAATGCCTGGATTATCAGATCCATGGCACTTCTAGTGCCCAGACAGCAACAGAACCCAATATTCTACTTCATGCAATCAGGACTTACTTCTATATGCTTCCCATATACTGTATAGGATTAGTTCCAGCATCAGTAATAAAATTCAAGCAGATAAGAAAAATGATTCACACACATAATTATTTGCAGAATAAGAGCTTGTCCTGATTATTTAAGATACATAGGTCTAGTACACAGATTTACCCAGTTCCACCAGCAGATTGCTCACATTTTGGTGGGCCAGTTTTAATTTTGGCCAAAACCAGGCCTAACAGACAAACCTTGACTACTCTGAGGGTTGTCACAGCCTCTACTGATCAGTTAGAGGCACAGCTTGAAGTAAGCCTTGCAGAATGATGGGTTTGCCCCTCTCTGGTTGGGAGACAACGGGCCAAGCAATGTCCATAACATGACTACAGTAGAGCTCACCTACCTCACAGGGGTCCAAGGTGTGATCAGTCATGGGTGATATAAATAAACAGAGTTTGCTGCATACCTGCATAGAAAAAAAAGCCAAACTTAAAAGCAAGCCTTAGCAGTAATAAGAATGGAACAAATGTAAACAAAACATTCTTAAATTAGTAATGAACAAAGATGGGATTTATCTGCTCTTTTCAGGTCATTATTCCTTTAATCCTAAAGTAGATTCTCAAAATAGGCATTCTACTGGTACCAATTTCATTAATTATGGAGGGACCTGAAGTCTATAAAAATTGTAACTGAGCTTTCTCAAAATCTGATCCTCAGTAATTATGCCGGAACAACAACTGTGTAGCACTGGCATGGCTGGTTTTATGCTCAGACACCTGTGTTGATGATACTTTGAACATTTTACTCCTGGGGTTGAAAAGCATTCAACGCTTACGAAGTTCTAAATTTCACTTGGCAGCACCTCTGTTCATAGCTAACTAGAGAGCTAGGCAGGTGCCCATGGAACATTCGGGAGGGAGAATCTTCACCCTCCAACCACAGAGCAATAGCAACATTTTCCTGTACAAGCAAATCTTGCCTAGGATGGGGCAGTTCTTCCACAGTACATCATTTGGCCTCACCCTGTCTGGCCTAAGAACAGAGCTCTCCCTCCTTGCCCCAGCTCACTCCCACCTGCTCTTTGCACCACTCAAGGATTGTTTCATAAGCTCAGCACCATGCAAGAAGTCTCCCTTCCTTGCAGAGTACAGCATCGATCCATTCCCCCAGGAGACCCTTTACAATCATGGCCAAGATCTGACGTTCAGAGCGTCATGAGGAGGGGGTAAGGTATGTAAAACCACAGGATTTTAAGCAAAGAAGGTATTAGTTTTACCTCAGACATGCACAAATCTGGAGTCTGAAATTAATCCAGGTTAATGGTATGGCCTTCAACTCCACTACTTTGGATCAGCTTGTGCTAGGAAGCAACTGGGGACAATGGGCAATACTGGTGACCTACCATGGGATTCATAATGGGAGAAAGATTTCCATCTGTTATCAAAACATGGCTTATAAGCCTATAAGTAATTAGCAGAGCACTTTTGTTTTTCTGGCAAAGACTCTGATCAAAGACTAACACTGAGTAGCAGCCACAGGAAGAGCTGCAAAAAGGGTTTTGTGCTCGATTTATTGCTGCCATGGTACACACAGGAACAGCACCGGACTCTTGTTATCTGTAGGGAATGGAACACTCCATCAAAACAGGGTCAGGCTGTTTCTGTAGTCATGGAAGAATACTAGTATGATAAATTTATAGGTCCAATGGAAGACTGGGAAACGACAAGGCGTCTGTGGGCAACTTGTATAAAATTTACGCCTTTATACCTTAGTTACATGCCATTGAATATTTACTCTGAGTCTGCGGATATATTTATCATTCATGCAACATCCCAACCCATCAAAGAGCCCTACTCAGAGTATGATGTGTTGGATTCCTCGCCTTTCTAAAAATGAAACTGCAATGACTTAAAAAAAAAAAATCTTTTGAAATGTTATGTTCACAAAGTAAGTTCTTCCTGGAAGAAGCTGACAGGTATTTAGGGTTAAGTAAGGACAGATTTCTGCACAGCAAACAAAGAGTTTCAGGTGACATACTCTTTTGTTTACACACCAGCTAGACCTGTGGCCAACAACTATATGTATAGGGAACTGTTCACAGCAATACTGTGCAGCTGTAGATTTGATTTGTTTCTAGTCTATATTAGGTTATACTATACTGTCCTCACTGTGCTATTCTGTATTATCTACTGTTACTATTCTACACTACAGCTATACTATATTATTGCATGAACCACATTTCAGATAGGCCACCATTGAGAATACTCTCAGACTGCACAACAGCCAAATACCATGATTCAAAATAATCAGAAGCCTTGAGCCTGAAAAATAAATAATTTTAAAATGTAATTGAAAAATAAATATTCAGGGCCTCATTCTATAATATATGAGTAAATCTTGCCCATGGAAGTCATCCAGTGAATTCCAACCTTCCACAGGAGTAAAGACACTATGGTACACGGTATGCAAACATTTCTTTTTCTGTTGTTACCATTTTGGTAACTCCTAAATATAGTAATTTTCTTGCTATTACAGAAGGACCCAACAGGCCAGTATTAAGAATACTGTCTGGGATGGATCAAGGTTGAACTGCTACTGGTCATCTCCTAGAGTCACATGAAGAAACCAGAATCTCATCTTTCATTTAGAAGACATAGTTCTAGCCCTCAGAGATACAAAAAAATCTTGAAATATGAATTGCATACAGCAGATTCTGCCTGCATCTTCAGGGAGGGAGCAGTTCCAAGACATGTGATGTGCCTTGTTCTTTCCAATTCTGACATTTATTGGCAATTCTAAGGAGGGCCAGGTTAAAGTCTGAGGGCAAAAGGCAGCGTGGGACACCATGGTAGGCCATAGCTTGCTTTCATTCAGCCCTGTCAACCATACACTTATTTTTTTTTATTCATTTCCCAGTTGTGAAAACCACAACCAAAGCAAAAGCAAACCAAATAAATGTAGTAGATTTGTGTTTATTTTTATTTGTGTATGTATTTACAGTTATTTAAATGTACTATAAATTATAGAAATTAAGCTTATGTTTCAACAGTGGATGGATCCAAATGGCATTTAAGCATTCCAACTGCAGAAATTAAGGTTTTCAAGAACATTTTGTGTCCAGAGTAACTTATTTTTAAGTCCTCAATATTTGAGGGCATTTCAGTGATACATCAGATCTACAGCACTGGAGGAGGCTTGGGGGGGGTGCAGTGTTAATATTTGGTATTTTATATAAGAGCGATAGCAGAAACAAAACTTTTCTTTTTCATTTCTCTGTTTACCACTGGATGCTTTAGAGCTGCTCAGGGGAAGAGAGAAAAATGTCTTCTATTTCACATTGCACAGCTGTTGCACTGCTTGAGAAAAACATTTTAAATATTAATATGGCTTTGGGGCTAAAAGCATTTCTTAAGAGGCACTTCACTGCAATGACTTTCAGCAATGTGAACAATCACAAAAATAGAGTCAAAGACCAAAATCCCTCCAGCTGACGGTAAGCCGATTTATTTATTTTATTGTGCATGCCTACAGAACTCTTTATGTGCAATTGTATCAGTTACAGCCTTCCAGTCCAACCTCGTTAAAGAATCACTCATAGATGCAATAGGTTATGTGACCTCTGGAGTCAGAAACATCTTCCTTTTCTCAACCCCAAGCTGCAAGTGTGAATTGGATTATCTCCATTCTCTCCTCCACACCAGCTTTAGCAAACCAGGGATACTTCTGTGCAGTTTAGGGTGCTTTTATCAGCTGCGCAGCCTCCTCCACTCAATAAATTCTGCAGCTGTGGTTAAACTGCTCAGGAAGGTTAAAGCTGTCTTACCCAATACTACTAATGTGTCTAAGGGTGTGTATTGTGGTTGTCTCAATTAGCTCTGCTACAGGCCATCCTGTGCACTAATCATTCCAGCTGTACCTAGAGGTGACTCACCCTGAAGGTACTCTACAGTGTTTCATCCCACCCAAGAAAGAAAGAGAGAGGGGTTTCCCTCAAACAAAACAGTCTGACAGTAGATTTCAAACAGTGCACTGAACAGAGGGCATTGCTTTAACTTTGGCTAGGATCCACCCTGAGGAGGCATGGGTCTTAGCATGGATGACATACTGACTGGGCTTACTAAGGGCTGCAGCATTATTTATGCACTCAGACTGCTAACACATCTTCAGTTCTGCTTTGAAAAGGAATCATCCTGCACAGTCTGAAATTCATGGTTGCCAAAGGGTAGGAGGAGACTACTTCCATCATTTCAGTTCCTCATTTATTTCCTATTTACCAGGGATGACAAATGATCAAGCCACTTACTTACTTTATTTCCAAGCTTTTAATTCTGCTCTGTATGCATCAACAGCTTTGCTGTTGAAACCACACTCTCTCAAGAGCAGGTCTGAAGTGAACAGCAGCTCTGGCTCCAGGCTGCCAGCAGCAGGACACACATGTGCCCAGAATGACTCGTCTGAGCAGTGGGAGAAAGAGATTACAGTTTTGGGCTACACACAGTAAATCACTGGCACAGGGAGAGAAGCACAGGGACAACAGAAATACCAAAACGTGCTTTTTTAGAACATGACTCCTTAAATTAAACAAGACAAGAAAATATATGAAATGACAGCAAGGTCACTTCTTCCTTAACTGTTGCTCCAGTTTAAGCCCACACATGTCTCTCATTTATTTTCAGCCTTGCTCTTATGCTATCTCTATCCTGTAAGAGATGGTTACAGAGCATTATCAGCAGAGAAGGACTACAAAAGGTGCTAGGTATTTATTAGCTTATGCATTTTTTTGATAATTTCCTTTTATTTTTGGAATTCAGTTACAGAAGTGCCTCATTTTGCTTGTTAAAACTCAAGTCCCGTTATGGCGAGCAGTGTACAAACATCTCCCCATATAATGTTGCTCTATGTTAGGTAGACAGACTTACTAACTTTGGACTGCAATGGCTGTGTTCACCAATGTGGTGCCAGGGTTGATTAGATGTTGCAAGCAATTGTAATGGTTACTGAAAATCATGGAGATCAGCATTTACCATAACATTAACATTCAGACATTGTTCACTTCGTTTGCCTCATGATGACATTTTACTACCTACAAACCTTGCCTTCTGACCACCTGTGCTATCACATGAACAATGCATGCCATTGCTCAAATTGATTGTTATTAGGCTGGAGTACTTAGGAACTATAAATACATCACCTCAACTGTCCTAAAATTTTTAGGGTGGAATAATTAACTGCATGCTCTGAGCAAACCAGTAAATACAGTATCTTAATTTTGCTTAAATTAGCAGTAAGAGTTTGCATTTAACTAAAAAGCTCTATTACTGTATTATTATTAAGAGCCCACACTTTCAACAGAACCTTAAGCTGAAATTGAAGATGTAATTGAAGATGTAATGCTTCCAAAAATGCAAGCTCACATTAAGAAACTGTGTGCACTGCTCAATTAATGGAGACCCAGCCTCCCCAAACTCAGGAATAAGGCAGTCTGCATGTATGCGCGCATGGAAAATTGGTGCGCCAAAGTTTATATAAGGAAAATAGAATCCACTATTCTAAAAGAAGTGTCATAAAGTTTGATGTGCCTATTTCAAAAGCATTTGGAACAGATATTCCCCACCTCTGACCAGACAGAAATGTCTTTGCTTCCAGCTTTAATGCCAATTCCAGGGGGGGAAAAAAAAAGGAATTGCATTTTCTGGCATTTTGGAGAATATGGGGCAAAGTTGGAAGGAGCCCATGTGGGAAGAAAGCTGAGGGGGATGTGATGGGAGGGAGCTAGGGCTGGAAACAGAAGACCTTTGGCTGTAGTTTGATTGAATCAGGTGAGGCCCCCAGGGACAAACACTGGGCTGGTTTCTGAGAGCAGAGAGTCCCTGCCTATGCTCTGTGTGGAAACAGTGTCCCAGCTTTGCTCTGTGATCCTTCAGCTTAATTCAATCCAGGGACAAATCAGAGTGAAACTGGGTGTGTGCAGGTGTGCATGTACGTTTGGGGGGAGGGATGGATGGATGGGTGGAGGATGGAAACAATGGGCAATCAGTGCTGCCTCTCTTCCCAGCACGTTTCACCCCTGCACTGCTCGAGCCAGCTCTCACTGCTGTCACATCTTTCCAGGGCCCAGGTCTGACACATAGAGGGCCTTTTTTTTTTCAAAGTCAACTGCTTATAGAAGCAGAGATTTCAATTACAAGAGCAGATCTTTGGGATGCCGGATTCCCTTATGACATTGCAGTTTCACAGGGTGGCTGCAGCGCCAAGGGACTGTACACTCCAGGCACTCGTGAACCTGCTTGCTCTGGGGTTGCCTAGCACAACTGTCTGTCTGTCAGGCAGCCCATCCATCCATCTGTCAGTCAGTCAGACAATCCACTGGCATTGCCTGCTTGCCTCAGAACCATGTCAGGTCATCGCATCAAGTGATGGCTGTAACCCTGCCTGGCTTGTGTCACTGCGCTCATCTGAAATACCGAGCAGACCTGAGTAAAGATTAGTTCAAACTTACAGATGAACCCAAAGAAAGTTTCTGTTGCTGATAACAGGCCAAACCAAACCTGCTTATGGGACAAAATGCTTTTGCAGTGAGACTGTGCCAGACTCGGAGAAGCCCAAGGCAGCATAAAGTACTTCTTTCTCCTGTGCTCTGAAGATCTCTTGGCCCACAGTGGTGGTGCCTCAGGGATTATTGTTGGCACAGTCCTTTCACGCTGCCTCCAGAGCTATTGTCCTGTGCTGACCAAGAAAGATTCGTCCTGTCTTGTAAGAGGAGAGTAGATGAATTCGTAGAGAAGGAGCAGTGAATGCCAGTCTGAAGACACCAAGGGTCTGCCTTCTCAGTGTGTTTGTCCTTTGGTCACCTACAGGACATACACTATCCCCTCTGTTGAAGCCCCT
Organism: Elanus axillaris; assembly: GCA_026212715.1. NCBI lineage: Eukaryota > Metazoa > Chordata > Aves > Accipitriformes > Accipitridae > Elanus > Elanus axillaris. Next base: position 33,556,223 of record JANZLQ010000002.1, on the reverse strand, counting down.
AAAGTCCATGGGCCCCTGAGAAGTGACCTACAAAAAACAGTTAGTATAGCAATCTCTGTTTTAGTCCATATCATGAAAAATGAGAGACTGCCACAAGAGAGACCGCCTAAATAGAAATTTCTTTTTTCTGTCCCTAAAATGAGTCTCTCAGGATTATATATAAATGCCAAAAGGCTGTTGCAAAGAAAACCCAGAATACTGAGTTTGTTGGCCTTTTTTTTTGCCTAGTGGAAGAGTTTACATTGTGTTGCATTGTTCTTCAGTTCGATATTGCTTCTACTTCAAGAATCAGGAACTGTGCGTAAAAGAAAAGTGGCTATTTTAAATAACTGAATTTTTAATTGCGTCTCATGTAGCTGTGTTCACTTATCTCCACTGTCTGTGCGTCTTTGTGTTTTGATATATGGCAACAACACAGAAATACTGCATTCTGGGATATGAAGTGGCTCAGTGGAGGAGGATATAAACCAGATGTGTAACATATCCAGTGTGCACTCAGTGTACCTCCTGTGACCCATCTGGAGATGATACAAACACAATCATTTTTTGAGACAAAGAAATAGCAATTAACTCCAAGAGCAGGGAAGGAATATAACAGACCAGAGCAGTTCAGAGAATAAGAAATAATTTCAAGCTACCAAAAATTAAAAAAGCAAGAAAGAGAACATATTTTTCTAAAAATTTGTAAAATAAAAAAGAAGCAAAGTGTCTTTCTTGCATGTTTTGATTAAAACTGTGAAGATAATTCTCTGCAGGAACCTCCAGTTTATGTCATACAATCTTTTGTTAAATTATGTGTATGACTTAGATCATCATTACAGTAAAGCTGTAAGCCTTACTGTCACCTTAAGTTTTATCCTAATAGTGCAAGTATTTTCCAGCAGACCAGATTTTAGCAGAATGAGAGTACTCCTCATGGCAAATCCTAGCAAGCTGATTTTGGAGGTTCCATCTGAAAAAAAACCCTCACTTCAGGATAATTTTTTTCTCCAGAGGGGATTTTAAGTTGAATGGCCAGACCCTCATTTGTTATAAACCTGGACAGATCACTGACTTCATGGATATCAATGCATATCGGCCTCTGCTGAGGCAGGAGAAAAAAATATAACAAAACTGTGTAACAGTTACACCCAAATTCTGCTATCCTTACTAAATGGGCTGATTTGTGGAATACAGAGACAGTAACTGCTAGCAAGTGTCACAGAGTCTTGTGCATTACGATTAAAACAATGGTAGAGGATGAAATCTGTGGAGTTTGTTAAGCTATTTTGCACCAGACAACTGGATTCAGAAGGTGCTGCTAACCAGCAATAATTATCATCAGCTCTGCGATAAAACTGAAACAAGCACGAACAAATGCAAAACACTGACCTGGAAGATTTGTGTCTTTCCAGGACAATCCTGCATTTTTTCTTGTTCTGTTACTGGGTTCAATGCTTCCCTCTGTGACTACATTCTGCTCTCAAGTCTTGTGCAAACGTGCCGCACAAGGGGTTGTTACATCACGTTAAAGAGGTCACAGATGTTACAAAAGTTATTATTGCCATGGGTTTGAACCTGCCCAGTCTGAGTAGCAGGTATGACAATTTTACTCTTGTGGTAGAGTTCGGGAGTGGGAGTTTTCCTTTTCTTCTCTTACCTTGGCTGCTGGTGTGGCAGATCCCAGCAGTGGCCCTCCCCATTCCCACACAGACGGGTGGGGAACGGGTGGGCTGGGAAGGGGAGCTGAGGAATTTTGGTTTGGCACCCCTCACACACCAAGGCAGCCAGGCAGCAAGGAGGGGAACTCAGTCGGAGCCAAGCACAATGCTAACATGGATTGCTTCTTTTGGAAAGGAGGAAACGCAGGAGCCACAACTGAAGCACTGCTTTGCTGTTGGGATAACTCAACTATATACTGCGTGTTGCCCCTAAGCCCAGCAGAACTAGGACAATATTTCACTGAACTGGGAAACAATCTTTGGGCTGTGTCTCAGAACTGAAATGCTCATTGTTTAGATAATTTGGAAAAATACCTTGTTTTTCTTTGGTTGACTGGTCTCTGGAAAAGTTTAGGATGGCATGCACATTGTGGTAAAAAGGAAAAAAAAAAGAGAACAAACAAGAAGTTTGGATTAGTTTGACATACTGGGAGTAGGACTACTGGGGGATTGTAGAAATTACGAACTGAAAAAGAAATCAACACAGATAACTATGTTTACTGCTGAAGAGATGGGCAGAGGGTTCCCAGGACAGAGTGCTTGAAAACCGTAGAGTGTTCAGTGGCTGCTGAGAAATGGGAAGGCGCTTATGAGAAAGGATCAGAGGAGTTACCAAAGAACATGAGAAGTTCACAGCCTAGCCTAGATAATTTCGTTTGTGTGGGTTGGATGCTGCTAGTCTAATCAGGCCATTGTTCAACAGCCCTTTGGGCTGCTACTGAAAAAGTAGTTCTTCCATTCCCCCTTCCCCCAGACACTCATTTCTGTGCTCTCTTACGCCAGCACAAGCATTCATATGGCTGTACTACCCTAAGAAAGTAATTAAAAAAAAAGCATACTACTAATTGAGTTGATATTCAGCTGGATCGGTTCTGTGGTCCAACTTGTTGCACAGTCATATAAACACTGGTGGCAGACAAGAGTGAGTGAAAAAAGTGACTAGGTGCAGAGGAAGAGGTGGGGAGAGGAGTGGAACAACCCCTTTCAGCAGCAGCCAGATTTATGCCAGATTAAAGTGACCGTGTAACCACAACCTCTTTGAGTAGCCCCCTTAATTTCATTTTGGGCATGTGAAGAATCGGTTATTACTCCTACTCAGTTAAGAGCAGCACAAACAGGCTTTTATCATCTGATAGTCTCACATTTGCTGAACTTGTGATGTCCTCCGTGCTCTGCCAGAATTTCTGGGAGGATCTGTGGCAATTATAAGGAAACCCACCTAGGGACAATATTGTTCCAGTGTAAGAAGGCTGGTATGTATGCAGCCACTTTAGCAGCTCCGTCTGCTATGAAAGCAAATGAACTCAAGAGCAGACAAGAACTGATATGTGAAGTTAGAGTATAAATCTGACTGCATAAATTAAAAGGACGGGAATGCAATGGATTTTGAATAGGTTCTTTCACATGATAGTGTTCTCCTGGAATCAGAAAGCAGACATTGCAGCAAAAAAGCTTTACAGTGTTCTGAAATAAATATTAGTACTTTTCTTAGCACAGAGGAGTTAAATGAAGTGGCAAATCAAAACACGTATGTGTATGCATATACATTAGTTAGAGATAGAAAGTGTGGACTGTAGGGAAAAGGGGTTGATATGGAATATTGAGTGATACAGAGTATGGACAAAATATTGACTGCGTGTTGCAAGTTTTCTACTTTCCCTTATGCTTTCTGGGCTAGAACTGCCAGATACATGAAGGTCTGATCACCCAACTTGGAATTTCAGCTTCCCTAAGCAATTCCCTGCACACCACTTCATGGAAAGAGCCATGAAACTGGGCCAATGCTCCCCTGAATCAGCCGTGAGCCTGCAATGAAAGGTCCAAGGGAGGAACGAAGCTCTTTAGCCACTTGATTACAATGTAGACAATAACTGTGCAGAAATCATAGCAGCAGAATAAATTAGAATGTGTTGAGATCCAAGCACTTCTACAGGGTGTCCAAGAAGCAGCATAATGTTATTTTAGGTCACTGCAATAATGACACCAATACCAACACTGGCAATAGTAATTCCATGTCTGGTCCACAAGTTATTTAGTACTGTTTATAAAATTGCTATCCATATGCTAAGAAAGTAGCCATGTCCCAGAGTGTTTACAATGAACATTATTTTTGGCCATTTTCTTCAATGCTTGATTAGGATTTGTATAGTTTATCTGCAATTTTAATGAAATTATTTAGCTTTTCTGATAATCTGTTATGATTTCTGTTTTTAATTTTGTAGGTGTTAATCTGATATCGAGCAACTGAATATTTTAAGCTTCAGTTGTCTTATACTAGTGTAATTTCAGTGATAGCTCAAGTTTTTTCTTTCACATTTATTGATTGCAATATGTTTATGAAAGAGTTCTGAACTGTTTTTCTTTCAAAAATAGCATAGATCAAAAGCACTGAAAAATCTAGCAAAATTTGGGGTTTTTTTGTTAAAACTAAATTAAGAAGCATATATTGACTGCAGTGGTACCTCTAATTCCCTATAAGCTCAATGTTTATTATGACATTGGGAAAAGGATATTTCTGGTGCTAATAAGGTTTAATTACAGCTTTCTCTCTCCCAAGCAAAAACTTCTGAAGCATTAACAAGTTTCCTCTGGGAAGCTGTCCTCGCTCAGCTGGCCAGTTCTTCTCTTGCTCACCTGATCCAAAGCCTGCTGAGGTTGATTTCCATTCCTTTGACTCAGACCCACTATCCATTTCTCCTGATCTTCTGTGACACTGAAAATTATTCATCCTCTGTCTTATTAAATTTCAGCTGGCCTTGGCTACTGGCCTGCTCCAAGGCTTGCCTTGTCAGGATGCTTATTTACCTTCACCAAAACACCAAGAGTACTAGTTTAAACTGAAAACATACCAGTTAGGAGTTTCACGCAAAACATTCAAACATTCTAAATGAAAAGAATGATTTAAAAGAAAAATACAAAACTCTGCTGTAATTCGATCTGTCTCTGCCATCAATAAAGGATTCAGCTAGTCATTTCATTCAAAACAAAACACGCAGTCTTTCTAAATACCCTCCCTGATCAGACCACCAAAGTACTTAGCATCTCTCTTTTGCTCACCAAATATTTTTATGATTTTCCACAAGAAACAGCCAGGCCAAATGCTAATAACCACTCTGAGACGATGGGAGTACATCATGTCTCCAGAAATGGTGAAAATAAAATAAATCACTAGAGGAACGAAATTTTATATGGCTTGTTTCTTAAATTACGTTTTGCTATAAGGAAATGATGAACAGAAGCATGAACCAAACTAAGGAGCAAATAGCTATTCTTGCCTAGATCTTGGAGGACTGTTATTATCAGAAAAAAGCAATCTTCAGAAGCAACCAAGGGGTTTAAGCGCACCAGCCATGGTCTTTAGAAACCCTTTCCCTTTAAGATCAGAATGTCAACATTAGAGACTGTTTCTATACTAATAAATAACACATACAATTTTAACAATGAGCGCAGTTAATCACTGTGGTGGTATCTTATCTAGGGATGAACAAGATTCCTGTTACTTACAGTCTTTAAATCAAGACTTGGTGTATGTCTGTGTGTCACGCTGCGATGTAAAGCAGAGACATGAGAGCCATTTTAAAACAACTTAGCTCACATAGTAACATGAGTCTAGCAGAAGAAAGGCAGAGTTACTACAAATTAATTAGGTCAGTTTATCCAGCTTTGTGGTAGGGTAGGGTAAATTATCCCATTCTGAGCTCAACTAGACTGCTCTCTGTCCCCACTAGCTTATTTAAAGTTATCCTATGTATCTTCACTCTTCCCTGTGGTCTCCAGTGCAGAGGTAACATTGCTGACTTTTCTGTAAGAAGTATTAAAGCTCAAATGGACATTATGGGCTCCATGGAGAGATCACTGGATGATGCTCATGGCCTGGTAGACAGTCCATCTCTAAAGAGTATGCAGATGAAATAAAAACACCTTCAGATATCAGCCCTATAACAGGGGTTACGGAGCAATATGGATAAAAAATTTCTTCCTCTAGGAGTGGCTGGCTTTGCTTCCCCCATCCCGCTTCTTGTTTGTGAACCTCACACTACAGGGGAGAGTCAAGTATTGGGACCCTCCTGGTTTGCACTGTTGTCAAGATTCACATAGAAGCAGCTTTCTTTGAAAACAGTGAGATGTACTAACATAAGCATTTGATGCCTTATTCCACTTATTCCATCCTAATCAGAGCGTCAACCACTACCAGAGAAGATTCTTTCTACCTGTGTTGCCCCTCCACATGGCAGAATAAACTCCTATATCAGTACCTGTTTCTGTTATTAAACTCTGGATATTCCCCCCAGCATTCACTGTCTCCTAACGCTTGTCCTTGGCTACCCTTACAAATGCATGTGCAAAGTTTCTGCCTTCACTGCAAGGGGCTGAGCCCAAGAATCGTGCCTCGCTGGCAGAGCAGGCTCTTCATGAGTGGCAACATTTCAATCCCACTTTATGATTTGCCACCAGAAAGCCAGGCACACACACTGAAATGCTGCCTGCGCATTACCACAGTGTCTTCTATAAGAAAACATGGATTTCTGCCACTAGACAGATACAGAAACTAGTAAGCTATTCCCTGCATTCTTCTATCCCCCTGGGCACCCTGTGTAAGGGGAGCCATTGATGCTTGCCATCAGATAGACACACGGACTAGTAATAAAACACCCATGATTCACTGCATTTTTATTCCTTAGGGTGCTTCTGAAGAGGGAGCTACTGATTTCTTAGTTATGTTTAAATGATTTGTGAAAGGAAAAAAAATTCTATTTTATAGCCCATGCCTTTAGCCGTAGGGGCAACTGTTTTCTGTTAGTTCTATATTTTGTTTGATAGATAGCTTTCCTCTAATTACTTATCTTTACTTTGGTTGTTTATTAGGAAGCTAAAGTTTTCCCTAATCTTGTAATTTTAATCTGTTAAAAGTTGCTACCTTTTGGGTGAAACATCAAAGCCCTCCCAGTTTCTTCATTTACTCATTTCAGTGGGAGATTTTCTAGCTTTAATCTTTAATGTCTTGTCATTTATAACACTGTAGCCTGCTCTAGTACATGCAATTATATGATAGTGCCCTACCCTAAGGATCACGTAAAATACAGAGGGTGAAAAGAAACAGACATGCCAAGTAGTTTTCCCAAAGTCACACAGAAAATCTGGCAGAGCCAGGCAAAAACAGTTCTCAGGATCTCTGGTTCTGTGCCCTGGTTACTAGACATGCTGCCTCTCAAATCTAGCCAAGCACCTGGATATAGCAAGCCCCAGCATGTGTGCATGTGAATCATCAGGGGGAAGAACAGTCAGGATCTCCTCGACCTACCAGCTCTGCTCTAGGGAAGCCACAATGGTCCTCCTTGTTCTTTGGAAGCAGGAGGACTTGCAGGTTCTACGCTTAGCCAGGGATGGGTTTGGATACCATGGAGATAGGCATAGCACAGCAACCTAAATAAAGATAGAGGTCTCCACATTCAGCCAGCAAGGGGAATCCTACCTCCAAGACAGACTGGAGCCACATCACTGCCTAATACTCTAGAAAGCACAACATCCCCTGGAACTTCCATGGCAGGGCCCTCACCACAGGGCATATTTTGGTGAGTGGTGTGAATATGGCCCTTCTTCACCATTTCCTTTCCATATTAGTCACATTTAGTCTTGCTCCACCTTCTGCCACTGGAAGCCTAGCGTAAGTGCTGCATCTGGTCAGGGGAGAAAGCAAGCATAGCATTTTCTGTAGGCAAGTATCCACAGCTCAAAACCACCTAATAACATGTCTCAGTTCTTCCTGACTTGGTAGTGTCTGCATTGGAGAGGCCGAGGTTTGGAACAGAAGGGATTGGCCAGGACAAAAGTGCATTGGCAGAGCTCTGTGGAGGCACTCACGCAAATCCTGCCCACACTACGTCTGGATGCATCCAGGGCTTTCATGATCACTGGATTTGCCAATCTTTTTTTAAAAGCAAACAATCAATAAAGGGAGAGAAAAAAATTAAGTGACTGCTTGGCCTGAAGCTTGTTGCTACTCAAGAACTTCCCACATTGTGCTAAGTGAAAATGGGAAGCGTACTCTTCTAAGGTCCAATTCACACCCAAGTTCTTGGCCTCAGCAACATCTGTTCTTCCAGCGAGGCTCAAACACTTAGATGTGGCTGGTGAGCTCCTAAAGTTAGTTGGGCCAAACAAGAAGAATTTAGGGCTGAGCTGGCTGAGAGGTAGGCTGATTCTGTACATTTCTCAGGGAAAGGCTACTGAGAGAGCCCTTCAGGAAGCCAAGCTGGAAAATAAAGCTGTTGCTTATGCAAGGAAGTCCTTCTGAACATCAGCAGCAGTGTGGCAGCTTGCAGTCCAGCAAGGGGAATGCCTCCACCTGGACCTGCACATGTGGAACTTGCTTTCCACTTACTAATAGCCACTGCTGCCACTGCCTCTGCAGAGGTAAACAGCAGCCCTGAAATCAGCATCTGCGGCATAACATGTAAGTAGGAAACTTATGAGAGCACTACGGTTTTCCTGCATTTCTCTCTTGCCTGCACAGGCACCGAACCTCCAAACTCCAGTTCTGCCAGTCTGTTTTACCAACCTTTAAATCCTCTTTATTTGACTGAATTCATCTAGAGTAACTTATGAACCACCTGTGTCATCCTAGCCTTTTCCTGTTGTCTAGAAGGCAGGATTTTGTGTTTCTTCCCCTATCTTGAGAGGACAGCCCGAATCTTTATCCGAGTTATTTGCATAGAGAGAGAGATCTTATCCAGAGGACCTGCTTTTAGGACTGAGACATACAAGCAGACACAATAACTTGCACATTACATTTCCTGGTGAAGGTACAACCTTGTGGACCAAGAAATTAAACATCACCAAACATGTAAAATGTCAGAAATATTTCTTCCATAACAAAATATTGCTTGCCCTTGAACATTTGCTGCCAGCTACTTGCTATCATTTAACTTCAGTGGGTACAACCTTATTTGCACAAGGCATAATCAGTTTGTCTTTATGGGAACTAGACATTACGATAAGCAATCTTCTGAAGAAGACCTGTTATGTGCAAATTATTAGTTCAGGGTAAAGATCAGAATCATCCAAGAGACACAGAGACTGCCTGAAGCAGAGGTACAGATTCTGGAAGGAGCAGCTAAACACCTCATTAACCGAGCTTCATGCCGTTTAGTCTGAGTGACTGAATATTTCCAACACAATTGAAACTGTGGTTCTGTGAATTAATGTTATTTTTAATAAAAGGAGGCGTTAAGTTGCCTTCTTTGGTGAGCATTGTGGAATGTTTCTAACTTCCCTACCAGACATGGCTGTGTTTGAGTGATATTTGTGAGGCACTTGGAGAAGAAATGTGCTATATAAAATTAGAGATCATGCCAAACCTCAGTGTTGGATTAACATGTCTGTGTGAATTTAGAGGATGAAAAGCCACCTTCCATTTGATGGCAAGGTGTCAAATTCCATGTTAGTGTAAACTGGTGCAGACAGTTAATTATAAAAAAGTTATTCCAGTTGTACTGACAAAGAATCTGACCCTGGTCTATTTGCCTGAAATGAAACAACCAAAATGCCAGAAGTTTGTATTAAAACTCATGTCTAGATCCTAGCTTTGCTTTCTGGGCCTTTTTTTAATGCATCTTTTTATAGTGATGATATATTGCTACATGAATGCATTGCAGCACACGCTGGTAAAGAAGTCACAAATCAGCAGAAAGATGCTTTATAAATTAAAGAATTTTAAGAGTGTTAGATTTTTTCAGACATTTTTTATGTTCACCTGAAATTGCAGAGCAAGCACATATGCTAGTTCAAAGAGTAAGTTTCTGTTCAAAATGAAGGAATTAATTTTGTGTCCTCTCAAACTCTACGTATCCCTCCCATGATTTGGTAAATGGTACTTTGTGAAAACTCACTCTCTGCTAGTGCATGAAATTAGGACGCTGCAGTCTAGTCCAACAGCATTGATTCTCCTTTGATTAAGAAAGAACTGAGCGTTGCAGTAGCAGTAATACCTGAACCCAGATTCCTTATGCTACAGAGGACACAGCAATACAGACTACAGCAAACAGATCTGCAGGACCATTTTCAAAGCGGTTTCAGTGTCTCACTGGGAGATTTTTGCTGGCTAAATTAGCAAAATTCAGAGCATACATTAGGTCTGTGACTCCAGTTAATGAGTCCTTTGTTTTATTAGATTAATTGGTAAGAAGGGTAATTTTCTAATACATCTTTCCCAGCAGAGTAAAATACCCACCACTGAAAACAGCCATAGGCAATCCATTATTTTTATATTACCCATGTAAGTTGCTCCTTACAAATAATGAACACTCATAACTAAGCGCTGCTCAGAAGAATAAATGACTAACCAGATTTTATCAGTACACAAGCTAAATTCAATGATTTATGAAGAAATCTTGGTCCCGTCTAATGGAATTTTCCCAAAATAAATTCATGTAAACAGCTTGCCACAAAGAGGCAGTCAGTGCTGGTTGGTATGTGTAAACAGCTTTAACAGTTGAGAATATAATCTCCTTGACTGCTGGGCAGTCTGGGGAGATTCATGCAGAGTCTCCGTTCAGAAAACCACCTTTGGCTCTGATCCTCCTGACATCATGATGCTACCCATTTCATTAGTTTTTAGTAAATGTTACTATCATCACAGATGGGTAGAATAATTTTGCCTCTCAAAGCCAACACACGAATTTTTACAGTCCTCATCAGAATCCCAGGATGAGAGTCATGGGTAGGACTAATGGGAGGAATTAAGAGAGACAGTAATGAAAAAAATCCAACTCCTGAATAAATGTATCACATTGTATTCAGTTTCCAGTGGTGGATTACAATACCTTTTCACATGTGCCTAGAATCAAGCTGAAAGTACAATGTGGTCATATTAATGTGTTGCAGTCATTCTTAACATGTTTCCTGGGGAACTCCTATTCACATGGTCTCTAACTGTAAAGTGAAGTCAAATATTTAATAAATTATCTCACTGATATTAATTAGTCCTGTTAGGAGATAACACTGAGAGCAATGTGTGTAAACTGATCTGTGTGAGTGGCTCAAAGCGATTTGGGCCAGTTCCCAAACAACCTAGAGCACAGTTCTTCTAAACTGAACTAAGCCATTTTCAGTTTGCATCATTATCAGAAATATTTCCTTCTCTGCCTTAATTCATTCTCAAATGCAACACATCACAGTCAGCATCAGTCCTATTAGAATAAGGGCAAGTGGGCAGGCTGGCTGAGTATCAAAACTGCAAAGACAGCTTTTTCTCATGACTATTCATAAATACAACATCATTAGCAGTTTCATGGGGATGATAGCTACAGTACAGCATGTTCTACTGCTCAGTGGAAGAAGAAATCCTGCACTACACATACAGATTTTACAAGCACTAATAAGTACCTTTTTTAGATTTGTAGAACTTTCAAGGCTTTTCACAGCTAATATTTCTACATTAGCCTGATTTCCCAACATGTCTGCTAGGCAGATGAAGACTGATGTTTTTTAAAAGGGACTAGTGATTTTGCATGCCTGTTCTGGGTTGCCTAACTTGAGCCAGCCCTGAGAACAGCCTGATAGTTTGAGATTTCCAAAAATCAGTTCCTTTGAGGTGTCTCAGCATAACACCTCATCAGTCTCTCCTCAACTCTAGTCAGTGACAAAAAAAATCCCCAAACACTCCTTGCTCCTAAAGTCACTGCTGAAGTTGGACAGGGTGCCTTCTTACAGAGATGTAAGATTTAATTTGCAACCATAGCCAAACGCTGTTGTTAACTGGTGATTACGATCTCAGCCTGGAGCTGATTGAAGTGGTTCCTATGACTTTTATCATGTAACTAAGTTTAGATCAGTGTGATATCAGTATTTACTTCCACTGTCTCAGACAGCTGTCTGATCAGATCTCTGTCATGTAACTTGTGAGCTGTTTTGGACTACAGTTTCTTGACCATCAAAATTTTGTTTCAATTTTTATGTTGGTTTGGTTAAAACAAAAGGAAGTGTCTCCAGCCAGTTGAATTAAAGGATATTATCTGTCCATGGCTTTTACATTAGAATGGTTTAATTTTGAAATAAGAACAGAATAGTTTAGTTCAGTCATTGGCACAAAAAATAATACAAGTATCAGATAATGGAGACTTCCTAGGAAAGATATACCTGATGTCAGACAGCCTCATAAGCAGGCTGGCAGCCAGTTCTAATGGAAAAACAGTCTATGAATAATTCCCACCATATTATATTCCCAGGCTTTTTAGAAGCTATTTTCTGGCTAATCAAAAAACAGAAGCTATGTCTTCAGCAGATATAGAATAACATCCTTGCTGAAATACATCAGCTCAAGATCTGGCCCACAGCATGAATTAAGATTTAGCTACACTTGAACCCAATTCTTTTTCTACCCACCTAGCTTTAATCAGGTGTGACAGCACTTGAAGTCAGTATGTTCAGGGCAGCATGAATGAAACAGGAAATCAAGCCAGATCAGAATGATGGTGATTTACAATGACTTTGCAGAAATGGATCTATCACGAATAAGGCATCAGGGAAGTCACACCTCTGTGCCTCGTCCATACCCATGGGCACATACCCTCTGACCAGCTCATATCCTATGGCTCACAGGACTGCTAATGGCCTGGGATCAACCAGTCCTCAGCTGCAAGGTGTGCGGCAAATACAATGGGATCAGTGCAGATAGGTTTGAAGCACTCTGCAAACATGGATTAATCTACAAAAGGAGTTAATGAAGCATGAAATGTGAGTGGCATTTATGCAGCAGCTGGGCTATATAGAAATATAACTGTGATACCTTTGAACTCCCCTTCTTAGAAAGCTCTTTTCCTAGTCTCCTCTTTATAAAATGTATATATGGAGGCATTGTATGCTGTTGAGAACTCCTGGTGATGTGCAATAGCTTCGTTTACAATACAACTATTTCAAGCCCTCTTATGAATTATTTGCCAATCTCAATATAATCTGGAAGATGAAATTTATAACTAGCTTTATGCATAAGGTATACACAGAAATAGCACTGTTCTCCCAATCGTATGGGATGCTGCTTCTATAAGTAACGGATTTTCAGTGTTGGGCAGCACTTTGGTCAGTGCATTGCAAAGGAAAGCAGGACATATCCATGCTTTTCTTCCTGCTTTCACTCACTCTGTCAATCTAGACAAATTGTTTAATCTCCTTACACTTTATTCTGGTAATCTGTAAAATAGTTATTCTGAAGCGTAATTACTATTTGTGAAGCATTCACGAAGTTCAAATGAAGAATGACATAGAAAGTATTGTTGGCTGCTCCTTTGAAACTTTGGGGCTCTTTATTAACCATCAAGAGGGTCCAGTTCTCCTCTTAATTACCTCAGCCTTATTTCACTACAAGTGTCCAAAGGAATTATTTATGTTGTTGTAGTAAGAACAGATTCAGGCTGAGGTTTCCTGCTTTCAGAATTGACTAAAGATCTTTCAGTTATGAGGGTAGTTCAATTTTAAGCTGAAATGGCCAGTGTGTTTCCCTAGCTGGTTATTCCACTCCCCCACTCCCAGATTCTTGCTCTGCTCTCTTTTTCATCCAGCAGCAGATTATTGTGGCAGGTCACCCTCCCACAGTGTATGTCAGGCTTTTACCTAGTCTGAGTTTATACCACTTCCAAAACCAGGTAAAATTTCTCACATCTGGAAATGGTCAGTAGCAGGGGATACAATTCTCAGCTAAAGTATAAACTTAAAATTTTGTGTAGTATAGTTTACAGTATAAAAGTTTGAAGGATAGTTCCAATAGTCATCTGTGAATTGGACCTTTGCAGTTTACATTTCATGGTGTTGGAGGACTTCATGGTATTCAACATCTCTACAGGGCAAGTTGGAATTTTTGTATTTTCTACTTAACTACCATTCAGATGTGCCTGGCATTTAGGTCCCCAACTCCCCAAGATCTTTTGATATCCCCAGCGTAAGCGCTAGTGCCATCTTCACATCCTGCACTGTAGTCAGCTTGAAAACTTGACAGCCTTTGACCATTGGTGTCCCTTGCCACAGTGCACGAATAACTTTTACAGTGAAACCTCTTCTCTCTAGACAGGAATGCTTTTATTCTTGCTCTTTCCATAATAACTTACCCTGAAGCTATTAGTAAACTAATGACCAGTAATATTTTCATTTAGAACTCTTTTTGGAGAAATCCTCCTGTTTATAGTTCCTAGGGGCCATTCCTGCAGCCCTCTCCCGTATCAGGAGTCCCACTGACTGGTGAGCAGGCTGCAGAATTGTGCCCTTTGGGTGTTAGTTTTGGAATAAGCTGACAGCTCTACACAGCTCACTGCTTGGTGTGTTAACTCGATTATGTTTGACATCTGAGGTCAACAAGATCACTGGAAATGTCCCATTGCTGATTTTCTGAGGAGTCTCAGAGTTTTCTCTGTGACAGCTGGTTGTTAAACTGCCTATTGTAGATACCAAAACCAGGCAGGAAAGAAATACCTTCCTACAAATGCAGCCCCTGTGACTGCTAGTTTGTGTAATTGCTCCTTACATGCACACATGAAGTGTCTTGTTTGTCTAATTATTGCAATGGCATCGAATCTATTAATAGCTTTAAATTCACAAACATTGACTCTCTGAGCTAGTGAGAAGATCAAAGCTGCTGTGTTTTACATAGGTAGGGATATACTAGCGTCACTGAAAAAGGCGAGAAGAGTCTAAAAAGGGAAGATGAGTAGGAAATGGCATCTGCAGCTTTTAATATATGCCCTTCTCTTACAAGAATAATTTATTCCCATACCTACACTATTGTATTAGGGATATTTAGATCAAATCCTAAGACACTGTAAATTGTTTAATTTCATTTCAATCCAACTAGCAGAGTAGCCACCAGGATCTCCAGGATAATTAGGCTATGCTGAAAGTTTGAAAGTGTAGCAGAAAACTCATATTGTTTCCCCCCCCCCCCTTTTTTTTCTTTTTTTTTTGCCATTCACCTGTAGATATTTAAGTCCTTATGGAGTGCTTGAGTCACATTATCAAGCTTTTCCCTGCAAGT
>JANZLQ010000002.1:33526961-33541405 GCA_026212715.1 Elanus axillaris | reverse complement strand
CATTATCAAGCTTTTCCCTGCAAGTACAAGGATTTTTCAAAGTGAAAGCTGAGATTCTTGTCCATCCATGAGACAGAACTTGGGGCTTTAAGCATTGCACCAAATATTGCTAGACTTCCAATAACATGACAAGATTTACCAACACTATACTGATTTCAGCTGAGTGACGGTGATTTACACCAGGCAAGACAGTGGTCCCTGGTTTGTCCATGAAACAATAAATTTGATTCTGCTCTGCACCTATATATACAGTTCTGTAGGCCAGATACTGTTCATAGCTACAAATACATAAACGTGCTCACAGATGTTGTGGCACAGTGCATGAGACTCATTCTTCTGGCCATCTCCTCAGGCCCTCACTGCCTGCCTGAGCCTTGGGCATCTCACCTGTGGCAGCTCCATGATCCCTCACATCACATGCAGCCAGGCTAGCTGGCGTGCTGTCCGCTTCCCCTGTGCTCTGAGGTGCAAGAGTGTAGCGTAACAGAAACTCTGGCACTTTGCTATAACTTGGGAAATCTCAGTCCCCCACTTCAGGCACAGCAGGAGCCTTGGGGATGCCACAAAGCAGAGTCTGTTGTGAGCAACACACAGGACCACGATGGTGCTCCTCAGGGCACAGGCTGGCCCTACACATCTATACACATCAAATAGGTATAAGCCAGAGAATTGTCACCTACTACAAAAGCCACCAGGGCCCCAGGAAAGACCCGTGTGGGTGGTTACAGCTGGCCACGGAGTGTCGCTGTTACCCCAAATTTTGGAGCTGGTCACTCATCTCCCATGCTACAGCATGAAGCAGATGGTAACACAAAACAACTGTCCCTTTAAAAAGGGGAAAAAAAATCATCTGATATCATCTCTTTCTCTCTCCTTTAAAATGCCCAACTTTTTCTCCCCTGTACTCCCCTCCTCTTTTCTCCTGGGAACCAGGATTCCTAAGCTCTGCTTGGAACCAAAGTTCAGATTTTTTGGCAGCACAAAGGGACTCAAATGAGAGCTAAATTAAACCTTTTCAAAAATTCCCCAGCCAGCCGGGTAGCAGACAAGAGGCACATTCCAGGACCATGTGGGAGATCCGAGCACTGAGGCAGACAGCAAAGGTGATGCTTTCGGCTTTTGCAGAGGTGCCAATCCAGCTGTGCTGGCCCTGTCATAGCCTGCACAAGGGTCAGTGCTACTGTCCCCACAAAAAAAAAAACCCTCACAGATATTCTCCTGGCCAGGCTAAACACTTGTTGTCGATTCCAAAAGGGACAGTACAGCAGTGGAGCAGCACGTTGGTGTGGATTTGCAGAAGTTTAGTACAGAAGACAGCGAGTGGAAGCAGGAGTGCTTTCTGGTAAGGCTGCTGTTTGTATTTGGGGATAACAGAAGGCCTCGCAGAAAAATCCAGTAGAATTAGGCACCCCTTATCCTTCTCTGATTTTCTGTTCAGGTCTGCTCCAGAGTGTACAGAAGGCAATGGGAAGGTTCCCTGTTGGCTTTACAATGACATTCACTTGCCATTTCTTTCCTTGTCTTTCTAGACCAGCTTTGAAGTATGGATGAGAAGCATGTGAAACAGAACAGGGGTAGAGAGGGAAACAGTACAAAATTCTGTTTCTAGCACTCCGCTGACCTTCTGCTGGGAACGCTTGGAAAACTTCAGCTTTGGGGAATTTTGCATTTTTTCACAGTTTCATAACAGTAGGACATTTCTTTGGAAAAACTAGAAAGTACTGATTTCTCTAAGCTTTAAACTAAGATATTTTTTTTCCCAAGATAAGGAAAATGGACTAATTTCAACCATTTTTCCCCTCCATAATTTTGTACAAACTGTTATACTGAAATGTTTTTGAACAGCAAAATGGAAACATTTAATGCAACCAAGATCTGGTTTCATCATGCATGGGCCACAGCCACATAACACTGACTGCCATTGAGGTACCTCTGGGTGCACCAACAAAGGAGCTGGCCTATGTTATTTTCATTTTCTAAGTGTTTTTCTATGAACACTGAGGGGGAATCACCATTACTGGTCTCTAAAACAGGCTGGACAAGCATCTGACAGAAAGGATTTAGGTAGAGTTCATTCTGTTTCAGAGCAGGCAGAGGGACTGGACTAGACTCTTTAGGTCTATGATTCTATGGCAACACCACAATCTCTGCAAAACTGTATGGTTTGTTCCCAGAACCATAAATCTAGCCTGGCATCATTAGAAACTCAGTGTTGGAAAGCTCGGTTTAATTTCAGATTTATTGCAGTAATCAAAACTGAACAAAATCAGCCCAAGACTGAGCCTCCTACCTGAACCTGTGACTTGTGGAGTGAAAGTTGCTTGAATTTTCTGGTACTTACAAATTCCTACTGGATCAAAAATGTCATAATCATTTTATGTCTTGGCTTTCAGTAGAACTGGAGTCAGGGCTGTTGCCCCAGACAAACAAAATAAACTCCTAAGTCTTAGTCTATTGGCTGATCATGAAGGCATCATGGAATACACTAATTTTTGTTGAATTATCTAATGTCCTCACATAAATGAAAAATTGCAATGTCAGGAAGTGACTGAGCCATTCCTTCTGTTAACATTAATTTCTATACTATGATTCAGTGTTTTCCTTGATGGTCCCTACCAAAGTCAGGGAGGGCAAAAATATATGCAATTCAATGACTGACCTCCAACCCCACAGAAGTGTTGTCCATCATGTGCAAGGACTAAGATTCTGTTGACCAGTGGGGTCTTAAATGAATAAAATTGGATTTACTTATTTTACTCAAATTCACTGATCTAGCTATAACTGTCATTGTAGTCAAGTCCACATGACATTGCTGAAATTTTTACTATTGGGGTACCCAAACACTAAAGAGATACTGGATCCCTAATCAGTACATACAAACTAACAAACAACAAAACACTGGCTAGTCAAAACTGACATATCACTGTTTTGTCTTAAGGCCACCTAAAATAGTAACTTACATTTTAATATCTAGGTGTTTGAATTTTACTGCATTTAAAGTAGACAATTGAACCATTTGCTGTAAAAAATATCTAAAGAGTTTATACCTTCCACTGGAAAAGCACTGGCCAACCTTTTAGCAAGATAAGAATCTAATTATATATGTTTAAAGTGACATTTAGAGACCTCGGTACTTTTCGTATTTGATCTCAGATCTTAGAGCTGGCATCTGTTTCTCCTTTTTGTTAAGAAACTGAAAGACTATTTACATATTCTTAGGAGTATATCTCCAATTAAATCTTTTTCAGAACTGCACTCTCAACATTTCATATTAAGTTTCTTGGCAGACAACTATCTTTTTCTTTAAGAGATTTATTTATTCAGTTGGATACTTTTTTTTCATCCTTTGCCTGGGCACTTGGAGTCTTTGGCCTTACCATCCTATAATTAGAAAAATGACCCTACTTAGAAGTTTCAGAGCTCTGTGTCAGAATGTCTTCTTCCCAGTTCATTTATTTATCTACCTTTTTACTGATGTGGCTTCATCTAGTAATTGCCTTTCTAACGCAATCTGCAACAATAGAGTGGAGTAAATTTAATCATTTAGAAACGTATGTTTTCAAAGACTAACATTGAATACAAGAAATCAGCTCATTGAATGATAACAAAATATTTCTACGCTTATCATTCAATGAGGAGAGGTGAGTGGGGAAGACAAAACAAACACAGGGAAAATAGAGACCTGCTGAGGACTTTCAGAAACTGTGACAGCCCTTTAACAATACCTGCTTTCCAAAGTGTAAGAAATTTTTCCTACCCCCAAACTGTAGGTAGAATTCCCTATTGTCTAGTTTCTTTAAGCAAGTCTGTATATATTTTCTATCTAGCTTTCAGATAATGAAGTTGTCTGTCCAGGTGTCTCAGCATAGACAAAATAACCAGACATCAGCTCTGAGACTTTTCATTGACCCCCTTGAGAGGGCAAATGAACAGAGGCATATTCTCTCTTTCTCCAGATATCTGGCAAATGGATGTCTTTTGCAACTCTTTTTCAAACTCCTCATAAAAGATACTCAGTCAGCACCTGCTGGGTTATGGAGCAGGGCAGATACCACCCCCCCCCCCCAACTGCTGTTGACATCAGCACAAGCAAGACTCACTGGATCCATCCTTAGTGGCACCACTGTGAATCTCAATGACCTCCGAGTTATTCTTGTGCTTGACACTGGAATCCAGTTTACCAGAAAGAGATATTCAGGATTTAGTATCTAAATATAAGAACAGTAAATAGAAGCAGACTTTGGCCTGTTAGATCCAAATTGCATTTCCTTACTTGTTACAGTAAAACATTAAATACAAGCCTAGTATGAATAAAACTTTACTGGTATCTAGCCCAATTAGCTACAAAACACACAAATGATACTATCTGCACTTTCTGACAGAGTAGTAGGTGGGCTGTGAGATTTTTTTCAAAAGTATTTTGTGGGACCAGATTCAGGTGTGCATCCTACACCACTGTACCTCCAGACGGGGCCACCAGAGCTGCAGAGAAACCTTCCCAAGCCTGCATCAGGGGCACAGAAGAGTTGGTTGTATCACCCACTCCTAGTATGCAACTGTGTAGCTTGAACATCTCATCTGCATTTTACTCAACTTTTGCCCTGAATCATTCTCTGGAAATGAGAATGGAAAAAAGGAAAAATGGCCTGGAAATTCAGAATTGTGAGCCATCAGTGCTTTAACTCCTCTTCCTTACACCTGTGTCAGTCCAGACTAACTCTGCTGATTTCAGGGCAATTCCCTCTGCCTTAAGAACCAGATGAAGACTCCAGTCTCCAGTGTAAGATGGAGGCTGTAATTCCATCTGGGGGATGGGGTGTGGTTTGCAGACATCAATAAACCACAGCACATCCCCTCTTGTGGTTCATGATGTCATTGGAATGACTCAATAGAATTACAGCCTTATGTCAATCTGGGTGTATATTATTCTACCGAAATTAAAGCTTTTGAAATAGGAGCTTATTGTTTTTAATAACTTCAGTTATATAATTCCTTTCTCATGTTAGTGCTTCAATAAACATTTCTCATGTTAAATTTTACTCCAGATCCATCCTTGCCAGTTTTAGGCTCAGAACTGATATATTGGAATAATCCTCTTCGTTTTAAGTCTCACAGACACTGTACTGTTCACATGATGTCATTCTGTGTATATTCCTTCATTTACTACTGGTGAGTCATTATTATCGTAGCTAACAGAAAGAGGATTGTCTCTTTATTAAATCAAAGGCATGGCATTTTGTTGTTGTTGGTTTGCCTCCTTGATTTTTAACCCCTTAAATTACATGAGTCAGGATTTTTCAGCATGGGCTGTTGTCTGTCTAGAATCAAAGAGACACATAGCTGCTGCTAGAAGCTTGCCACAAAGTGGTCAGGAAAATTAAGACTGTTAATTCCTCACCCATGATCATACAGGAGGACTATGATAGAGCAAGTCACTTGGAGCCAAAGCAGCATGAGTCTTTATCTTGGTTTCTCTGCCACCTTTTTTTAACTCATAAAATGAAATTTACCTCTACCCCAACAGCAGTGTTGTGATTATAATACACTGCAAAGACAGTAGAAGCACTCATAGTAAGGTATTAAATATGTGAAAATACCAGTATTGTGAGAAAAACCCAATAGGAATCAGGGCTACCTTTCTGTGAAAGGTGAAGAAATGCTTCTCTACAGTTTAGGAAGGCAAATCTATTATCACAATAATATTTTCCAGGGAACAGTTCTTATGCAACAGAAGTTTTTTTTCAGAAGTCTGCAGAGCTATGAAGAACTAAAAGATCAACAAGAGAAATTAATAATGTCTGCATTTAATAGAGAAACTAGTCAGAAACCAGAATTTCTAATAGGAAATGTCAATATTTAAATTTTGTTTTCATTCCAAATTGAAATGGCAGATTTTCACCCACAAATCAGGATTTCTAAGACTTTCCAAGATTTAGAATTAGCTAAACATTTTTTATTATGAACGTGTAGAAACAACGACATTCTAATGTAATTGTAAGTTATTAAATATCTATGCAACCTGAGTATAAAAATAAACATTAAAGTTATGAAGCCAAAATAAAATACATCAACTTCACAACATTCCTCTCAACAAAGCCAAGATGCTTCTTTTTAACTTTCCCATGGAAAATTTTGGCAAAATTGATACCTTCCCTGGAGAAACATTTCAATTTTACTGAAACTGCATTTATCAACAGAAAACTGCTCTGTCAAAAAAAAATTTCAAAGAGCTCTATTTAATTTAAACAGTGATCATTGCTGTGATAGAAACAAAAGCTGTCCATTTGCACTACTGTGAGAAGAATGATTCCAGAAAGCAGCTCCTAGACCTGTGATATCTCTTTACAGTAATCTTAAAGTCTCCATGAGTGACTGGTAAGAAATGCATTAAACAGCCTGCCATCAATCGTGGCTTTCTCTGTTTTAAAGCAAAAGATGCCAAGCCAGCCATCACCTTAGAGGAAACAGCAGCTGTGGGTAGAATGTACAAGACTGAATGAAATCTTACTGGCACATTTCCTTCTCTTATCTACCCTGTCACCCATTATCAGACAGTGGATTATAATAAAGAACACAAGGCTGAAACACAATTATCCATGGACATGTTTGAGGACTCACAAATCTGCTAATGTTACTAACAAGCTGAGTTACCCATTGCAGAACCCATCAGCACTCCAGACGAAGGCTTAACTGTTAATGAAACCTAAATCTCAGCTCCAGAGATAAATTTCAAGCTTCTTGTGGCTTAAACCTGGAAGCCAATACATCATGGAAACTTTTAAGAATTATCTAAAGAACAAGTAATGTTGGTAAGTCACCATAATTACATCTTAGCTGATTTCACATCTGAGGGATCTAAGAAGCAAGATGTTGTCATTGAAATTATGTCTTATGTTTTTGTTATGGCATGTCAAAATCAACCATTAAAATACTGTGACAATAGTATCAGAACCAGGGTATTAATGCCTTTAACAGGAAGGAATAACCTTCTGGATTCGCAATCCTAACAGTATCCTAACAGCAACCAGTGTCAGTCTGGTACTGAGAAAGTCAGCAGCTTTAAAGATACAGGTCCTCAGTATGATGCCACTTACATAACTAGGAGCCAGGAAATCCAGGCTTACTGCTGACTTTTGTAACAGATTTCCTTTAAGACTACAGGAAAGCCTTTTCTCTTAAATAAAACTTACCTTTTATAATTATATTTCTAAGTTATTATTATAATATTCTTTACTGTTATGATGCTATTTGGAAAGAGATGCTTATTCTGGAATAAGAATGCCCTTTTCTTTTAAATAGGTATATACCATTTTCAGAGGAACATAAGCTAGATGGGGGAAGAGTGAGGGAAATAGGGCATTCTTATTCCAAAATAATTATCCAGGCATAGATCTGAAACAGGATAACTACAGTGGTATACACAAGCTTTAAGACAAGCACAGACAAGCTTTACGAGACACCTTGGGCCCAGGCCACAAAATACCTTGAGGATTAGTGTCCAGACCTTGAACTTGACTTGATACTCTTGGAAAGGACAATTTGGTATTCTCATTGTAGCGGTTACTGAGGAAGTGCACTACAGACAATGCGATCAACAACAAAATCTCTGTCCTTCAGCACTCCATCTGTATAACAGGGATACGGAATGGGGATAATATGCATCATAGATATAACTGCATGTTATAAAAGCTTTTTTCAATCATTTCTATTTAGGTTGGAAATATCTAAAGATTAATAAGAAGCTCTGTGTATTACAGAAACACAGAGATCTTGACAGAAATGTCATGATAATAAACTAACATATGCTTTGTTTTCATTATCAACTGTACTGCACTGAAGAAACATCACACAACAACCATGCTTGTGTACGCCAATCATTGGGACCTATTTTCCCATCTCCTTATTTTATATATAATATAGAGATTTGTGTGAATGTCTACAAGATGTATAGGTACATGCTACACTATACTTTCACACACAAGCTTCCACAGATCCAAGCTACTCCCCACTAGAGGGGGGAGAAGAGCAATTGCTTTGGCTAAATGCATGAAACATAACAAAATCAAAACCACAGTCAGGAGAGTAACATACAATTCTAAATGGAACTTGAAAACTTGAGAAGTCATTTAAGGGAACCACATTAAATGCTAAAATGTTTAATGGGACCCATGTGTCTCAGGCAGAGAAAGAGAGTGAGAGAAATGTAACAGAGGAAATCAAGGAGACAATATGTCTGTGCGACTTGTTCTAATTAGGGGCACAGTGCTGGTGAGGATCATTCATTATAATTTAGTTAAATCTTTAGCATGGCAAAGGCACCTCTGTATAGTAGTATAAAACAAAAGACCCCCAGTCGTAAACCAAGTTAAGGCCCATAGAACAGAGGTTAATTTCAGTCATTTGTGAATGCTAAAGGCAGTACATCACATGAATACCAGCACTTCTTTACTACCGCAGAGTTGTGCTCCAGCTAGCAGATGTCTGCAAATTTGGCATGTGGGGGGTGGTACCGGGGAGGGCAGTGGCGCATTGTCTCCAACTGGTCTGTCGCTTAACTGAGTGGATCTGTCTGTTTCTTTTAGCAGGGGTGGGAAAGGAGTTCAAAGAAAGAATCAAAACAATCCATCCATCCAAGCTTTGGAATATCTGAACTGAGCCCAAATATCACCAAGCACTTCCCAATCTCTGCTTTGAAACAAGAGAACAGACGATGATTTGCAGCAGTTTGGGATGATTTACGCACATGCAGCATGTGTAACACTGCAGTGTTATTTTAAAACTTATAAAGCATCAGAAGACCGAATGGGGGTCAGGTTCAGGTTTGTGACACTAGTTTGTGTTGCTGCACAGCATAGCTGCAGAACCAGCTTCAGCTGTGTTTCCCCAGTCCAAAATAGGGGCACAGTGGACCTAATTCACATTGCATTTGCTATTGTGTATTTTAGGAGTAATTCTTTTTAAATATGGGTCAGATTCTTAGCTGGTGTAAAGCAGCTGAGCTGCCTGCATTCCACTGCAGATAAACTAATTCACACCAGCTGAATGCTGGGCCAGTGGAATTACACTGCTGTAAATCCAGTGTGAGATCAGAACGGCGTTAACCTGGGTTAGCACTGGTGGAACTGAGAACAGAATTTAACCCACAACATTTTGACACCATTCCAAATATTTGTAAAACCCATATTAATTTTGAGTGTAAATGTGCCAAATTCACCCTGGTGTCATTCAGAGTCCAAAAATATTACACCCTAGGGATAAATTTGGCTCTGCATATTTAATCTAAGTACACGGCATCATCCCAACGAGGAAAGCAAATGAGCAATAAACATAAGTTTGCTGTTGGATGTTGTCTCCTTAGTCCTTAGCTTTCTAGTACATTTTGTTTTTAGAGCTTATTTAAACGAGCAGTTTATGGTTTGATCAAGTCCTAAACAGGAAACCTAAAGGGTTTATAAAACATTGAGTGTTCTCATTACAACTGACCTAAAAAAACTCCAAAGCGGCAATCTTCATTTCTATTATACCTGCTGTTACTGTGATGGGAATGTTTTCTAGTGGTTAACACAGACGTTGGGGAGTCAGGACTCTTGAGGTCTAACTCTCAGCTTTGCCACTGACTTGTTGTGTGGGCTTGGGGGAATCATTTAAGTTCTCTGTGCTTGAGTTTACTTATATGGTGTGGGACAATTAATGATCGCCAAAGGGCTTTGGGTTCCTCAGATGAAAACAGAAGGGCTAGTGTTCAGAAGTATGACAGGAATGCCCTCCCCTTTTCTATGTGACATTAGGGTAACACACTAATCAAATTACACCATAAAACAGCCATAATCAACATTACAGTACCATAAAAATAACAATACTACTACTAAGACATAAAGATAATAATACAGAGTTATTTATAAAGCTGCTCATTACCATACTGCCAGGCACCTTAAACACAAATCAGAGTGCATCTTGGACCAAAATTGCTGTTGATGCAAGTGGAGCTCCACTGAATTCCAGAGAGACCATGGTGATGAATCTGACACTACTCAAGTTACAGGGAACTTAAGCAGTTTTCACCAAAGTGAGTTCTGGCCACTTAGACTACTTCTTTTTAGACCTCGGCAATAATAAATTATGATAAAGCATGCTGCAAAAAAGGCAACTGAAAACCTAGATGAATTGCTTTTTCTTCAGTCTAGAGCTCCAACCCCTGCAAAACTTTTGAAACAAGGCTTTGGGGCAGTGCTCCTCATTGTCCTCACCTTCAAATACACTGAATATTGTTATCCTTCTATTTGGGTTGGTGTGAGATGGCAAGGCCCATTTCTTCAGAGACTGAAGAACTCGTATGTCAAAGAATGGAAGCAATCTCGGTCACTAGTTCACAATTTAGGTCTCACCAATATCTGGCCTTTTTCTCAGCTCCTCCCAGTATGAAGGTTACCAGATAAAGCTGGCAGCACCTGGCCAGGACAAGAAGGACAGGACAAAGCGACCACTCCAGAGAGGGAGAACTGGGTGCACAGTAACAAGACTGATAAAGCCTGGGTTCATGTTGCATCTGGCAGTGACTTTATACAGGCTTTTGGACTAGTCACAGCATAGTCTATTTTAAACTAATTCTGCCTCTGTGCGTCTTTGCAAGAGGGATTATGAGGGCTGATGTTTGCAGAGTATTTCAGTGATGGACCCCACTACACAACATGTTACTTTCCCCTAGCAGCTACCAACTCATCACTTCATACTGCTGGGACTCCAAGTGCCTGTATTTCCTTAGTTTGAGGCAGAAATGGATGTTTTTTGGCTGAGGATGTTAATTTTTAAGACTTAATGAGAGCAATGACATGGACTTTTCCAGGAATTATTGCACAACATGTATGATATGTATTACACTGCCTAAACATCATTAAGTGGATGGCTAGATACCAGTCCCAGCTTCATCTACACGTGTATACAGACCAAGATGATCACCTGCCTGCTGAGTTGGAAAGTAGGTAAATTCTAACTGGAAATTACCAAATTTGAATTGACTTGATAATAAAAGTAATTTCAGTGCAATAAATCACACATGCCTCTCACACAAGGGACAAAGTAGGTGGCACCAACATGAAGTCTGTGATTCCAAACAGCAGGAATACCAGGAACTAGAAGGAGACAATTTATCTAGCTACCCATTAACAGAGTAGAGGAATGGCACAAAACCTGTTTGAATTACTAACAGTTCCCTTTTCCAAGTAAGATGAATAGGTATTAAAAAAGTTTTAAACTTGGTTCAGTGGGTAGGGATCACTGGTTCGAGAAATGAGTTTCATTTCCAGCTTTCCTATCAGGCTACAGCACAAGTAATTTCTCTCTGTGTTTCATTAAACCTCCTATTTATATAGACTTAATTTTGAACACTCAAAATGTCTGTATTTCAGACAGTGGGTGAAAAGAGCAAGACTAGCATCAGTAGCCTACTCTTTCTATCTCCCTACCATCAAGAAAAAGGAAGCATACATTAAACCAGCCAGATGGACACTTGTCTAGCTTCCAAGTGTTTGAAATAACTGGGCTAGCTGCTCCCTGAGTGATGCATGTGGATGGATGTGATAACAAGGCTGGCGGGGCTGTGACCTTACCAGCCACTGCCCTGTCCCACAGTACCTGAGCAAGGTGAGCAAGGTAAGCAGGGCAGGCTGCGGGCTGGCAGCCAGCTTCAGCCAAGTGTCCACATCAGGGGAGTCCCTGGTGAGGCGGTCAAGCTGAAAAGTCAAGTCAGGAGCAGCTCTGGCAAGGGTAACCATGCTTAGATGTCGTCCTGTGATCGCCAGGCAAGTCCAAGACTAAGCAGGGAAACCAGTCTGCAAGGCAAAGCCAGGCCAGATCATCAGGAGTGACAGCCAAACAGAGCTATGATGGAGCTGCAGACAGGCACTTCAACAGCACAGATCAAAGAAGAGCCTAGAGCCCAGAGCTGAGCTTAAATAGAGCTCCCAGACCCAGGGGCAGGGGAGTGTGGTGAGGCCCCACGTGAGGCTGGTTGGGGCAATTAAGGCCTTTTAGTGCCCATAAGACCCTGACACAGAGAATTTCTGTCATTTTTTTGCTGGGGGAAACCCAGAAATTAGAGCTCAAAGAAAAATAGGATTAGATATTTTGTGGGGGGGGGAAAAAGTATGTTTTCTTTTTTCACCTAAAGTTTAGAATATTCAGGGATATTTATCAACTCCACAACTGGCTAAGGAACAGCAAAAAAACCCTCAAGTTGCTCATAAAAAAAGTACTGGTATTTAGGATGTAAGGACTCCTTAAACCGTTTATTCCGAATTAAAAATGAATCACTAACATTTTTTGAACTGTATTTTTAAAGCAGTCTTTTGTTGAAGTGGAAAAGGAGAAAAAAAAAGTTTCTTTATACTGGCTTCTGTGATAAAAGGTATGCTCTGGTCAGTAGCCTGTGAACTGGATGCAGTGCTTCCTGCCCAGCTCCTGCCAAACTGTGATTCTTGAATCGTGCAAGTTGAATTTGTTAGTGAGATCACTACACCAGTTATTTATAGAAAAATTACTGTACTTTAGACAGTTTACAAATTACTTGATCAGCAAAAGGAGAAGATACAGTAGTATTACAACCTGGTAATTCAACTGTAATACAATATAGCCTAGTTCCTCAACCTGGTTCATCAAGATACTGGTCCAGCATAAAAGAAAAATGTCAAGGGAAGGGATAATGAGTCCTAAAAGAAAGAAATTGTGAATGAAGATAAAAAAGCCTGAATGTAAAAATATTGACACACACAGCTGCTTGGGTGGAAAGATCTGTACCACCCAGGAACAAATGTGTTTTCCAGTGTACAAAAGATTCTAAGTAACATTTTCCATCTTGGCTGCTCACAGTGAGATACTCAGTATACAAAGTGATTCAGTTTTCAAAACATCTGAGAAGAAACATATGTTAATGGAAATCAATAAAACCCAGGTCATTTCAGATTGTGATGCCTAACTACAGTGGGAACCTATCTTTAGATGTCAGACTCTGGAGTTACATGTGCAAGTTTAGAGCACAATGGGAGGTAACCTCCATTTTGTCATTTGGGAGAATACACAAAAAAGTGGTTGACCTAAGTCTCTACCCAGCTAAATACCATCCCTTTCAGTAAGACCTTGCTCTCTCATAATTTTGGAAGCATTTTATCAGCACATATGAAAACTGATGTATAAGGAAATGCTATGATTTAACCATTTTCAGACATTACCGAAACTGGAAATACAGATTAGCAGCTTCAGCACCAAGAAATGATTGATACCCTCAGCCACCTTGCCAGCCTGCTTAGTCTTCCGATTTCTTCCCTGCAGCTGGCCATCACCATTTTTGGGCTGACAGTGTAATATTGTACTACTAACCACTCAGTAAGACTCAATGGTTCCAATTTTCAGTTCTGGGTATCAACTAGATTTCAAATCCAGGGCAAATACCATTGTCGATGGAACAGCCACCGCTATTCCGTCTTAAGATGTAAGATTTGCCCAGATGGGCCAGAAGAAAGTGCAAGCTTTCTGCATAGCGAGCCATGCAGTTGCATGATGTGTAACGCAAAGAACTAAGAGTCAAAAGTCCTAGCTTTAATTCTGCTGAGGACTCGCTGTGTGAGTTGAGGCAGGACTCCTCTATCATTCTTTTTGTTCTTGGTAGACTGACTGATTCTCCTGTTGAAATCCAAGGGAGCCTGAAAGTATTTAACTGCCTCACAAAGATATGTCATGCGATCTAACATTCTGAGCACAGAACTGGGAGCCAGGAGCTTTTAATGGTGCCTGTAGGGATTGGAGCCAAATCACTTAACCTCTTTGCTTCTCAGCTTCTCATCCATAAAAAGAAAACTATGCTTGTGTTGCTGGCTGGGGTTTTATGAGAGTTAACTCATAGACCTGTATGGAAAATGACTTCTCCTCTGCTGCAGAAATGAAAACTTTTTATTTTAAAAACCAAAATGCGAATAATTTCAACAGAAACTAAGAGCCTGCAAACAGAAGTTTAAAATTTTGGCTGAATTGCTCTCGAGGGAAATATATTTCTTCTGCAAAAGCAGATCTCCATTCTGAAAAACTGGGGCTTTTTTTGGAAATTCGATTTTCCACTGGAAAACAGTTTTGACAAAATATTTTTTATCAGCCCTAACATAAGTGAGCCATTTTGCACTTCGAAAGCGCTGCGCTTGCAAAATACTTAGCAATCCTCCCATTGACAGCGCACCCCGTGCCAAATAGCTGTATTCCCCTTAGCACAGTGAAATCATCAAGTACTTGTGGCTGATTTGCATCGTTTTTAATTTGTTTGAACAAGCTGGGCCAGATCCTCAGCTGGAGTCAATTAGCAATAAAAGCCAACGGCGTAACGCCGCTTTGCACCACGGAAAGCTTTGGCTCTTTTTTTGTGCGCCTGACGCTCGGGGCCGACCCCGGCCCCGCGCCGCGCC
>JANZLQ010000002.1:33493279-33526865 GCA_026212715.1 Elanus axillaris | reverse complement strand
CGGCGGGGCGCCGTGCGGCGACGAACGCCTTCGGCTCGGCTCGGGCCGGCTCGGCTCGGCTCGGGCTGCCGCAGCCCGCTGCCGGGTCCGCCGCCGCCCGCTCGGGCTGTGCGAGAGTCGCGGCGCTGAGCTGCTAAGCTGTCAAAAAGTTTCAGACTGCCCCGAGGAGAGGAGCCAACAGAGCTGCTGAAAACCCTCGTTCTGCGGGGGGGGGGGTTGGTTTTTTCTCTCTCTCCCCTCTCTCCACGCTGTGGATGTGGCCGCGCGGCTCTGCCCGGCGCTGCCTCCGCTGCCTGGAAGGCGGCGGGGACGGCGAGCCCGGTCTGAACGCCTCCCTCTCGAAGCCAGTCGGCTCAGCGGATGAAACCACAGTCCCTTCGGTCACTAGTTATCTCCCGGCAGAAACTGCTCCGTATTTAGGGCTGGCTTGCCAAGCTTTAGCTCAGGACGGTGAGTTACTCACGACGTGCTTACTCCCGTTGAAGTTAATAGGGAGAGTATTAGCCTAGTGCGAACCTAAGTGGGATGGCTGATGTAATGAGCCGCTGATGCGAGTAAGGCATTCACGATCCAGCTTCTAATTATAAGATGCCTGGCTACTTGGGAAGAAAAGGAACAAGGTTGGTCAGGTCAGGAGAGAAAGTCTGTTTATTTCCAGTGCGTTGTCTGCGACTCTTCTCACAGTAGTCAAGAAGACGGAGAGAAAGATTTTGCCAAAGTCTGCCATAAATAGGGACACTGACTCTTAGCTGATAGTCACAGGAAAAAAAACCCAAACCCCAGACTATCTGGTACTAAATGCAGCCCCTGTCTGCATAAGATGAAGTCTCTTGATGAAGGACTTCAGCTAAAAGGCTGCAAAGCAGCAAGTAAATATGTTTTACCCAAGAATCATTTTTCTACTGCCTTTATTCAAGTTCAGTAAAGTCAGCTAAAGCATGGTGGGGTGTTACAAACTTGGCTGCACGGGTGGAAGGCAAACTGGGGTCTGTGATGTGCACTTCAGGTGAGCAGAGTCTGAGAAGAAGCCACCAGCCCAAGCATAAGGGCTGCAGACTTTATTTTATGGCAATTCATCTTCGGTGCCACGGCCTCGCAGGCACCGCCCAGGGAGCTGCAGGAATGAGCTGGACTTGGGTCTCTGTAGTGGCCATGTTCTTTCCTGGTGCTGATCCACCAAATTCAATTTTCAAACAGCATTGATTTGCTTCACTGGAAGTAACACAGTGAGAGCTCCAGCAAGGGTTTCAACTCTGCCAGGAACGGGGTGTTTTGCCCCAGGCTCTACGGGGGGCTCTGGAGTTATAAGGGTGGATGTGATTGTCCTCCCTTTGCCTTGCAAATGGCATTTTGCTCAGGTGGCTTAACGTTATCATCCCAAACTAAAACCAGCAACAATATCCATTCCCTCCCTCCCAAGGATGGGGTACTGTCAAGCACTGAGATCATGGAATAGATGTCACCATAGACCATGCAAAATATACTTCATATGAAATAAGTGGAATTACATTCCACCAGGCCTGTAGGCCACCAGTGGCAAACCCAGCAACAAGATGACTGGAATGTGGATGTGGTGCGCAGGAGCATAGCATGTACACAGCCGTGGTGTGCTGTCACTCCTTGCCACTTCAGGAGCCTGGCACAGGGCAACTACCGCTAAGGCTCATTTGAATAATTCCCACATACATTCCAGATGTTGACCACATGGCCTGTCTTTGTTAGGTTTAAAAATAGGGAGGGGGCAAGGAAAAAGGGTGAAGTGTTTTTTTCTGCAGTGTTCATATTTATTTTCTACACAGATGTTTGTAGTTGTACAGAATAAATAAGCATAAATCAGCCCTTTTTTTTTTTTTTTTTTTAAGTGCGCTATGTGATTTGTATTTACGGAAAGTGCACAGAACTCAGTGGAGCTAACAGCTAAGCTGCAGACTGTTGACATATAGTAAAGGGCTATGTATTCTTTTTAGGGACATGAAAATCTTGAAATAACCACATTGATCAAAACCAAAACCATCAACATTGCTGCTCTACTCACTCCCTTTTCACACAGTGGGCCAGACCCTGGCAGCCTCTCTTACAGCAGTCCATGCAAGGTGTCTGTCCTTGGGTGAGGCTGTGTGTTGCATCGGGTAGTGGGGCAGCAGGAGCAGCCCTGCAGACAGAAAGGAGGCAGATGTGTGAGGGCTGGACCCCTCTGTCTGTGCACAGCTCCTGCTCCAGGAGCGAGGTCTAGGCTGGACACAGTGCTGCAGGCCTGCACAGCAAATGCATGAGATAAGGTGGGCTTGGGTGGGTGAGCTCCTGTTCTCCCCAGGAGCTGGGACAGGTCTTCAGTGCTGCTGCCAAAGACAGGCTGTTAACAGAGTAATTAAACTCAGCTCAAATAAATACAAGAGAGATATTCTTTTCTTCTATGGGCTCCCTCCATTCTGAGTTCTCTCTTTTCCTGCCTAATTCAAGCTTTTTGTAAGTCACACATACAAGCCCAGATGAAAAGTTTACGACTGTAGAGGGGAAGTAATTTCCTTCAAGGCTGCAATACTGAACCTTAGCCTGGAGAGGGTGGAATGGAATATGACAGTATCACTGAATGTCACCTCCGAAGAAGTACTGTCTCTAGCATTTAAAGTACAGGCACCCCCAAATGGTGTCTTCAGTAATGTACAAATATTATTTGCTGTGTATCACTCTTTCACATATCAGCAGTGTCACAAAAATATTTTGGCCTCAGAAGAACTAGCTTTCAGAGGAAATCCTTTTTCTCCCTAGTAGTAAATGAGCCAGTGGCAGCTGATAGAAGTAGGGGCAGGGACCTACGTAAGCACAACACTGGAGCCATTATCTGGCTTACTTCTGAAGTTGCTAATGTAACTGGTATGCTGAGCAGTAGCTGCTGAGGGCAGAAAATGGATTAGGTAACTGTGCCATGAAGGTGGAGAAGGATGGAGGCGAACACTGCCAGCTGCACCATTTCACCCCCTACACCATGGGCAAGTCAGCTGTGTTACCACAGGGGTAACGTTTAATGGCCAGATTGCCACTTTCATTCTTTTAGGGTTCTGCAAGGCTCCACCACTAACAGCTAGTTCCCAAAACTATCAGCAAGAACACAGTATTTTGATTTAAAAATATCTCTCTGTTGTTAAAAGTACGTGTTCTTGGACAGTTAGAGGAGACTTTAAGCTCTCACCCTATTTCTCTCAGTTACTTAATTCATTTAATCTGGAAGCAGAAAAGGTTAAGGAGATGCTATTGAGATTTGGATTGCTCATCCTAAGTAGCCTTAGAAAAGCTAATGCCTGGGCTGCTAATGCAGTCCTTCTCAGTCCTGCTGAGTCCAGTAAGCAAGTTACACTCTTAGTCATCTTAACTGTGAGAGTCCTTTTTTACATTACAACCTCAACCACAACTTCTCTAAAGACATTTTAATAGGAGGAAACTACAAAACACAACAGAGACCACAACTGCTGTCAGGACATTAGGAAATAAAGGTCATAACACTGGCAATTTTTAAAATATGTGAATCATAGACCCAAGGTCTTTCCATGAATCATAACATAAATGTGAAGAGTGGTATGGAGTATTAAAAAAAAAAAAGAAAAAAAAGAAGGGTTATATGCATACTGGTAGTTACTGCTGGTTTATATGATGAGCAAACTTTAGAAGGTCCTAAATGTCTCAAGTCTGAACTAACACCTAAAGGCAAAAGGGGTCAGAAGGGGCTCCCTGAAGTGCTCAGTGTGGCATATTCAGTTGGGAGCAGTATGGCCAAGGGAGGGGATAGGAAGACAGGCCTTCCTTTAGAACGCCAGCTATTCTTTCCCATTTGCTGTAGATAGAGCCTGGAGAGATGCAATCAGGCCTGGAAAACACTACAATGACAACATAAGGCTAGATACACTGGAAGAAAACACTGCTGATATATGGATGGTGCTAAACATAGTTCTTCATTCACTCATTGGGGGATTCTGCTATAAATAACACTCAACTGTATCTAAATTAACCTATTCCAAGTTCTTCCACCTGGGTTTGAGGTGTGTCTGACAAGAGTTTAAAAAAAAAAAAAAGTAAGCATCTTCCAGAGAAAGTTTCAGGTATTCTCATTTCTCAAAAGATTCCTCTGCTAAAGGCTGACTGAGTTGTACTACTTGTATTGAAAATATGGACTTTGGGATTAGCATTCACCTTACTCAATACAGCTATGACTCAGAATGCGTAGATCAATCTTCATCACGTAGGATATATTGTACCTTTAGGCACAGCCTTGAACAAGGGGTTGAGTGTTAATCTTGCTGTCTTGAAGATAATCCCCAGGGCACCCGTGACTCAGAGACACACCTCTGAGTCACTATTCTTTCATTACTTCCTCTTGGTCCTTTGGGGTAGAAACTTACTGCTGGTTTTCACCAGTGGCAAATTACAACATCTTCCTGCTATGCTGACCTTGCCATTTTGGCTAGTGACTCTAAAATTAGAGCCAATGTTCATTCTTCACTCTACCTACTGGAATAAGGAAGTGACTTTTTGAGTGAATCCTGTTTACTTCATCACACCCAGATCTGAAGATCCAGGGTAAATTTTCTGAGTAGCCCAATTCATTGAAATGGAATTATCTGTTGAGTAATGCAATACTCGGGCAGGATGGCAAAATATAGTGTATAGCTTGTGATCATAGAATGAGCTAACATGAAAAGCACTTAGTGTTGTGAGATAGAAAGAAGACCTATCATAAAAAAAAGTCCTAGGAAAAGCTGGGGAAAAACATTGAACACTTTGGTTTGCAAATCACACTGGCTATGGGAAGAACTATTAATCATTACATCTATTGCAACTAAGCTTCTTGCTGTCATTCTTGCCTGAAACAGCTGAAATCCAGAGTAGCTCAAAGTGACGTGAATCCTCACTATATCTGAGATCAGATCTCCATCGCATACCAGTCTCTTGGTACCCAGGGTTGAGTCTTATTTAACCAGGATTGAGAGCAAAAAGATATCTTTCTGTGTCACAGAACATCACCACTCTAGCAGATGCCACTGAATCTATTTCCTTCAAAGTAATGAAGTGAGATTGTTTATGTGACTGTTTTCAAAGAGCTGAACCTGCAAGGTCCTGCTCACAGTTCAGGAAATAGCAGAATATAAATCTGTCCAGATCAGCCAAGCTCATACAAAATTCAATATTGGAACGCAGCGACACCAGCAACATCTTGTTCTTTTGGTGTAATGACTGTTGATGCTAGGATTTAGGAGGATTATGTTGATTTAGGAAAAAGAGGGGAATATTAATATACAAAATTGTTAAATGTCAAATCAAATCCTTTAATAACGTGTGTGTCTGGTTGAGGATGGGAGTGCTTTCAAAACTAGCTACAAATATTCAAGAAATCCATTTGGCAAGTTCAAACAAATAGCCCAAATAAATTACACACACAGTATTCTTAAGGGGGCACATTTTCAGCATACTATGTGGAGAATTAAGCCCTCTGCTTCCATTATTGTTAAGGGGATTGGCACACCCAATTCCTTATACACATGGTTGTAAGTTTAAAGCCAACAGATAAAAATATGACTTTGAAATAATAAGAATGCTTTTATATTTTCTAGTCTTTCCTGTATAGTACAACTAAGTTACTTTTGTATTTGCTAAGAAATCTCGGTGCATACACTTAGGGTTCCCTGGCTCTATGCATACTCAAAGCTGAAAATGGGATGGAAGAGTGCAGAAACCATTCTTGACAGCTATGTGGAAAGCTTCAGAGAGAAGTCCAGGCTAGAAAATAAGAACTGTACTTGGTAGGAATTGTTAAATATTAGCACCCACTCTTCAGTATTCCTTGCAGAAATAAGTCCCTCTGAATTTTCATGTGCAAAAATCAGAGACAAAACCAAAAAGCTAACAATTCCAGAGTAACAATTAGTGTAAAGCTGCTGGATAAGCTTTAAATCTCTGAATCAGAGGGATTAGAAGCCAGTTATCTCACGTTCCAAGTAACTGTCTCAGCTACCACCTTAATGACTATTTTGAAATGGGTAGAAGGAACAGTTTCTTTCACTCTTTCTCTGATTTTGATCCAAAATTCCTTCCCAAATACAGAAAGTTGAATTAAAAGTAAAAATCTGTTTATAAACTGGTATTTTTCTATGGAAAAATGACAGTTGCAGTTGGTGCTAGTCATTCCTTTTTTTCAAAACACCCGTGTCACACACTGAATCAAGAACCTCTGAAATCTTTCCGCTGACTGTAGATCACTCTGTGGTCTGCCCTCTTCTATGGGCTAAAACTGCATAGTTCAAACTGACGTCCTTAGGTGTATCTAGATATGCTTGTCATACCAATATATGGGCAAAATTAAGAGTGAGACTCTAGAAATCTGGTTCCATTTTTAAAATAAGTAGATTTGGAATGCTCTCATCTGCCCTACTGTGATTACTCGTAAGAAAATGGATCAAATTCTCATAACCAGAATTTGATGGCTTTCTGCAGTAAGTTCACCAATGCAGTACTCTCTAATACTTGCAGTTTGTATGTGTTGGACAGCTGCCGTTCTTTGCAGTAATACCCATGTATTTCTCCGGAGTTTTTCACTGTAGGTGTACTATTGCTCAAGGGATAAAAATGAATTGTCTGTTAGGATCTAGAGGTTGGACCCAGCTTCACAGTTAAGTGCTCTACATGCAAAGGACTCCAGAAGAGCTCTGTGAACTTGGCAAAAGAGCCCTTCAAATTCCAACAACAAAGTTTTGTTCCTGACATTCTGGCTAACTCTTCTTATGCTGAGTTCCTATGGATTTAGTTTACAGCTTAATTCAGCCTCCTAATTACATCTGTGTGGTCCAGTGGACAGTGTACTAAGACAATGTTGGAAAACATAAGTGCTATTTCTGGCTTTATAGTTTACTTGCTCTGTGCTGCTATATTCCTTGCTCCCTCCTCTTCCTTCCTTAGGTGACGCCTTTAGCAATGATTCTCAATTTTTTGTAGCCAGGTGAGTGACATTCCTCCTAATTTTCACTAGTATTAACCAGGAGAAGACTAGGCCTCAACAAACAATGCTTTATGTAGATAGGAATTACTGAAACAGCAATGACTGCCTTTCTGAAGGCATAAACTATTATGTTGAAGACACTTTCTGAAGCTCATAATCATAGAAGGGAAGGCTAGGGAAGCGGCCAAGCTATCTTGGAAATGGATCCAGAAGCATATCCAGAAATTAGTTACATTCCATGTATCCTTGTACTTTAGTTTTGACTCAGAATGTTTAAGAAAAGGGTGTAAAACTAAGGACTAGTTCCACAGCTGGTGTAAATTGGCATATATCCGTTTACTTCAATCTGAAATGTGCTCCTTCAAGGTCACACACAATACCTGGAGAGTGTAAATAATTAGGTCTGTGGGTCAACAAAACCTGCCAACTTGAATTAGCTGTTGGGCCACTTGAGTTTAAGCCAAACATTGACTATTCATTGGAGAATGCTCTCCACAGTTACTGAGAAATCAATGCTGTTGCAGGTAAATATTTTCTCTGCAAAGTCCTATTTGATGGTCACTCTTTACACTTTCCCAAGGAGCAAACGTTAAATTCTTTCATGAAGATTCTTCTTTGTTTACCAGGTTTTAGATTGGATTTACACCAGTGAAAGCCAGGAGGAGAAGCAATGGAAGGTTCTTTATGGAGTTCTGCAATGAGTAATTGTAAAAACCCCTAGCAATTCAGTGCAGAGAGCATAATTTTCACCAGGAAACAAAACCTATTACACGATCGGTCATTTTTTTTACTTAATCAGAGTTTTCCTTAAGATAATTCAACAGGCGTTTCATTTGCCTAGTGGAATATTCTTCATAAGCAATTTCCATAATGATTGTCTAGCAGAACATGGATGACTAAACTAAAGCCAATGTGTAATAAAGTGTATTATAGTTTAATCATTGTGAGATAGATATATTCCAAGCAGTATATGAAAGTCATTTATATAAGGCCCTTAGAAATAAAGATCCTGCCTCGTAACCTGGGATTTTAGGGCTAAATTTTTAAAAGGGAAAAGAAAATGTGGGTGCAATATATATATATTTATTTATTTATAAAATATGCACTTACAGTAAACACATTGCTATTTACTGTAGATGCCTACTTTGCCTAACATTAACTTCACTGGGAATCCTGTTAGTGGTTAGAAAGACATTGCTGCATTTTCCACATGTAAATAGCCACTTCCTGATGAAGTAGTCTAAAATCTGTGCTGAAAATAATGCAGTAAGTACATCCTGGAGTGTACCATTGGTCCATATGAAATCTTGCAATACAAGAGTCTCTATTCAGTATCCCAACTCTGTTTTAAGAGTGCAGATGTAGTCCATACTTCAAACCCCATTATAGACTATCACCTGGCAGAAGCCTATTCCATGTGCAACCTACAGCTGTAC
The DNA here is from genome assembly GCA_026212715.1 of Elanus axillaris. Classification (NCBI taxonomy): domain Eukaryota; kingdom Metazoa; phylum Chordata; class Aves; order Accipitriformes; family Accipitridae; genus Elanus; species Elanus axillaris. The sequence continues at coordinate 33,518,444 of JANZLQ010000002.1, read as the reverse complement.
CAGCATTGATTCTGGTGTCTGGGGAACACCTATCAATTATACCAAGGTTATTGGATCAACTTCTGTTTTCTAAAAATGTCTCAGCAACCGTTCTTGGTCTAACCCTACCGTATTAACCAGCGTTACTTTAAATCTCCATTGACACTCATTAGTCTTTATATTAGACTTTACCTTAGACTTTTCTGGACTACCAGAACTCTTTCTGGGGGAAAAAATAAAACAACAAATAGCATTATCTTATGAGTTGTGTGAGGCTTGGCTAATTCTGGTCAAGCAGGACAGGCATTATTGATATACTGCAGTTAATTTCTTTTCATACAACTGTAGCATCATTTCATTCTGGTCAGAGCCCTTTTTATCTCCCGATGGCAATTTGTATCTGTTATAGTGTTACGAGCTGTTTGAAGAAATGATGTAGCAGACTTAGAATTATAATGTCTTTTTAGAAAAAAAATAAACTCCTAGGACAGTTTGTAAATATTTATTCACCTCTGTTTGCCTTCTTGTCCTAAGAAATGTGTCCAAACTTTATAACCACAGCAGTGAGAAATATATTTTTAAATATAAAACTTGAAAATTACTATTCTAATGTCTTCATGCAAATCCCAAAGCCAAGCCTTTATGTATAAACACGAAGTATTAAGAAGGCTGGCAACACTGCTAACAGAAAGTATGTGATGAAGAGAGGGCCTATTTTACAAAAATGTAACTGGCATATAAATGAAATATGCTGAAGACTGTCACAGTTAAAAGTGCATTTGAAAGAAAAGTTTAAAGGGTTGGGGCTAAACACTGGCTACTGAAAATTTAACTTTAACTAATAGTGCTACTTGAGATTATATCAGATGAGGGATGTGTCCACTGTCTAAAAATAGGAAAAGAAAGACTGGAACAGCTGTCATAGGGAATTTTGCTTTCTAGAAATGCTCTATTGTGACAGTGATCACAAAGATAAGATTCCTTTCCAGATGAATAAAAGAGGTGGGGATTTCTGTGAGACAGAAGATGTCAAAGAACAAGTGATACTCAAGATTATGGTTTTAAAAATCATACTGAGTAAAGCTCAGATCTGTACCTTTCAGAGCTGGTATAACTTCATGGTTTTGGTATTGGCAAGATTTCTGAAGATGCCACAGTATTGACTCAGAATTGTATTACAGCCATTGAAAATCAACATGTATTTCAGGACTGGGAAGGAGTCACTGGGAAATACACTGGACATAACAAGCTTTTGGAAATGGAGCTATTCCTATAATTACTTCTGGTCATGTCGTCATATATGGCCTAGCATTTGCCACAAGTTGCTCTGAACACACAAAACATATGGGATTCTCAAGGAATACCAGGTAAGGACTAACAAGGGAATCTTATTTATTAATTGCATTTCTAAGGTATGCTTTAATATAGATAGATTAGTGATATACTGATTTCTAGTTTCTAATGACTTGATTTCAAGTGTTTGGCATGCTTACCTCTCCTGTCTTACTGCTGCTGCTGGTTTTTGACTTTCATAGGCAACAAATGACTTCAGCATATGCTTGACTTTTAAGAAGATGACTCTCCTCTTAAAGGCAGTAAGATTATTTTGCATCCTTGAAGTTACTCAGATACTGAAGTTTCAGACCCACTCCAAGTGACAGGAAGGTTAGGCGACTCTTTGTTTTCATGGGAGCCAAAAGCAAAGCTCCCAGTCAGGTTCTCCTGTTGTTATTAGTGCCAGTACAGCACCATGTATGTCAGCAGCAGAAATAACAAAACCATGCCAGCCACTGACACTCCAGAGGAAAATTCTTCCTTGGCGGCTTGCTTGGTGGCACGTGATGAAAAAGTCATGCCATGTGCCATGACTATCACACGACTGGCCAGCCTGCTCTCCAGGGTAAAATAGGTCAAGACTGAGATGCCCTGGCAGAGCCATGCAGGGAAGTTTGCATAATTCCAGGCCCACTACATCTGATTTGAGCCAGTATTATTAATCACTCACTTTCATGAGCAATAAATTCACCCATAAAATTTAATTAGAAAGAAATCTGTAGATATATTTTTAAAATAAGGCATAAAATACAAATGCCCATTAAAGGAGTGACATAAACACCCACTTGAAGCTTTACTGAGGAGCCAAAGAGGAGGGTTTCTTTGCTGTTGTTGTTGTGTAGTAAGTTTTAAAATACTATAAAAAATAAGCATCAAGAAGCATTGTTTTGAAGGGGTAAATTATACACCCTCTGAAAGAGATTTCTGTCAGCTCAGTACCCCAAACTGAACATGCTATTAGGTGGACTAAATAGTAGGCACTACATAACTTTGTATCACTAGAGACCTCCCATATATTTGCGTAGAAGTGAATACTCTGAGTTGACTAAGTCTTTTTCCTTCCGTGTTAAATAATAATTACATTTCTAGAAGAATTCAGCCCCAAATATTAAACATTCCAGCCAGTCTTTCCAAAAGCAGAGGGAGCAGTTGCTAATCTATAAATACTGCTGTACCCAGGAGAGGTGAACGTTGCAAGAGTCACTCCACATTGATGCCGAACCTCTTCACATTGCTGCAGTGCAGAAAGGGGCTAATTTGGGCTTGCTGTTGGAGTGGTGTAATGGAGTGCTGGTGTAACAAGGATGAAGCCACACGTGTCAAGAGACCTTTTTAGACAACTTGCCCCCCCAATCACTGAACTTTGTTTTGCTTTTTTATACTGCTCAAGACATTTGCAAAATAAACTTTTTAATAGATGATTTATATGCAGAGAAGTTAAGAACAAACTGACCTTTCTCACCCATCAAATAGTCCAAACTTGTTCTTGTATCCAATTGCCTACTTAAAACATCTGAGATTGCTCTTTGTTACGCATGGGTATGCTTTTGTATGTGCCCGCTTACAGAAGTTCTGGGAGGAAAAGCAGTGAGGGGGTTTTGCAAGATGTTAGTCCATTTAGCAGATGGAACTGCTGAGAAAAATCACCACCTATTTTTCTGGAAAAATAATGTTACATAAGCGCTTCTGTAACTTTTTCTGTTTCATAAGTAACCTGGCAGGTTGAGTAATTCACATTCTGGGTATCATTCTAAAGAAATATTTCTAATAATCCTCTCTGTGTACAAAGCAGTATTGCCTCATCCTGGTCTGGCATTTAATCTACTAGTTACTATTTTCAGAAAGGCTGTTTCCAAATCCAAATAAAAACAACAATCTCACACTTATATAGCCCCTTTCATCCTAGAAGATTCCAAAGAGCTCTGCAGAATTAAAACAAAACAGACATTTTGGACACAGGGTGGCTTCATTCATCACTGAAATGCAGCCAGCTCTGGGGTGAAGCATGGTTAGTAGCAACAGCTCAGAGCAATACTACAGAGCTGTTTACAGCAGGGAGTACGGAATGCCTGATTCTCTTCTTCCATATCTTATTGCGGTTACACTGAATTTTGTGATGTTATTTGTGATTCACTCATGACGTTAAACATGCTAGCCTGTAGCTCAATAGGGAGTGGAAAGAAAACTCGGCCACCTCCATTGCAATGCCCTGCTCCCTTTGCCACCCAGCAAGCCAGAGATGCAACTGTATTCAAAAAGTGTAAAAAGGGCAGAAGAGGGGAAGAGCAGCAGAGACATGACAGGCTCCTAACAAAAATGGATGATATGTAAATATCATCCCCCTAAAAGTCACATACAGAATCAAAATTCACTCAGCCTGCATTCTTTTTCACAAAGCTTTTTCTGCCTGAACATGTGGGCCATCTTGGCCAGCACAGAACTGGGAAAGGACTACTGAAGTCCAGAGCCAATATAACAACTGCATGGCCACATCCTCAGTTGAATCGGATATCTTTGAGATAGTCCTTGAAAGCATTCCAGCAGGGGCAAACTCCACTATTACTAGAGCAGCGTGGGAGTGTTTGGGAGGCAGTCACTCTCAATGCCTCACCCACAGGTTTAATGCAGTCTGCTATTATTTTCCTTCAGCACCTGCACTGCCAGCTGACGGCATCAGAAATCCCAGCTCTGGAGCCACTGTTTATAACCAGGAGGTTAAGATCCATTTTCTCTCCTGCCCTGCACACACACACTTGTACCAACTTGATATGGAAATATTTTGTGAACTTTTTTTGCAGGCTATTTTTCTGCTGCCTCCAAGTGTCACAGCATAACTCAGTCAGGCTGTACCAGGATCCAGAGCTGGCCATATTATAATCTCATTTAAAGATACGAGGCCATAATTAGTGGACTCTGAATAACCATTCTGTATTATGATGTCTAATACTTGTCTTGGCTAATGCAAATACAGGGGAAAGGGTATAATCTTATTTATATGTATCAATGAACTGAATATATGTCTTTACAAAAACCCTGCAGTACTTTTGCCTGCACAATTTAATCTGTGGCACCAAAACTGCACATTAACTGCTTATACTAAGTTGTGCCTTGCTGAAAAAAAAAGAAAGGAAGGGGAAAAAAGCACCAACCTTGTTAACCCTCTTACCAGGCTAATACTTCATTGAAAATCCCCTTGGTTGTAATGGATTTTTCTTTTTATACATACTTTATACAGCACCGTATTAAAGTGGCTTTTTATAAACACAACACATGAGGTTAATAGCTGTAGCCTTGGTTAGGGTTTTTTTGTACCCTAAATCTCTACCAAGACTGTTATATAAATGCTACTATTCTAAAAATAAAAACCAAAACAATCAGGGAAATGTTACATTATTACTCACCATATTAGGCTATTAATGATGGCAAACCAGGGCATGCTATTTGTGGGTGAAATAAAACTTCTTACAAAAAGAATCCATCTTCACCTGGTCAGAACTACCTTACCACAGTTTCCAGCCTGAGTTCAGGAAATCTTTGAAGGACATCTTTAAATATATGCTTGTTGCATCAACAGGTCTTAAAGTTTATGCATTAACAAAATTTCACTGAATAAATGGGATTTTAATACATGCATATATGTTTTCTTGAACTGAATATCCATGCTCACACAGATACCAGACATAATGACACAGGCAGTTTTGAGTATAAAGAAATTCAGCATTCCCAGCTACTCATGGATTCCCAGCTCTCCTGATATCTGCTATTTTGATGATGCTTACAATACTGTCTGCACTACACTGTTTCCAACAAAGGAAGCAAAGAGATATCGGTATTTTTTCACAGATTTTTAGGCCAGAAGAGTTTTTAAAATCTTATCTACTTCAAAACACATTCCAAATAACTGAAAAGTCATTAGCAGCAGCTTGTAGAAGCTTCAAGGATGTTTTACTATTTCTGATGTAAACCTTCCAGTGTATCCTTCAAAAGAAGCTGCTCCCCCCCCCCGCCTCCATTTTATGGAAATTTGCTTGGGCACTGTTTTTCAGGTACTTAGAGGAATTGGGAGGGAGGAAAAAGTATAATTAATCTAGAACTATAAAATCAAGCATCATAAATTAGTTCACCTTGATCAGCTACTGCACTTCATTACTCAAAACGATTACATTTGCCCCAGGCCTTGGCCTTCAGGAACTGCAAAGGAGCGGCCAACAGCTCCTTTTCTCTCTTCTCCTAGGATGATCTTTCACTGACCTGGAGAATCTCTCACAGGATGGAGTGAGGTACTCTGGGCAAGGATGTTTTGCTGTTGTCTGAACTGGTACTGCTTTGCAGTACATGGACTGACAACAGAGATTGTGCAACTGCAGAGATGCTTGTGCAGTCACGGGCATACACTGCCCTGGGTGGGGATAACGGCCGGGGGAACCGCTGCAGTTCCTACCTCCACACTGGTAGGCATCACTCTGTCTGTCACTAGGGTGCGAGCACACACTTGGTTGCTCAAGGCTCTTTTCACTGTGAAAATGTTTGTTAGCACACCGCACCATATCCTACAGGCAAAAGCCAAGGGTTTCTATGCTCTCAGTATTGCTTTCAGAGATGTGCACCCATACCAGTATTTTACTGCCAGTGGCTGAAAATTTATTGCTCACTGTGCTGGTTTTGTTTGGGTCACACATTAGATTCTACTGACTTGAAGCAAAATTTTGTGTGGATACTTAGGAACACATTTTGTAACATATGCCTCAAACTTTAGGATATAAATTGTGTCCTAACTGTTTTGAATAAACAAAGGATATGTTTTCAATCCTTACGTATGATGTAATCTTTAGCACTTCTGGACTGGCACCTTACTCAGACCACTTGTAAATAAAGACTACTGTAGTACACAAGTTTGTCTGAGTTTTGGAGACTGTGAAGAGTTCTGGTTTGTGTTGTTGATATCTGTCACAAGCTACTTCATAATCTCAATTCAGTATACTGAAGTGGATGTTTTCACACTAGAATGAGATGTGGCTCAATGGGAAGAGCTTGTCTTCTGGCTTCTATTCCTGGCTTTGTGACATTGAACTCTGACCAACAACAGCCTTTGATACCTTAGTGAATTCTCTGCAAACACCTAGAAATATGTCTGCTTTATAATAGTAGCATGATAAGTAATTTGAAAAGTACTTCAAACCCCCCATACAACTTCAGTGGCCAAATACAGAAACCACAAAACCAAACATTTTCGGAGCTGTATCATTTCCCTACTACTCAGTTTTGCAACTGTACCACTCAACAGGCAAAAACTATTGAGGACACTGCATTTCATAGACATCATTTAATTGTATCAGTAGAGATAATTAGGATTTGTGTTCAAGCAGTCTCATGAAAGACAGGAAGTCCCATTTGACCGGACACTCTATAAAAACACAATACCAGCCCTGAATATTTCATACTGTCAGACGAAAGAGGAATTGTCCAAGGAAGCTTGTGGCAGAGATGAAAATTTAACTGAGCTCTCTCCCCAAAGCCCAGTCTACTATTTCTCACAGAAAAGCATGTGCCTTCCCCTTCAGTGCTGAGTCGGATGGCACAGGCCCATCTGCAGTGAGATCTGAGTGTCATCTCCTAACTGTTCTGCAAAGTGAAAGACAAAAGCCAGATCTTTTCTCACTTCATGGGAAATAAGAAGTATTTTCAGTGTTTGTGGATCTTTCCACAGGCTGACATATTCTATCTAGACAGCTTTTATTCTAGGAGAAAATAATCTAGGCATTTTCTTAATAATTTTAGCATTGCTTACTCATTTTTTTCCCCCTTCAATTCCTCTCTGTCATGAGAATTAAAAAAAAACATTCAAAATGGAACATTTTCTTTAATCCTATAAAGAACGAGTATAATTGATTCAAATATAAAATTTATAGGCATGGAATCAATGCTTATTATAGTCAAAACATGCCAGATCACTTCTCTGTGGCTGGTTTAAAGCTGTTCCGTTAAGTATAATGTTAAATGAAAATGCTTTAGTCTAAATATGAAAAGGTTAGTTCGGATTACATCTGCACAATTCTGTGTGACTGTTAGTATCTGATTTCAGGGTTTCACACAGAAGACCCTCCATTGTTTTCTTTGTACCTTCTCTCTGAAGTAAAACTAACTTTTGACAGTGACAGTAAGTAGCTGCTATAATGTAGATATTAATTTAATCCACAGCTGTATTAGTCCTTAAATAGCTCAAACTTTGCCTTTATGTTTTGATGGTCAGGAAAACACTGAAAAATTGAGTATGAATGGAGCTTAATCTTGGCAATGATGGCAAATCTTTTCAGTCTCTCTTAATTTTTCTCTTCTCAGATGTCTACCTTCAGGGCTAATTGAAAAGATACAAGTGTTATGCAGACCCAGTCACTCCTATAACTACAGCTCTACTCTTTTGACTATTAAACATTTCTACACATTTTGTTTGCAATTAAGCTACTAAACTTTTTAGCAGATGTTTTTTGTAAGCAGCAAAGTGTTTATAACTTTTCTGTTGGTGTAGAACAATGCAATCACATAAATCGAATGGTGGAACATTTAGTAGGTATATTTATTGGAGCTGGACCCAGTCAAACAGACTGGAGGACCTCAGACTGAGCAGATTCCCACTTTCTTACTACTTTGTTATTTCATCTTTGTGGTGTGCCTGGTGTAGGCATAATACTTCTGAAATAACTGTGTGGCGAGGCTGTGATTGCATGGTGTGACTGTGCTCTGATGCAGCAGTATCTTTAGATTTCAATTCCTGGGCCAAAGTTTGCCCTTGGCTGAACAGGTGTAATTCCTGTTGAACCAAGTGGGAATTCCACAGTTTTAAATAAAAACAGCTCTTGGCCCATTATCCACTTACATGCACTGCACCCAGGGGCCAAGATACACAGAATTGACAAGTGATTGGGGGTTCCTCAAGAGCTTGAAGCTTTACTACATAGGGCTTAAATAAAGCAGTGTTTCAGACAGCTGGGAGCACATGCCAGTTTCATTTGTCTGAATTTCATCACTCAGAAAAAAGGCCCTTAAAATCACTAGTCACTTTCCAACAAAACCAAAACCCCCAAAATTATAAATCCTAGCACTGTCAAAGCCTAAATAAATATATACGTCAGCTGCCAGGATCCCGGATGTCAGTTTTCAGGGCATATATTGCCCCAGAATAGTCCGTAAATAATTTTTATTTTTATTCAGGACTTTAAAACCACATCACTAGTGGGCTGGACTTGTGGTTCTTCATTTGCATATTCTGTTTTGACCTAAATTGAGTTAAATGCAGAGGGAAAAGAAACAGGGGTCAAATTTCATTAACAAAATAAAGCAGCTCGTGTGAAATCAATGTCTAGTGATGGAAAAATATGCAACCGAACTGAGCCCTTCACTAGTTATTTAACTGAAACAAGGTCTCCTTAATGACAAACACTCCCATCTTCAACTGCATCACAGACACTAATGGAGAAACTTGGCATCTTTCATTGTATGGGAATACGAGGCAGAACTGGTGAGGACTTTTTCCTGCCATCCCCTTGCCAACTGTACATTCCATCTGACTGAGGATTACTGATAATTTTTGGCAACTTCATGGCTACAGAGGACTCTTCTGTACAACCATTTATTTATCCAGGACTTCAGGAATTTATTTTTAACAGAACTTTTAAAAATGCTGTAAACACAAAATATGCTAATTGTATTAACAAAAGGATTCCTACACCAAGCTTACTTTTTTTTCAAGCATACTTTGGGGCCAAGCTCCTCAGTTGGTGTAAGTTGGTAAGTAAGTGCTCTCACTTTGGTGGACGCCTGCCAAATTTACAACAGTTGAGGATCTTTTCCAGTAAGGCAAAATGCTTATAAAAATCTGAACAAAAGGGAGTATTTAGACATATGTATATTCTTTCCTTAGCAGTAGTACCAGGGAACCTTTAACAGCTATGTCTCTGCAGCTATGAAAGGGACCTAATTTGCCAAGGCAGCAAATATAGACACGGACCCTGTCAGAGAGCCTTACCAAACGGAAGAGTGAAAACAGGTCAAGGATATTATTCCCCATTTACAGAAGAAAAACCGAGATAGAAAAGCAGTCGATACGTGACTCTGAGAGTGGCTCTCAGGACCTGGCTGTCTTCTGACCACATGGCTGCCTGTAGACAGCCTGGAGACCATCTGTGGGCAACTGGTGCGACCGTGCCTTCTGAAGCATGATAATCCACCGACCATTTTGGACACCTGGGGTCTTGCATGATCAAGAGGACAGGCTTCAGCCGTCTGGAGGCTGCCCTTGAAGGCAAGCCTCCTGCACCAAGGACAAACCTTGTCAGGGGCAGTCTTGGCAGGGGTGTGCTGCCTGACCACCCGCCATCAGCCTTGGGAGCGTGGGGGTAACAGCAGAGATGGGGACTCAGGTGTGAATGGGAAGGAGAAAGGGAAGGGAGCAAGGAAAGGAGGAGAAATGCCCCACTGAGCTGAACACAGACAGGTGGCAGGGTTTCTCTGAGGAGGGGACAGCAATGACAGGGAGCTGAGCTTGCTTGAAGTGGCATTAAACCACCACTTCATTAACCAGCTTTTATTTTCTACAAATCCAGACAGAACTGACTCCATCAGAGGCCTGGGCCACTCTATCAAGGCATGTAGACATACCCAATTAGATTATGTAGCTTGTCAAAAACCTCTGACAAAGCTGAGAACTGAGCTGTGGCCTCCTGTGTCCCCATCCAGAGCACTGTCTACTATTCCCTAAATGTCCTGGAAAATCTCAGGACTAGATTAGAAACTATTACTTTCACCACAAAAAATTCAATGACAACTTTTTGGTTTTCAGTGACAGAAAGCTGAAATGTTTTAGTTTTGAACTAAGTTCTTCCCCTCCACTTTTGGGTACTGAAACCCAAAGAATTTTTACAAGCAAACCTGATTTTTTTCCTGGTTTTAACAGAAAGTTTGCTACCCAATCAGAGCCTCAAAAATTTTTTCAGAATCTGAACCTGAACATTTTCAGATGCACTACTAAAGGAAAAAAAAGGCAATTTTTTTGTCGAGACCAACTTTCCATTAAAAATCACAGCAGGGGGCAATTTTCTGTGTTTTCTTTCTCCATCAAAATTGTGAGTGGTGGGACAAGGCAAGGGGCTGTGTCCCAGCAGCACCACTCTAGGACTAGCTCTGGGACGCAGTCACGTAGACTTAGCACTAGTCACAGCCCCTTCCCCGTCCCCTCCACATACTGAGCAGGGAGCAGAAACTGCTTTTGATCTACCTCTGCACTAAACTGCCTAGCATGCAAGGGGTTCACCAGCCATGGCTTTGTCATCCTCAGCACCTCCCCACCACCTTGCCTCCTAAGGGATGGCACACACATGTCCAGATGGAGAGTTCACTCCAGGCAGGATCGCTGGCCCTTACTCCCTGCATCTCAGAAGGGTTAGGCTATGTGTTTCGTGGGCAATTTGCGCTCATTTAAATTTCGTGGACTCCTGCACTGCTTTTGCTATTTTGTTATAAAGCCTGTGTGAAAATTTTGACCATGATTTAGAGCAAATAAGTTAGGTGGTTAATAGGCTGTTAACTGTACTCTGCCTCTCTAAACGCTCCACTGGAACTAGGGACACCAAACCTCTGACTTAGGAATCTAACTTGTGTACCTGGCATAACTAAAGCTGGGCAGTATAGCTGGCTATGGATTAAATCTCTTGTGCTCAGTTTTTCAAGTTAGTCAACATTACCTTTGCCTTGAATTAAGAGTACATGCACAGACTATGACCAAAGCTCCGCACAATAACTTACTGAGCTATGGCTTCACAAGCACATGCCTTAGTGCTGAGTAGCATGGAGCCTGGCTCACAAGTGGCTGTGTAGCTCTGAAGCAGGAAAAGCATTATTTGACAAAAAATGAAAATTTCTGCTTTAAAAGATTTAATTATTTTTAAATGTAAAATAAAATATCCATAAAGTAACCCAAAGAAGTTAAACATTCCCTTCGAGGGAAATTCTCTCTTTTTAAAATTATCCCTTTTTCTAATAAACTAGTAATTTATGTAATCCATATAAAACCACTAACACTCATTCTTCTATTTTTAAATAACATTGGAGAGCTTTCCCAAGGCTTATTTTATTTTTATGAGAAGGATTAAAAATCATGATGGGCCAGATTCTTCCACACTTCTATCTGCTGACAAGTAACATACTCCTGCCATAATACCAGTGACTAGCAGCTAGGGATGTGTTGCTCTGCAGAATTTGCACCACTTGACTGGCTGCAGTGGAGTAATACCAGGCTGACAGATTCACTGCTCTGAATGCAACTCCATCTGATTTGGAGCTTGCTGAACAAGTCATAAATCAAGCAATCTTTATGTTTCTAGACAAACATTTCAAGAAAAACAAGGATAAAGGATTCTATATGGACCAATTTGTTCTATCCAGTCTCTTATCCAGCTTAATATTTTTATTGCTTCACAATGAGCCTGCATATTGTGATTTTTCTAGACTGCATAGGAGGAAACTTTACCCTTTCAAAGTAAGTCAAGGCTGCATCTGTGTTTTTTATGCAGAAGAGGATCATGGGAAGAATCTACAGCAGAGTCACCATGCTTCCTGGGGCTTGCTCTTTCAGGGATGCTGTTGTGCTTCAACCCATACCTACAGCATACGGAAAACATAATCTACCCTTAAGCAACTGTACATCTGTGACTTAATAGTGCTTTAGTTTTGGATCCAGTTTAGTGCTGAAGTGCAGCAAGGCTGAGTGAATGAACTGTCCTAGAAATGACACAGTATATCAGATGGCATTGCAGGCACAAACTGAGGGGGACACACTATCCTCACCACTCAAACAAGTGGGGGGTGAAGTTTACTCAGATAAGAAAATCCTGCCTGCTCTCCCATACTTCCCCTCTGCCCCTTATTTCTCTCTCAAATAATTCAGATGTTTTAGCCCTTCCAGACAAAAACTGGAGCTTTAAATTAAAATGTCATCTGTTAGTAAAGAAACTAAGCTATGTTTTTCATTCCTGAGAAAGGACTCACTTATGCTTATAACTATAAGTTGCTAGTGATTAAGCAACTGGTATATTTTCACACTCATTAAAAGAAACATGGTGTGTTCGCCTTTCTAAGAAAAGGCATCTTGTTTGTAATACTGTAATACATTGGGAACACCTTCTAATTGGCTTCTAGTGCCCCTTGCCAAAATTCAGACACAAGTTTGTTTATTTACACAAGGAAAAAAATAAAACATTGTATAATTAGTCGAGTAATGGACTCCTAAATTCAGCAACTCAGAGGTATGCAAAACTGACAAACTTTTTAAGATTCCATTTTGGTTTATGAAATATCTCAATAGGTAGTCCAGACTGCATCATAGCTATTGTAGCAATGTGCTGCTCAATGTGGCGTTTGTGTCAAGATGGAAAACTTTGACATGTTTGATTTTTATGCAAGTCAATTAACTTGTTTTTTAAAACTGTAAGGGCATGCTTTGCAAATAAGATTACTTACTATAAATTATGAGAACATAGGGCTCCATTCAGACAAAAATGTTACACACCCCTTACACATGCATAAGTCTTCAGAATATAGTTCTGCACCCTGACAACCTATTCAGCTAGGGGTAGGAGCTTATTTTGGTCTATTCCATAGGGGCTTTCCTAAAAAGATATTAACAAAAGGGGATAGAGACTTAATTAGAATGTCTCTCTACACCCCACCTTCCTTTGCACCACCCAGGCAATTCCAACAGGCCAAAACCTCTCCTTATGTGGTGAAGGAAGAATTTCTTTTTTCAGTTAAGTCAGCCCAGAGCAGAATTAGCAATGGTATGGCCCCCTAACCACAGTACAGACAGACATTTGGCCATTCCCACCTGTGAGTTCTGCTCTCAACACTCACACTTGAGCATGGTCTATTGACTGCAGTCATGTCCATCTGTTAACATAACATTCATTGTGCTTGGCCCCAGCTCAGATGGGACCCTTACACCAAGACATCAGGGTGAAGCTGTCCCTGGAAGAAATTACATTGAAAACCAAATATGACATGCTACTAGCACAAATGAAGATGGCAGGGGTATTGCAGTCAGCATGAATAATTTTCATTTAATGCAATTGACCATATAATTTGGTCAAGACTTCTTGCTTCCAAAATGCAGATTCTTCGACGGGTGCATGAGAAACTCAGGATGTCTATTTGGCATTCAAAATACAACATAAAGAACTGCAGATATGTACTTGGGGCTTGGAGGCAACCACAGTGCCAATACATACACAAAGCAAATCCAGAGACAAGTATGAGTCAGAGAAAGAAAAACTGCAGAATTTTGTCCAGGTCCTTTCCACTTTTACACATGTGGAGAATCTTTACCTAAGCAAATCATCCCATTGATTACATATGTGAGCAAGAATTACTTGCATGAAGAAAGGTTACTGGATCTGGTCCCTGCTCTACGCACATTGTGATATAAAGCCAACTGTTACTAAGTCCAAGACTTGTTCCTATGAGTTCTGAATATTAGGTTAAGGCACAGGAGACCACACAGCAGAGCATTTTGTCTTCCTTGCCAGCTTCAGTCTAGGTAATGAAGTCATTCTTATTTGAGTTTGATGTTAGGTTGTTGGTTCTAATTTAGTCTGCAGCACAGATAGTCTGTATTGCAGATCACTCACTTCCTTGAAATGTCTTTTACCTAGACAAAAAGGTTAACAACAGGGAGAGAAGATTAAGGGATAAATGGCTTTTCTTGTCCCCTGGCCACATTCTGGACAATCTTTTTCACAGACTGTTTGCTATTAGAGCTAACTTTCAGCATAGAGTGGTAAACTCATAGAAATAGTTACACACATTCATAGGAACACAGGTATGCACATACACATTGAGAAAAGAAGTTTCAGTCAAAAGACCTTCCAAAGTTACATTCCCATAATTGTGTTCGGAATAACATAAGATGCTAGTCTGATTAGAAATCAGCTATGTCATTTACCAGAACTGACCTGCCACGTAAGGAAAGATACCTCCCATTCCTCAAGAGAACCAGCGTGGCTACGTGCCTCTGAGCAGCCTTACAATGTCGGGTCAACTGTTGTTACTGGCAAGACACTGCTGTGGAAAGCCTGCAACAGAATCAGGGACTCATCACTACCAGTATGTGTTGCTATGGACACCATTGAAGAAAAGCAAAATCATTTGAGAAGGAAATAAAAGACTCTTTTCCACCAATGGTGACAGACACTCTAATAGGTTAGTGATCCTGATGGAATGTTAATCAACAGCACATAGAAAGACTTGCAAGTCATGAAACTTTTAATATTTCTCGTGAAGGAGTATAGAAGTAAATTCATGTAATACATGGCCATGCACACAGGATTTATACTAATACTTAGTACTGAAAAGAGGCATCACATGCTAATGACACGGATAAGTCGGATATTACTTTTGTCTTACAAGTCTTTCCTCTCAAGGACCTCAGCTACAAGCCATATCCACCTGAAGAGTCCACCTACACAGTCCCACTGAACCAAACGCTTCAATGGAGCTGGATCCCTCACTTGCATAAAACTGAATAGCTTGCCCGACACCAGCAAAGTTATGCTGATTTACTGCAGCTATGGATCTGGCATCTGATTTGAGCTGTGAGACAATCTAATTTTTCCATTCCTTGCAGCTCTGGTGAATAATTTAAATATATGCTTGGAGCTCACCAAAAATAATACATTTTCAAAATCTTTGGTGAGCTGAAAAGTAAGAAATACTGGCTCAGAATCACACAAAATGCTCTGTTCATTCTTAAAAAGTTTAATTTTGATTGAGTGGGGATTTTGGCTTACATAGATTAAAAAGGAATGGATTTTTGTAACAATTGAATGAGGACTTTCAAAATGAAAAAAAAATAAATTAAAAAAATCAATAGGTATTACGCTGAAAACATCAGAACAAAATATTTTATTTTAAAACAAATTGTTTAACATTTTCAAAGCTGGAAAGTGGCCACATTTTTCGGCTGATGTGAATCTGTAAAATGTTACACTGCCACTGAGTCACCATTTTTGCCCCAGAAAAACTGCTAGAATATTTTTCTCAGCTGTACAAGTACATAAATCTATTGACCTCACTAAGACAATTTGCACAAGTGGGGCCAGAAGCATTTACTGTTTTAGCAGAACCTAAACTATTCTGAGCAATTTACAGCTGAAATATAGAAGCAGGGACATTTTCTCAAAGGGATCTTCATTCTAGTTTCATTTGCAGTACAATGAAATGAATCCAAAATACTAAGAGGAGGGACAAGGGTTACAGAATAAATGATAGCTCAGTAAGGCTAGAAGGCAGCAAAATCCTTTGAAATAAATAACATTTGACTCGCACATTGCAAGTGCCATCACAGAAATGCTTCTCAAGAGCATCTGAGGCAGGAGAAGATTCAGGGATGATTTGCAATAGGGCTATTTAATACTTGCAGTAGAGCTACTCATGGATTCAGATCTATTATTCAGTGCTACTGTAATTTTTTTGTAAATTTTTTGTTTTCAAAGGAAATTAGGTTTACTGGACTGTGCTGTGTGTCTGTCTGCATGCTCTCTCAGTTATGAGCATTAAATTCCTAACAATAACAAAATCCAAAAGCTATGTTGGGAAGAGAGATCTAGCAGCTCCCACTACTAAGGTAAGCTGAAATATAAGCTCAGATGTTATTAAAAATCAATGAACCAACACAAGGCCTCACCCAGCAGGACAGATGGACAGACCAGGATTCAGGTTGTGTCTCTCAGAGTGCTGCCCGGCTTATTCAAAGTTGATGTCACCTGGCTTGCAGTGCACAGGCAAGACAACGCTCCCCAGAAATGGGAGGGTCAGGTTAGCGCTGTCCAGGTTTGGCTCCAGATACATTTGGCAAATGAGCTCCAGAAATTCACTTTCAAGACATAAATCCACAGGAAACCTGGTTTCACATGTTCCATGGCTTAATATATTATAAATATTGCAATTTCCCCTCAGTGTTCAAATTATTGTTTCCAACAAGCAACACAGCGGGCCACTAGAGGCTGCAGTAGTAGCTGTCCCAAACTTGAACATAGGAAGATACCTAGCATTCTTGTAAAATACATATATTGTATTCTTTTCTGAAGGTAAGTCTGCACAGAAGACAGAAAACTCCTACTGCTGCCAGCTAAAGCTTTCTTCAAGTCAAGTGGTACCAGTCTCTGCACAGACACTAAAGATCCTGCAAGATACTGACAGGGATTATTACATCAGATATTCTACCTATCAGTGAAATAACATTTATGCTCTGCCCCTCAACACTATGGCTTTACACTATGAAGTGACCAAAGCAGTCCTTTTAATTCCAGACTTTTATCTTACCTCTAGCAAAATTGCAAAGGCTTTACTGGAAGTTTCTCATGAGCTCCTCAAGAGTGGAATATAAAGAGTATTTAGAATCCATTTATCTTACAGAAAGGGGTGATAAAAACCCCATGTTTTGCTTTGTTTTTATATGAAGCTAAAGAAATTCCACAAAGCTAAACTTGCAAGAGAAAATGTGCCATTTCATAAGACATCTACTATTTGGTCAAAAAATATTTTAATCACAATTTTATGACCACCTTCAGGGAAAATATGATAACAAAGAGAAAGCTAATTACTGTGCCAAAGGCAGAAAGATTTTAGGCAACAAGAAATAGAAGAAGAGACTTCTGAAAAGACTTCATTTATTTTATAAGCAGATAAAGTTTTTTGATCGGCATAAAATAACTGTATTGAAGTAAGTATGTTTGCCCACTACATCTGTAGGGGTTGATGGAGAGCTGAAATGAAGGAGGGAGGGGACTCAACCACTCCTTCAGCATGTGACAGCAACAGCCACGCTGGTGGGAGGCAGGAGGAAGGAAAAAAGTGAAGAAAGGGTAACACTGCCTTAGCTCTATGTCCTCCATCCTCCCTTTTCCCCTACAAATCCACCCAGGAAGAAGATACGGCTTAGAATCTAATTATTTTGCTTTAGGATTTCTCTTGCCTGTGAGAAACTGTAAGTCCTCTTCTTTTTCTCATTACTTCAGAGTGAGCAGATTTGTAAATGGGATTTTCTACAGCTCCTAGGAATGTACCTAAATCCCATTTTTAAAAAATGTGCATCTATTAGCTCTTTTGGGAAAAAAATATAAAGAATCTTACTATAACCAGTTATAAAATCCACAGTATCAGATACAGACTTAAGTGGTAAGGCTACATCTGCTGTTTTTCAATGTGTGGTGTTATCATTGTCTCCTACTGAGACACGTGAATTTCTGCATCCAAAACTCAAACCATAGGGCTTTTCCCCCCATAGGTGTCTGCTTGTTGAACAAGATGCCTAATCTTAGGCACCCAGGCCTGAAAACATTAACCTTAAAGTTTGTTGGCATCTCTCAGATGCTTAGGAGTAAGAGGAACCTAGTCTGGCTGTCTGAAAAGTTTCATTCAAATTGCTTTAAATATTTTGTGGATGATTACAGTCTGAACATTTGACTACATGCCACTTCATTAGACTTACTCATTTTTTTGTTCATACCTTAGATGGGAAATTAAAAATTATCTCTTTAAAAACTCTGATACTTAATTTCCCATAAGATATGAGAGATATTCAGGGCAGTGTCTGGAAAAAAATTAGGATAATAAGGTGTATAAATCTCTGCTTCATTTGAAACAACGCATAAAAGCCAACCCCATATTAATTTTTTTGCTGAAAGAACTTCAATAAGTTTTAAAGTAAGTGTTTCATTTACTGCCACATGCCACACATACATGGCAAACAGTTTATACAAACCACAACACTCAGCTGTTCCTGGTTAGGTAAAGCAGCCCTCCCCTGAACACCCAAGCTGCTCTCGGTTCCCTCGGGACTCTGATACAGGGTGCTGAGCATTTCGACCTGATCCAAGGGAGAACCTACGTACATGTTTTACTTTAATCAGGTGAGCAGTCCTTCTGTGGAGGTGCTTATGAAGACTAGGTTGAGTATGCGCTTAAGATTTTGTTGGCTCAGACCAGAATGTTCTGCACTTTTGAAGACAGCTTAAGTACAGCATAACTATCCCTGACCTGGTGGTCCAGCCTTAATGCCTTCTTCATGTAGTTCTTAGTGAACTTTATTAGACTTTCCAGTTAACTAGAATACTCCACTGTGTATATATACAACTGTATTGAGTTTGTGTGGCAAGGTTTTGGCAGCAGGGGGGCTACAGGGGTGGCTTCTGTGAGAAGCTGCTGGAAGCTTCCCCCATGTCCGACAGAGCCAATGCCAACCGGCTCCAAGAGGGACCCGCTGCTGGCCAAGGCTGAGCCCATCAGCAACGGGGGTAGCGCCTGTGGGAGAACAGATTTAAGAAGGGGGAAAAAAATCTGCACAACTGCAGCTGGAGAGGGGGTGAGAATATGTCAGAGCAACAACCCTGCAGCCCCCCAGGTCAGTGCAGAAGGAGGAAGAGATGCTCCAGGTGCCGGAGCAGAGATTCCCCTGCAGCCCGTGAGGAAGACCATGGTGAGGCAGGCTGTCCCCCTGCAGCCCAGGGAGGTCCATGGGGGAGCAGATACCCACCTGCAGCCTGTGGAGGACCCCATGCTGGAGCAGGTGGGTCCCCGAAGGAGGCTGTGACCCCGTGGGAAGCCCGTGCTGGAGCAGGCTTCTGGCAGGACCTGTCGACCTGTGGGGAGAGGAGCCCACGCTGGAGCAGGTTTTCTGGCAGGACTTGTGACCCTGCGGGGGACCCACGCTGGAGCAGTCTGTGCCTGAAGGACTGCACCTCATGGAAGGGACCCATGCTGGAGCAGTTTGTGAAGAACTGCAGCCTGTAGGAAGGACCCACATTGGAGAAGTTTGTGGAGGACTGTCTCCTGTGGGAGGGACCCCACGCTGGAGCAGGGGATGAGTGAGGATTCCTGCTCTGGAGGAGGAAGGAGTGTCAGACATGTGATGAACTGACCACAACCCCCATTCCCTGTCCCCCTGTGCTGCTGGGGGAAGGAGAAAGAGAAAATCGGGAGTAAAGTTAAGCCCGGGAAGAAGGGAGGGGTGGGAGGAAGGTGGTTTAAGATTTGGTTTTATTTCTCATTACCCTACTCTGATTTGATTGGTAGTAAATGAAACTAATTTCCCCATGTCGAGTCTGTTTTGCCTATGATAGTAATTGGTGAGTGATCTCTCCCTGTCCTTATCTCAACCTATGAGCCTTTCACTATATTTTCTCTCCCCTGTCCAGCTGCGGAGGGGAGTGACAGAGCAGCTTTGGTGGGCACCTGGGTCAACCCACTTCAACAACTGAAGATCCGGATCCAGTAAACTACTTGGTGAAAAGGGACTCTTCACACCCTTCTGAAGCCAATAGCCTAACGAGCAGATACAATAAGAGGAGATATGTAAGTGTTTCTAAGGCCATGAGAAAGATTTCTAATGTAGTGCTGAGACTTAATTTAGGGCTTGATTATAACTAAGAGAGTGAGGCTTATTTACAAGGCCATCAAGGTTCAAATCAGTGACATAATTTGTTGTGCAAGTGTTACCTACAAAACAAAATTTTATGTACTTATTCCAAAAGGACATGATGAACTTGGAAACCCACTCAGTTTTAAAAGATACTGTTTCAGCTTGTCTCACCGGGCTATAATGTCCCTCTACTAATTGATGCAAGTTTCCAATAACATTTATGCAATATTTTTCAGTATTCTGTTGCTGTGTGAAAAAAATAGAGTGCCCTTGGAGGAACAAATCTGTGCAAAGGGCAAAATAAAACTGACTAGATATGCAGTATCTCTAAACATCCAAAGCAAACTAGGAGGGGGAGTGAAAGAAAATTATTTTCTGTCCGTTTTTCACTCACAGACAATATTATGAAGTGCTTGGAATACCAGAAGGTTCATTTTGAAACAGAGGAGTGATGTTTACACCGGCTCTTATATAAATATGTATTGGTTTTATGTACTTCTTTTTCCTAATACTTGAAGTTAAAATCAGCTTATTTATTGCTAAGAAAAGGTGCTGGATTTTTTTATTGCACAGGTACGACACAGCAGCTTGGCAAGCATACTCTGAATCACAGCCTGTTCCACCCTTTGTTCAGAGAAATGCATGTTTGGAGCTGCATGATTGGGGGTCCTATGAAAGGGTAACCTCTAACCTGAGCCCTGGAAAGTTGCACTGCCTTAGCTAAAGCAGACCAACCCAGTAAGCAGAATATATTTGTACTGGTAGGCATAAAATGCATTTACTGTAAAGTAATTTGCACTGCACCACACAGTTCAGCAGGCACTTTGGATTAATGCAGCAGAGTATGGCCCTTGCATTTGCTGCATCTTCCTCTGGACCACAGTTTTGCATCCAAGCCAGGTAGTAAGTTGCTGGGTGTAGGTCAAATATAAAGATATTACTATGCCAGAAGGAAAATACTATTAGTGTTGTATCTATACAAGTGACTATACTGGTTATATTCTCCTATATTAACCCCTCCCCCGCAAAACAACCTCCCACCACCCCAACCCTTATCACTACTAAATCAGAAATGCAGATCAAACATCCTCATTCCTGTTTCATTTTGCTCTTTGGATTGAGAATCCTTGCAAGCATGTCGGTTCTGATGGTGGCTTTGTGATCTGGATCCTGCTTGGTAGGATCTATGCAGAGACCAACAACTCATTCTACACAGCCCACTATGCAGGCATCAGATGACTGTGGCTTTCAGTTACTACCTCTGGATTGAAGCCAGAAGCCTAGCGGTGAAAAGCTCTTTATACCATTACCAATCCCCCGAGCCACCCAGTCCTTCTCCATTGCATACAGGTTTTTAGTGTTGTGCCTTAAGATCTGTTCTGGTTCTGAGTAACGTTCTTTGTGATGGGAGTCTTGCCACTCCCCCTCTCATGAGGGGAGAAAAAAAATCGAGGAGGGAGTCTGAAACCTATTTTCAAACTCTGTTACGATTATCTGATGTAGCTAGTACTCCTGGATTCTCTAAGGAGAGACTTGAGTCCTGGGGAACTTCTGTCTTAGGTGGAGTAGGCTCCAGCCTAGTCAGTGCTGAGGTTTGTGTGCCTTCAGTCGGTACTGCTGCCTTTAGCTTGGTGGCGGCTGTTGCAAAGGAGCACCCACACACTGCCAGAGGCCCTCACAGGGACGACTGCTAAGCTGTCTGGGATATCTGCAGGCTGACCGGGCCTAAGGGCACACACAGGTTGGTCTGGTCTTAAGCTTGAGCGTTGGTGCAGAACCATGCATAACAGCAGCATAAATACACCACTGGAGAGGGCAGAATGTACA
This sequence comes from Elanus axillaris, assembly GCA_026212715.1. Classification (NCBI taxonomy): domain Eukaryota; kingdom Metazoa; phylum Chordata; class Aves; order Accipitriformes; family Accipitridae; genus Elanus; species Elanus axillaris. The sequence continues at coordinate 33,496,840 of JANZLQ010000002.1, read as the reverse complement.
ACCAGTGAGACCCAGATCATCTGTTCCCAGCTGGTTTCCATGTAAGCTATCCACCTAAAGAGTTCAGAGCCTAAATAGTGCCATCCTTGCAGCTCCTGTCCTCCAGTTCAGCAGAGAAAAGTGACTCACTGTGACGTTATACCCACGCAGATTTCTCTTCCAGTATCTCTTCTCAGACTCTTCAGAAAGCACATCACATAGAGCAGCTGCTTTTCCCCACAGAGAACTAGCTGCAGGAGAATTAACAGTAATACATCAGTACCTAGCCTTCACGAAAGAGGGCTGTAAGCTGCTGATCCTGCAATAACACCTCTAAGGATTTAAAGTCTTTAATGTTGATTGCTGAATATTTCTGTTCCCCTCTGAACTATTCCAACAGTTGTTTCAAGTGAATGTATTCATTCCCTTCCTTTTAACCATTGGAGCTTCTTGCTTGGTCTGGGAGCAAGGAAGAGGGAATGAAAGGGTCTCTTCAAATTTGCTGTAGCTGCTCTCTTAAAAGAGAGCATTGACACAGATTCTGCAGCTCTCGCATGTAGTAAGACTCCCAGAGGACCTGCACGCACAGAAAGACTGCAGGATCCTTGTGGGCACTCCAGGAAGAGTGTGGCTATTCTCCTCCCCACTGGATGAGAGTATCTTATCTATTCCTAGCATGGATCTACCAGGTGGCAGCACTCCCCTGCCAGCATACCTTTGGTTTGGCTTACCTTGAAAGCTATGATGTTATATTATATGATGACGTCATATTTATTTCAACTTTCAGTGAAGATTCCTGGCAAACCTCTGAGCTGGAATATCTTCTTTTTAATGGATCCAAGGTCCAGCCAACATGGTGCAGATTGCATTTATATAACACAACCCAGTAAGGTGAACTGCTAGGGATTTTTTCAACAGCTGTTGATGTTACTAAATTGAGATTATTTCTCTATCAAAACTATGGAAGAGGAAAAACCTGTCCAGTATTTATACAAACACTACTGCTCTAATTTCTAGCTGTGGTTATTTTTGTGATGACTCCATCATGCACTCATGCAATCTCAAGAATTTACCTTTGTGGTAGTATTTTGAAAAGGATAAAATGAATCAAATATATTTTTTTCAGTTAAGTAGGAGTGTGAGGACACCAAATGCTAACGGGATGTGTAATGAAGTTTTCCTAGTTGGTTCTTTTTCTTCACACTACCTGGACTAATTTTGAATGAGCTTATTACAAACATTTGGACAACTTACTCTGGTGTACTTTTTTTATCTTTTTATCAACTGTGTTACTCTTGGCACTTTCAAATCAGCCTACAACATCACAACTTTCACTGAAAGTCACATGCTTTTCCTGATAAACGGAAGTACAAATCACTTGAGAATGCTACATAAGGTACTCTTCTGCACTGGCAAAAATAATGGCTTAGATGCCACATCCAGTACCATCAAAGAACCCCCCTTGAACACTGGGCCTTAACGTTACTAGATTTTGAATAAACACATGGTGTGAGAGAACAAATTACTCTAGATAAAGACTGTCTATGCTGACAAAGAAGACGAGGTCCTGTACTGCTCATAAGGAACAGCAGCACATAGGTTAAGTGACTGAACTGAGGTTACGCAGTCTATGGCAGAGGTAGAAATGGATTTAAATTTTCAATGTTGTGCCTTAAGACACTAAAATTGCAAAAGAAGAAACTGAAGAGTAACTAAAAGCAAACTTGTAACCTTTCCCTTCTTATTTCTTCCCCACAGTGGTCTCTGTGAGGTCTTATGATGCCACTACAAAGATCAGCGAACAAAAATTGGCTGTGTTATGAATTGATTTCAATTTAAGAGAGCCATAATTCAATTTTGCTTTAAAAACATATTACAAAATCTAATATTAAAAAGATTTGCATAGAAACATTAATCAGAAAGATATTTTATTTGTTTGGCTTGAAACACTTCCACTACAAGCCAAACATTTCAACACTAGGGCAGGAGGACCAGAAAGTGAACCTGACCAGAAACAACAGTGAAAACTACTAGTTTATTTTTGCTCTACCAGCTGACAAAATTTAGTTATTTATTTAAAAAAAAATCATGGGCCTTGTGGATGGTGAAACTCGATTTTTTTAACGCAAAATATTATTGTAAATTTATTAGTAACAAGGCGTTATTAGTTGAGAAAGCATGTATGTACATATGTCTTGCTGATTACAGTGACTATCAGATTAAAAATAAGACAGATACGGTAATAGATGTTTAGACTTTAATAACAACACACTTACTTTACACTCACACAACACTCACAAATACACACACATCTCTGCACGCAAAGAAATCCAAAATCTTTAAGCAGTCAGAGTTGGTTTCCAGATGAAGCCTCTGTTTGCCCCACTCTTGGATCACAGACAGAAAAATCACTGGGTGAGTCCCCTCGCTAAGTAGTGGGAATATAACTTTAGGAAAATTTGCTAATGGGGCAAAGGACCTTGTATTGTAATCCAGTGACATTTTCAACCTTCGGAGAACTTTTGTTGACATTCCCGAGTCCCTGGCTGCCATCCCAGCATGAAATAGTTTCTGTTCACATAATTCTCGTGTTTACCAGTCATGAAAAACTCTTGCTTTTGGCTTTTTTTTTTTTTAAATAAACTGTTTTTTTTTTTTTTGCAAGTGAAACTCTGTCTAAAAAAATATTGGCCCCAGGCATAGAAGGTTTTGCATAAATTCATATGTGATGAATGGCTGATTTTAATGTTATTTGGGTATTTGTCAGAACCTAACAAATATACATGGTAATGGTGGTTCATAAACTTAAACATCTCAATATACCCTTTCTTCTAGAAATAAATTACGTTTGTTTGCCCTGCCTGGAGTCCTAAGGTAGCCGACATTAGGAATATTTTAAATGTGATCATCCATCCAGCATGTCTTTCAGGCGCCACGAAGATTAAATGAAAGAATCATAAGATGAAGGTCTTTAACTTTTAATCCTTTTACAATGAACCCTTAGATAGACATGGGGGCAGGGTGCCTTCTATGTGAGTAATAATGCCTCTGTTCCTCTTCACTAGGTTAATGAATACCCTAAATGTCCCAAGATCTGATTTTTTTTTTCCAAACTATTGAAATTAGAAGCAGAGACGGGTGGTAAAACACACCGAAAGAGTGAGAGAGGGAATGAATATGCATTCGTAGATAGGCAAACTAAACGTTAGAGAAAGCAGGGCTGGGCTGTTTCAATGAAAGACCCACGGCTTTAAAATAATTAGCATAGATTCCCTCAGAGTTTGGGGGGAAAAAAAAAAAGTTTTTTGATTCCAAGATAAATAAGGAAAAGGCTTTCTGCATTGCAAGGGAGCCTTTGAAGAACACTTGGAGAGTTTGTTTTCGCAGTTGGTATCTACGAGATACCAACCGTCGGGTCTCCCGGCACGTAAAAGTCAGATGCTTCGTGCACTGCGACGGGTCCTTACGGAGCCGGGGGACAGTGACGCTCCCCGCCGCCGGTGCCCCGCTCCCCGTGCGCAGGGGCCGGAGCGGAGCCCCGAGGGCTGCCCTGCGCCGGGGGCGGGCAGCGCTGGAGCCGGC
>JANZLQ010000002.1:33458946-33482907 GCA_026212715.1 Elanus axillaris | reverse complement strand
TTAAAAATGTTGCCCCCCCCCCCCTTTTTTTTTTAATATCCTTCCTTTACTGCAGTTTACACAACACATCAATTACAGGATAGAGTTAAAGCTTTTAGAGCCATTCTTGGGTATAGAGCAACATCCCACAACACCACCGTCTCTAAAAGAGAATTGACACAGGGTATAGTAGAAATGCGAGACAAACAGCCCCACAGCAAACACCTCCACAGCAAAGAAAGAAGCGGTCACAAATTACTACTTTACTCACAGCAAAGCATCGCTTATGTATAGTCAGCTTCCTTTGATAAGCTTGAGTAAGGACCTTGAGGATTTTTTTTCATTAAAAAATATTAACAGGTGACTAGTACCCTCCTCCTTTTAATACAGATACTTGGAAAGTCTAAGATGGCACAGTAAGAAGAAACAACCCATCACAGGACTAACAATCAGTTAGCCTTTCCTGCATACATCTTGGCCTTAGGATCATTTTCTTTCAAGCAAGATTGAAATAATGACACTTCAATTGAGTATCCTTGCTGTTCAGCATGCCTCCTGAAGCCACATCATCTTTTAAAGTACTTTTTTAAATAATAAACATATCAGCAGTTCAATAAGATGCCAGACACAATGGCATATATTTTAACTATTATTTGGATTTGTTCTCTGTGTGTATGTGTGTGTGCGCAACTGTGTGTGTATGTATGCATGTGCAATTGTTCCCATGTAGGAACAGCCTTTCCATTACTCCCATTCTTGATAGGATAATGTGTCTTTGCAACACTGTTCTGTTTTTATTTACAAAAAGATCAAAAACAAACAGAAAAGAGCATTGCCCTGACCACTGTGGAAGTTCCACAACAGTTCTCCATACTTTGAACATGGGGGTTAACTTCTGCAAGCAAAGTGAGTGTTTCAACTGAAATCTTACGGGTTGAAACAGACCCAGACAAGGGATTCAAAGAAAAGACATGCCTTTGTAACAGAAAAAGAAGCAAAAGGAATACTGCTGCATTTAAAGTGTCTCATGGCAGAGATGGCTTTTTTATGCCACTTTCACTGAAGATCTCCCCACTTTTCTCATCAAAAAAGAAGGTAGGAATAACCTTGCTTTGCAGACCCTAACCTAAATCACTCACTCCAGGGAGACAATTCAGCTCCAGATATTGGAGTCTGCCTATCATAATTCTGTGATAGATCTCTTAAATAAATAAATAAGCATCCTTCCCCCACCAGCCTGAGGGCCCTTGTGTGCCTAGGCTTAGGCCTTGCCCAGTGGCTTACTGCTGTAGGACCTGAAGGGAGCAGGGCAGGGAGTGAGGTGGGGGCAATCACCCTCCAACACTGGGAACCGTTTGTAAATTACCCTAAGCTTCCCTTAGTCATTATTCCATTAACTGCCTCTTGGTAGATCTGTCAGTAACTAAGCTGGGACTTATTTGTAGAGAATCAGAGGCTATTTGCTGTACTAAGTGAGCCATGAGAGTGAAAGGGTTTGGGATTTATTTGTAATTACAGTCGGGATTTTTTTCTTCTTCTTGCCTGGACCCCACTGGTACTTTCATTCACATTCCCTAAGCTGAAGCTGGCGCCAGGATCACAGGCTGGCCCTGTGTTTATGTCATTGAGACTAGGACAATATTTCAGTGTGGAGCCAGACTGCAGGGATCCACTCTATAAAACCCTCACTAAAAATAGACAGCCGCCCTGCCCCCAGGCCCGCGGACCGCCGGCACCCTGCGTGGAGCACAGCCCTCAGCTGGGCCGAACTCAGCCCACCCGGCTGGGCCTGCTGGCCCCGCCAGCCCCCATCCCATCCTGCACTTCCCCCCAGCGAGGGTCCCCCTAATCTGCCCCTGGAGCCGGCAAAGCCATTGAGGCTACAGCTGGCAGCAGCATCCTGACGGCTCCTCTCCTCCCTGACTGCTCCTTGCGAGTGGGTGTGACACCCCGAGGTGCCCGGCCTTCCCCTGGGCCCTCCTGGGTGGGTGGCAGCACACCCCGCGTCCCCTTCTGCAGCAATCTCTGACCAGCCCTGCAAAAACTCTGCTCAGCTGCAACGCAGAGCCAGCGTGGTACCCTAAAACCCCACTGGCTCACTGGGGTATCGCTGCTGTAACTGGGAGAGTAAGAGATACCCGAAAATATCAGTGCTTGGGACTCCTCCTTTCCCTCTGTAGCTTGTAAAGGCGTTCAGAGGGACCCCAGTGGGACAAAACTGGGTCACAGACTTCACCTCTGTCTGATAAATCTTTCCTGCAGCAAATTAAAAAAAGAGCTGAACATTTCCATCTCATAGCTGTCAATTTTATTCAAAAGCATGAACCGGGGCAAATCATTCAGCCTTTTCAATGCCAGTGGTGCATGATCCTTCAGCTTAGGAGGATAAATGTAACTAGTAGAGTATTTATTGATTAGTTCAACAGCTATATAGATAAGATATGAGGCACTTCATGCACAGATTTTCGAGGTGAGAGCCTGATCCTACAGCTTAGATCTTGACAGTGGAAAGGGCTTCATTCAGAAGCCCGCAAGTGACAGAAAAAGTTCACATGGATTTTAATGGGCAACAGAGCCTTCCAAAAGACAGCAACAAAGAGCAATTGAGTCTCTTGATTCCCTTAGATCCCTGTTTGTTTAGCTGCTGAAAAAGCATACCCAAAGGCAGCAGACATGAGTACGTGCACTCACATACACAGGTATCCCAAGAAGAGATGCTGCCACTGAGCGCCAACGAATGCCAACCTCCAGGAGGAACAAACCCCTCAGAGAACAGCTTCATTCCAGATTCCTGTTACTGAATCACAGTCCTCATGTTTAAGTCAGTAGGAACCAGACCCAAGCGTGAATGCTTGCTCAAACCAGTGGCAAAAACTACAGTGTATGCCAGGGAAAGAGCCAGGTGCTGAGCTGTGATACAGAACAGCTGGAAGGGAACACCAGGGTTTGGTTAGCTAGAGGACCCTGTCTTACTCTCTTACCCAAGGCCCAGGCCAGCCTGACTGTTCTCGGGCTGCCCAGTTCATTCCTGATACAGGTGCAGCCAGTCACCACCTGAGCAGAGATGGTTGCATGAATCTATGACAGAACTGAAAACTGAACTCAGAGCTCTGAAAACCCAGATAGTGCTTTAAAACCTTGCTGCGCCACACATGATGCTCCTTATAATGAGACTTGACTTTGATTTGATTGGCTCAAACTACATCATTCACTGGGCAAAGAAGTTGTTTTGTTATAAGGATATAAGACTACTGTATCATGGACTAAGAACGTAGGAAAATAACGGCTCCTTGTTGAAAGGCTGCTTTGAAAATTTTCAAAATGTCAAGAATGTGTACACAGTAGTATACGAGGACAGCTGTGGTGTCATAAAGAGATTTATCAGATACATTAGGAAAAGAATCCAACAGATTTCAGACAAACCAGTACACGTTTTCTGCACCATGCTGTATGTACTTGGCACTTGCTCAATGATTATTCTGTTGAGTTCAGCTTCTTCTGTCAGTTGTTCACTTCGCTTTTTCAGCTAAATGTATCAGGTGAATATTAGTGCAGTGTAATCAGGATCCCTTTGCAGTAGGCATTGTGCATGTGTTGAACGGCAGGTCAGGGTCTGAATTTCAGATCATCTCAATATATTACACAGATAAAAGGTGAGAAGGTAAAAGCACACAAATTACTGAACTGGCCTGCCCAAGGTCACAAACCAGCAACACTGAGAAGAGGACTCCACTTTCCCTGCTTAGGACTGGTTCCTATCTTTTGTAAGAGTAGCATGTTGGCAGGCATAGGCCACAGGGCCTCATGGATTTCATAACATCTTCTGATGCCATTACAGTGGAAGTTAGTCATCAGTTAGAAAGGGAGATCCAAATCACAGCTGCATGAAAGGCAATGGCAAAACTCCACAGTGCTGCTAACAGTGGCTTTATCAACTGACAATGAACGTCAGATAAGAACTGTAGCTAAAGGGAACAGTTGTGCAGTGTGAAATACCGGTTGCTCTCTGCACAACTTCTCAAAGTAATCCTCACAGCAAGGAAATACTACATAGACAAAATTCAGTTTAGAAACAGCCTTCTAAATGTAACATAATTGTTACTTTTGCAGGGCTTCTCACTATTTTATCTGAATAGTCACTGTTTCTCAGATACCACTCTTGGGGATAGAGGATCTTCAACCACCTTCAGTCAAAAGTGTGATATGTAAAGGAATGAAGCTGAAGGGTCTTCATGCACAGGAAGCACATTCTTGATAATGAACCACATTCTATTGCGTGCCATTAGTGTCGGAGAAACAGCCCTGAATTGTTCTCCCACTTCATGCTACAGCTTTTCACTACCTAAGCAAATGCCATTTGTTCCCTATGTACTTCTTTCTATAGTCAGTGTATGGACTTTCTTTTTCATCTTTGGACCTCACTGATTGTGCACCTGACAATGGGTATGCAATGAAAGGAGTCTGTTGCAGAAATAGGACTCTGATTTATTACAGTAGTTAGGTGCTAAGTAGTGAACGAAGCAGAAGACTGCGAGAAGATAAAGGCAACACTTGCAGGAACTGAACGTCATCACAGAAAAATGAATTTTTTCCTGCTTTCTGCCAAAGAATCCCAGTGCAGTAGCATATAAGCAACTGAAAACTTTTCACAGGTGGCCACTTAATGTATATGTCTCATTTTTGACAATGCTTAAGCTATGCAGCCTCAGTTGAGACTCCATTCATAGCAGGGCGTGCATTCACAACAGCTGCAATTCAAGCCAACTGGAACTGTGCTTTGAACATATAAAGTCCTGCTATGAAATATCAGCTCTTAGGTGGCTTGAATAAGCACACCCACCAATTAGGGGATATGTGATAATTTTGACTGTAGACCAATCTATGTCTTGGTTCTCAATCCATAAAATGACATCACCCCCATGATGATAATAGGAAGATAAAAAACTATATCCTTTCAAAGGTTTATTATTTATATTATCATAGTACCTAAAAGCTTGGACATGGACTGACCATGCTTGGTATTGTACAAATGTGTAAGAAAAAGGCATGCCTGCTGCCACAAAAGTTCATAGCATAAGTTAGAACAGCCATCTGAGGTAACAGATGGTATGACAGGAAGAAAATGATGAAACAGTACCGTCTGCTGGTTTGCTTCAGCACACCTGTGCTACAGCACCTATGCTCAATTTTTTTTTCCAGATAAAACATCAAAAAAAGGCTTTTAAAAGAAGGCCTAAAAAGCTTCAGATACTGTGGTAAGACCCAGAAAGAAATTCTCTACAGCCTATGCACTACGCTGTACAGCCTGTGCTCCATAGATTTTGACGAACACAGTCTCTTTCAAAAAGTCAGTGCTGTGAACTGCCCCTGAATCTAGAAGTTTTAAATAATGCTGAGTGCTGGAGAGGTTGCCTCCACACAGAAATGATTGCATATTAAGAGGTAAAAACCCTGTCTACATATAATATAGAAAGACACAGCGATTTGAGTTTGCCACATAAAACAAAAAAAAAGCCTCTATTATAGTTACTTGTTTATTCTTTGTATTGCTGCCTGGCCAAACCACTCAACCGTTAGAGCCCACTATATCTCAGGCCCTAGGAATACATGCTATAGGGATTGCTCTCAACACAAGTACCTTATTATGTGATAGCTTTCCCAGTTAATTTGAAAGGTAAAAATTTATCTTAATTTTAAAAGAAAAGTTGTTCTTAATCTGAAGATCTCTGCAAAGTGAACAAGCAGATCTGAGAATTTAGCAATCAATTGGATTTTATATGTATTTTCAAAGTATTGCAGGTATCTGTTGTGGCAGCAATCTGTGGACTCCCTTGAAAAGTTTATGGAAATGTATTCTTTCAAATCATTACCCAACCTTTCTCCCTACCCTCTACCATTTCAGGACAGGAGCACATATACAGTTCTCTCTTTTCCTTGGCATCTGGACAACTCTTCTACTGTCACTGCCCTGTAGTCCTCAGCTGGCATAAGAATTCCAAAATAAATGAGCGTGTTGTAATCAGGAGAAAAATATTGTGTCCTTGTGGTGTTGATGTTTTTGCAGCTCAGCTTCTCAATGGCCACCACAAGTTAAGCTGCATATTTCTTTACAAAAATACGCTTGCATTGGTAACTTGGCAGGCCACTCATTGAATAGACATTTAGTTACTTAACTGTTTACTGTTGCCAACAAAGTTCAGTTGCTGAACTTGAAATAGGGGAGAAGAGGCACCTTGACAAACAGTAAATGGTTACCAAGCAGGCGGGTGGTCTTCAGGGCAAGCAGACCTTTACTGCAGATCTGCTGGTCAGGAGGCTTTCATAAGTTTCTGTGAAACCCAAAAGCTAATAGTAAGAGTCACATATAGCAGAATGTCTTTAAAGAGACAAAGATATTGACTAAATACCTTCTAAGTTTAAGCATGTTGCAAGAAATCACATAAGCAAAATAAGCCTCAGCAGATAATTTATAAACCTGCCTACAGGCAACTAAAGAAGAGCATGAGCCAATACTCAAAACCAGCACGGAAGTACTTAAAGTTGTGTTGCTGTGTACAGTCACACAGCCTGAGGGAATGTATTACCCAGAGAACTAAAAGGGCAAGGATGGGATTTTTAAAGCATTCACTGTCAACTTAGCTCTGCCAGCTTTCACTCCTGCCAAACTACATCCAAAAAGACAGGTCTTACCTGTGTTCATCTCCGGGAACTAACACTCTTACTGGGGCCATTCAACTTCCAGTATTCTTCACTTCTTTCAAAGACTTAAGTTCTGTCTCAACTTCATTTCCAGTAAAACTGGATGCACAAAGTCCCAATTTATTTATTCTGTAGCCTCAGTGCTCCTACAAGTGTTTTTGCCTGCCTCCCATCAATTCACATCAAAACGATCTTTAAAGTACACTAATTTGCACTTTCAACCCATGCCTTCTGGGTACAACCCAGCCTAGTGGGTACAGGCTAGAGCCACAGCTGTATGTTTGTTCAGGCTGGAAGATTTAAGTCAAGATCACTCACACTGACAATAGTTTTCCAATATCCTTTCCAGAGGTCTCCGTGGAATGACAAGTTCTTTGGCCATAGATTGGGGCAGAGTCAGCACCAAGAGCTGGAGGAGATGCTCCCACACTCAGGTGGGCACTGCACAGACAGCAAGGTCACTGTCTGTGCAATACTCACTCCTGACTGACGACAACCCAGCCGATCAGACTACCTACTTGTTCCCCAAACTGTTTAAGCAGCACAGAGGTATTAGTGCACTACTGCTCAGGGCTCTTTGCATTCTCCAGCAGGGCTCAGTGGATGAGGACTGGGACAGAAAGGCCATAGAGGAATAGGTACAGCCCAACTGCACCATTTTTTCCACAGCTGTTGATTTTTATTACAAAAGGGCAGTGACTGTGTGTTATGAAAGTCCACAAAATATGAAGCTAATAATAAACTGCTAAGCATCACGTGGAGTTTAAAACTATGCTTCATTTCAGTGGCTGCTAACATGCAGGCTATTTAGAGGAGTTAACAATGTAGACCAAAATAATTCCTGTATGAATTAAAGCATGGGAGACATTAACTCTTACACTGGCAGGGCAAGCTAAATTATGCTGAAAATATGTACACCAAATTTACATGGTGAAGTTATAAAGGAATGGGCACAATTGGTTCTTTTCCCACAAATTTCACATTAAAGAGGGGAATTACTACCTTGTGCCACCCAGTATGAAAAAGTATTCAACAGATATTTCTTAATTTAAAGAATGTCCCAATACAAGAGACATTTTCCAGAGGCAAAGTTCAATGCATTCTTTAGTTTTTCTTATAACTTTGCACATAGCCATAAAAAAAAAAACCCAAACAGACCTTGGGCACACATATTGGGCTGAAGTGTGACCACCTGAATTGATTTTTCCTTTAATGACTTCATCTTTATTCATTTCCCTCAACTTTCACAGAAATTATGCATGTGCATGAATAATGCATGCATAGGGCCAAATACAAATTATTTTGAGAGCACAGCTCCTCCTAAAATTTTTCATGGGAATACATGCTGTGGTATATGTATCTCATGGCATATGCATTAAATGTACTTTTAGAGTTCATCATAAGCCACGTTTTTTTTGCTTTTCCTTACTTAACAAAAGGTATTGGGAGGCAAATAATTTCTGGGTTTTTTTCACATCCAATAAGAAATGTGAATTCAGAGAGGCAGTTCAGTGCAAAGGGCAAGTCAATCTCCATCAAGTTTCTCCAAAGGTTATTTGTACTCCTTATTTCTACCCAAAACTGCTCCAGTAGCCTGACACTGGCTCTCACAATGCAGTTTCTTTTCAATGTTAGGATACCTTTACAATCTGAAGCATCCTTCTCTTGAACATACATACTGAATAGGAGCTAATAGCTCTTAGTCATCTCTTTGTTAAATGAACTACAAGAGTTGCCTAGGTATCTTGCTCTAAGGTACGTCTTCCAATCCCTGAATCATTCTCATAAATTTCTACTGATCCTTCTGAACCTTTCTGAAGTCTGACTACCAGAACAGGATGAAATACTTCACTGCTTGTATTAATATGCATTAATATGGATCTGTATGTGGTAAATCTGGTCATTTGGCAAATAATTAAAGTTAAAATAATTGGTTAAACTACAAGTAGAGGAGACATTTAGCAAGAAAAATACCAGTGAAAGACATTATTTTGTCACTTCAAATGAGATTTTTAACATGAGTGCTGAAAACTAGATTATTGCCTACTTGGAATGTAATCAGGTAGCTGATGCTCAGTATAGCTGCATTCTCTCCAACTTTCATGGCTTCAGAGGATACTGAAATGAATCTTCAGTTTGTTTTTAAAATTAATTGCCAAAACTAAAATATTTCTCAGCATTGGTTGAACTGATTTTCTGTAAACTGATTTAGCAAATAACATAGAACTTGTTGAAAGTGAAATAATAAAGCTATCATCTGTAACAGAAACAATGCATCTCATCAGCTTGCGCATTAGCGGGCCCAACAGCATGGATGTCATTTACTTCATACTTGCTCCAAAGTGAAAGCTATCAACAAGCTAATATAGGATATTCTATTCATAAATGGTAACTATGTTGCCTTAAATATAATTATATTAAATGGATTTAAAAAATGCAATACTGGACACTGGATGCAATCGCTATGGAATGTAGGAGACCTGTGCACGAGATGATAATTTTCTTCTGAGTTGCCCCTTTTTCCAATATTGTGGGAGTTCACTGATTTACTTTAAGGAAAAATATAACCATAAAAACTCCAGCTGAGTAAATGTAGGTTTAAAAGCTTGTTGCATTAAGCCTTTTATTTCAGCTACATTCTTACCCAGATCCTACCTTGACAGATGCAGATAAAAGAAATGTGATCTTTGAATAAGTCCAGAATTGTATATATTCATGACCTATTTATATTTTAACAAGCAATAGTTTCAGTAGCCTCATCCTTTGAAAACCTTTAGGACCCAATGCCAGCACAAAGCTCAACACAGAAATAGTTACCATCTGAGCTTACACAGAAGAGAAATCTCCATTTCTTTTCAAGTACGATAGATTAATGTAGGGGGAAAGTCAGTATCGCTAAATTCATGCTGAATGTTAAAACCATGGACTGCAATGGCACAGAGGGTCAGAGATGAGTTTGGTCTGCTGTGGCTACGGTTATCTAATTTAATTAACATTTATGTTCTAAAAAAACCCCCATTTGCAAGTACTAAGTAATATGGTAAATATGGAACAAATTATCAGCAACAGCAGGGGAGATTTAAAATATGCATCTTGAGTTTGGAGTCACTCAGGAACCTGTGGTGATGCAATCACTCAAACAGAGTAATCTTTATGAGTTTAACTTTGCCAAGAATGCACGCGCAAACCAGCTTCCAGAGACTCATCAGTTTGGATGACACACAAGCTGCCCTTAGTTGTTGAAATGCCTCATCCACGTGGACCCATGCCTGAATGTTTTCGCACATCAGGTGTTTCCTAATGACTTAGAGCAGTGCTTTTCAATCTCTTTTGGTTTGAAAACCCTTACAGCTATTCTAAGACATGACGCAGATCCCTGTACAGTGACTTGAAGGCTGGTGCTGATGGCTGCAGGTTGCAGCTTGGGAGGTTCAGACCAGCCATGACTGTGTGTGTTGGTGAGCCAAAGGCCCGTCCGTCCCACCCCACTTGTGTCACAGCCCTTGTTGCCCTCCGGGGGCCTCTGGTCACCTCTGAGCCCCGAAAACGATAAATACCTGAGAGGCAGCAGCAGTGGCCACAGGTGGTCAGTGTACAGAAAGCTAGCTATGCACGGTGAGCTTTAGCAACGTGGGCACCATGACTGGAGTGTGGACCTGCCGTAACGTCGTAGCCAAGAGCCTAGGGGCTGTGGGAAACACCGGAAGGTTTTTTTCATCCTGCTCGTTTATGGGTCCGTGGATAATACCCCCCTCCCGCGCCCCGCAAAGCCACTAGAGCACATTAGGGCGTTACATCTAACGCAGGGTACCCCAAGCCAAGCCTTGCAGCCGCCATTACCTCAGCCTGCCCAGGAGAGGGCGCCGCGCGGCTCCCGCGAGGCGCCATTTTGGGCGGGCGTGAGGCGAGGGTGCCCGGCCCGGCCCGGCTTGGCCTGGCCTGGCCTGGCCTGGCCTGGCTGTGTGCCGGGCTCCGGGGCCGAGCCGGGCCGAGCTGGGCTCTCCAGGCAGCGTGCTCTGTCCCCGTCCCCAAAGCAGGCACAGACGGAACATTCGGGCAGCAAAGGCGAGGGGCGCAAGGTGGCATTAAGCGTGTGGCTGGTCCCGAGAGTCCTGCCTGACCAGCCACAGGACACAGCGTTTTCCCGCCACCGCGTGCGCTGTCACCTCAGAGGCTTCAGGCTGCTGAGGTGTAATCCTGACCCGATGGGCATATTTAGTTGCAAACCAATGAAGTTAATAAGGGCATGTCTTAGGCTGGTAAAAGTGTGTATCTTGTTCAACAAACTATAGTGTTGCAAGGTATGAAATTGGTATGGAAGGTGATGTGGTTGCTTATGATATGCAGCAAATATAAAAAAATAGGGTAGGAGGCTGCTAATAAGTAAGATCCCAGCTCAGAGCTTGCTGTCATCATGGAAAAGCTCTTGGTGTGTGGGATGGGTTTCAGCTGACGTTGTGGGGCTCTGAGCAAACCAGGAGCACAGGGCAGGCGGAGAGCACTGCTGTATTTGCTGCCTGCATTGAAGGAGAGATCTGCAAAGCTGAGCAGCAAAAAAGGCATGAGTTAGCTGAACTGCTAACCTCTGTAATGATCTTTTGTAAAATTCACATCTCTAGGCATCTAAGAGAGGGTAGGGCATATGCTGTGCTTCGCAGTTGTTTACAGGCTTCCTCCCTGAGGCCCGTGGCACAGCCAAGTCTTATTTACCTAATTACTGTCTGTGGGGACAGGCTGTGGAGCTGATACCACTCAAGACAGGAGTGTGTATCTCTAAAGCTGCAGAGTCTGCTGCAGGAGTATGGATTCAGGCTAGTACCAATAACACATGCAAAATGCTGGTTACATGCATCTTCCCAAATCAAAAGATAAGGAGCAGCTGAAAACTATGCAGAGGTATGCCCACCTCTGTAAGACAGGGTGAGGAGTTGTTGGCACTCCATGGCTGCTTTTGCAAAGTACCTGAAACAGCCTCCTCCAGCTGAGCCTGTGGCGCGTGAATTTACACTTGGTGCATCTTACATCTGGAGACAAGCAGCGTGTAGCTCGTGTGCTGGATCTGTGCCAGGGTTAAGCCCCCAGTAGTCAAAGCTGGATCCCTGGTAGCACTCATGATGGGAGGTCAGGCGCAATGAAAGAGCCCTAGTAGTTTGAGAAGGAACACACCAGCACCTTTCCTGATGGGAGGTCAGGCGCAGTGAGCAGGAGGGCCCCCCTTGTGCTGGCAGCTCCATTCCAGTGTTTGGCTGGACTCCAGAAGATTAAAATAGAGCCTTAGACTGTCCCCTCGGCAGCACTGCCAGCCAGAGCCCTGACAATCCTGGGGTTGTACTCAAACGTGAGTCCCTCGGGAGCATGGGCTTTACCCTAACAGCTGAGGCACTGAGTAGGTCGAAGCAGGCAGGGTTATTGCTCTTGTGACTCAGACTCAAGGAAGAGAGGGATCAGGATGGAGCCACGAGAGAGCAGGGGATCAGAACGAAACCACAAGGCACAGAAGGGGGAAGGAGCAAGTGTGGCCCAGACGAAAGCTTGAAAAAATCCTTGTTCTGCTGGGGCTGGGTTCAAAGCAGATGTAGCCATGAGAATCGGGCGTTAAACTATTCAAGCCCAAGTTCTGATTTAGCTCCTTTCTGTGACCATTTCACGAAAAGAAAAGATAAGCAAAAAAAAGAGCAACACTTTCCTTTCTCAATCATTTTAAAAAGCAATATGGGAAAAGGTGAAGGCCATGCAGGTTCATGTGAAGAACCTCTGCATAGGTAGCAAAATCTTTTGTGGTTCAGAAATGATCACAGCTGAGGGGAACCAGAGTTCTCATATCAGGTATTTTTTTTAAGTGCTTAGTATTAGTCACACACGTAGAGAATGTGTGTGACTAATACTAAGCACTTAGAAAAAATACCTGATTTTCAGAAGGGAGAAGCATTCCCAAGTACCACTAAAACCAACAGCAGTGGCAGATGTCAGCATTTCTTACAGAAGAGTGTTTCAACCCAGTCATCTATTACAGATTTATTTATCACCACTTAATGAAGGCACCCACACTTAAAATATTTTGCTCCAGGATTTTCAGAATGTTATTACAAACAATGCTGGACAAAACATTTTGGCATTGCCTTTTTTCCCCCTTGAAAATGAAATTTGGTTGAAATTCTGAAATAACTGTAATTTTGAAAAAGGCACATCGATTCAGTAAAAAAAAAAAGCCTATAGCACCAAATTCAGTGATTGTATTTTGGCATTTCCAAAACAAAGCATTCATATTTACTGGTATAAAAGATTGTTTTGTCTTTAAATTGACTTTAGTAGTAGTTTATAAAGCTCAAAAATTGCTGCTCAGTTTACCATTTTTGCTTTGTAACTGAGTATGTATATGAGTAGCAGAGGGGAGGATTCTACCTGAATTTTTTTCCTGCATGTTTGCTATAATAAAGATGAACTGGAAAATCAGAATAATTAGATCTATTATTCACACAGGTAAGGAGCAGAAGTCCTAGTGATTAATTAGGAATAATTAATATTAATAAAAAACTCTTAAGAAAATAGAAACATTTTTAATAACCCCTTTCTGAATGAACATATATTTGTTTGAAAAGAGAGTTTGAAAACAGCGGTCTGGGGAAGAAAACAGCAAAGCTTATTACTAAATATTTTTTGTGTGTTTGCAAAACAAATAAAAAACCCAAATCAAACCCAAAGGTTTTATTTAAAGACAGCATTAAAAAATAAGTTAATAGTTTTCTCAGAGAGATAAGAGTTTATATAAGTTAGTACATTTGAATGGAAAAGCAAAATGGTTATCTTTTGCCATCAGAAGAATGAGTCGAAAACATGCCTACAGGAGTTTGTTGACTTCTTTCCAGTTGGTTTAAAAGCATTTCAGTAAAACAGCATAGAACACAGAGGCAATTATAAAACAGCACTGTCCTTCAAGAAACCATGGCAAACTTGTTATAAAGGTCTGTAAGAATTGCACTGTTCACCTACTTATCTTCTTACATAGAGAAGAAATCTCAGCTCAGGGCAAGCAAAACATACAAACAACCAGGCCCTAAAAAATGTGTGGTACATGCAAAAATGCACCAGGGTAATTTAAGTACATGCACACAAAAATCCTTCTTTATCTTGCAGTGTTTTTTCTAGTTAATTTCTTAGGTTACTGTACATGACTAATTACTTGCATTTAGTTTTTTTCTTTTACTAACTTAATGTGGTAACAATCTTAATGTTTTAAAATTAAAACTCAAGGAATCAGAAATGACTGACAGTCATGTTTTATCTTACATTTTAAGAATTACTTTGCTCTGCTACTTAACTCCACTTTGGCTGCGTTTTGGTTGAAATATTTTCCACATGTGAAAATATCCACAGATACTCCAGTAAGCTGCTGTTATTCTGAAGCTTGCAATGAGTTGGCATGTTATGGCTGAAATACAGACATTTGTCAACATTTACATTACCGTATATACTTGTGCACAAGCTATGGATAATTGTCTGATGCTGTAAGGATGCTAGCCAGAAAATTGTGTCCCTGCTCTGTCATAAGCTCTCTGTGTGACCTTGGGCATGTCACTTATTCCAGTTATGACATTACCTGTACAAAAGGGAGAACAGTACATGAAATGTTGAGAGGCTCAGACAGTATTGTATTTAAAATACATTTAGCAACCTGTTCATCTTTGGAACAAGGTAAACAGTGACCTAAAGCAGAATCCTTCCAGTTCCACATAAGCATTCAGAATGGAGTTGTTACTTCTCTTGCTTACATACAGTAACCCAATTTTATACTATGTTAGAAATGTTGCCATGCTTTTCTGTGTACAAGAATATGTGAAAAACAGGGGAATCACAACAGAAGAGTGTGTTTCACTTTTATAAAGTAATTCCCTCAGTAGATAATATCTGGGGTGTTCCTCAGCTAGAAGCAGATTATACGTACCCACAATATGGTATATTTACAATGTGGCTTGAAAGCACAGATTCACACCAGAAATGCACAGTGGATTCTGTCTGGCTGTCATGGTAAAGACACAGCTGAAAGCTGCAGAGCCTGGACAACAGCCCCCCGGGCTTGGAGAAAGAGGGCTCAGTCTGTCAGTCTGCAAGATTTTTATGCTGTTCGCTGCTTTGATGCAAAGATGCTTGTATGCCAGCAACTTCTGCAGTTGGAACGCACAGATTAGAAAGGTGCCGCTTCAAATCTGACTACCCAGATGTCACTTCTGTATTAAGGCATTTATATAAATATTTATATAAATTGAATTTCAATTCCTGTTGACTTTGATGGGAAGTCATTTTTCTGCACAAACTCTGGAAGCCATGCCTGTTTCATTTAGGTGTCTGAATATGTAGACCAAAATCAAAATTTGGAGACCATATTTGAAAGCTTGGCCTTAGAAAAAGTCACTTTCCAATAAAAATAAAAGAATTCAGGGAAAAAACCAAACTATATTCAGATTTCCATGGATTGTAAAGCTCACATACGTGGGTACTTGATGATGGTCAAATAGAACATACTTCAAAAAACACAGTTTAAAGATTATACACAAGTATACATGGTATTTAGGATTATGTGAATGTATACACTAGCATTTTTTTGTTAATGAGGGAGAAGACTTGAAGTACATAATTTTAGAAGATCAGAGGAGTTGTAAGAATGCAAGAGCACTTCAAGTCTTCTAAATCTTAAAAGACCTAGGTTTCTATGATATTAGATCAAACAAAAAATCTATGTTAAGAACATTTTTATGACAATGATTCACTTGAATAAACCTAAGATTTCTTTTACCAACCAATCTTTTTTTCTAAAATAGTATTTAATATCTGAAGTTATAAAAAATATTTGTAGTCTTGAAAATTATTTTTATTGTCTATTTTATGTACTATACATGCCTCTTTCAGGAATTATTAAAGAAGCATGAGTCATACGGCACTCATTTACTCTTGGCTCATGGCCATCCTCAATATATATTTTGCTATTTTCAAACCATTTGCAGGTACATATGCATGAAAATGTTGTTGTGTCAAGTCCAAAGATCACAGTTAGCACAGCGTACATTGTCCATCTATGTATTTACAAAGTTTTAAAGCACATAAAATTGTGCATTATTATGTACCCAAGCTTAAACTTTAACATACGCTTGGTTGCATATATAGCAACAAGTTACAATAAAAATCTGAACAAAGACAACCAATAAACAGCCAAATTGCTATGTACAAACAAGGCAGGAAGCAATTAAACACTGCTTGCACATTTCACTTAAATTACTTTTTCTCTGAGGGGAAAAAAACAAACAGCCCCTCTTCCCCTCCCCCAGTAACCCTAAACGGTCTTCATTTTAATCAGCAAAATAACTGGAACACCCATTGCATTCAGTAGGGGGATTCCTTTGCATAATATGGGGGAGAAATTTGGTCCCTATCTTAAAATGTAGCAATATATTATGCAGTATGTATTTCCCCCCCAGTTCAACTGGTAACACAGCAGCATGGTGGGCTTGCTCTCTGAGCCTGCCTCTGACAATGATCCCTGTGACCTCTAGGGAAATATTCCATGAGGTAAAAACCTTTTTGTCTTCTTTACACATATTATTTTTGACACCAGCATAAATGTGTTGTTTTCATGATGACTCCTCTGATCCAGATCCTCAGCTGATATCGAGCCAGCCTTGTGAGTGAGTGGAAGTATGCTGATTTATACAAGGCAATACCTGACTCAGCTTCAGTGGAACTACTCTTGATTTATAGTAGTGCAAAAGAACCTGGAATGAGGTCCAAGGACAGCAGAATTGGGCCCAAACTGACCTTTATATAAAATAAACCACAAAAAGTCTGTGCGTTTAGCTTAAAATCTGCTTAATAAATTACTACAGTTCACAGTAATAAGGTAGATTAGTGCTACACCAATCACTTTCTCTAATGTTGGATCAATTTCACATAGCTTTTCCAAGAAAGAAAATGACAATAAACATAAAAAATCTGTTCTTATTATTTGACAAGCAAAATAGGAGGTTTTCTGTAGCCTAGTGACAGATAAGCTTAGTAACACATTACCCTATTATAGGATGACTGGTTTAAAGGCTAAATCTTGCCCAAATTGCTATGGTATGAAAAGGCTGAGGAAGGTATTTTAGCCTGGCTGTTACTTCACCCCAAAAGCCCAGTATGAGAAACAGCTAGCTGTGTAGGAGCTCATGAAGATCAGTACCGAGGAGAGATGATCTCTGAGCTGGTAGGATCTGTACAGCTTTCAGCAATATATGGGGCCTGCTCCAAAGCCCAGTCAAATCAACAAATGACTCCTAATGACTTTGCGATGCTTACTCAGCAGAAGAGAGGGCCGTAGCTGGTGCCTGCACAAAAGAGGGGCAAATGACTGGTCAAAGCACACTTCCAGAGCTCAGACCACCTTCAGGAACGTTGCCTTTGGTTTTTGCAAAGAATACACTGGGCCAACAGCTCTGCTTCTCACTTCTGGGCAGGATTTAGCCTTATGAATTCTACTTCATGGAATCAAAAGATAAATTATACTTACGAATAAAGTGTTCCAGCTATTTAATGTTTTTCTGTAGTGGAAAAATCAGAGACCCAACCTGAAGAAATCTCTGTTGTCTGAAAATTCAGGGCCTCTTTACTAAAAATACTTCTTGCTGATGGCAAAGTTCAACACCTCAGAGAAATTCAGAGTAAGTTTCCAAACTGTATACCATATTTTCGAATACACTATACCCTTTTTGTTTGTAAGGCTGTATTGAAGTTTTACGTAACAGTCATGAGCCATGCATTTAAACACCTTAAAAGAGTTGACCAGCAACTTAATGCATTTCTTTATACCATAGAGAATTTAAAGATGCACCATCTCTTTCCAAAACACTCTAAACATAAATGTTCAGGATAAAATACTCCATCTTCCCCCTCCCCCTTTAATGTCTATATTTTAAAATATTAATTATAGATTTCTCTGTGTGCTCTTACTGTATAGAAAATCCAATTGTTAATATCTAAAGGCAAAGAAAAACAATAAATACAAGCACGGGAAATAAATGCTTGAGCCATAGCTTTCTTGAGGCAAACTGTCCATGGGCAGACTGCCTTCTTGCAGGCACAAGGAATTTTGAGTGTAAACCTTGCAGTTTACCTATATCTTGCTTCCTACCAGCAGAAACAGGAGAGTTTTAGACCATAGGAGATAGGTCTGCAGGTTCTTCTTGTTATTTGTTTTGTTGTTTTTGTTTTCTTTTTTTTTTTCTGTGGAGTGATAATATTAAAGCACTATATTCTTTTCTAGCTAGTCCAAGTGATACCTAGAAATAGGAAGGACTGGGTTCAGCCTGGGTGAAAATATAGTCCCTGGAAAATGCAGGAGAAAGGTTCTGTGGCAAGATATATGAGTAAGAGAGATATCCAGAAGTTTGCAAAGCCTAAGTACCCATTTTACAGCAGCATTTCAGCTGATATAAAGTGGGTACAGACTCATTTGAATGACCTGTCTGCTGGCTAATGAAATTCTAGTATGCTGTCAGCTCTGAGCCCATTTCCCATTTCAGTGCAAGAATCCTTGGAGGCCCACTCTCGCCCAACCTGGAGAAAGGGTTCCTGATAATTAAAGCAAAGGTCTGAGTTCCTAATTTTAATTTGATTCCTGACTGTGAGCTCTACTCTTCTGAGTCACTCTTGCCTTTATGGAGTGGGGTTAACAGTGCTGTATTTGCAGGATTCTTCTGAACTGCTATAGTTGCTTGTGAAATGTCTGAGTGATCTTCCTAGGAGAATTGCAGAAGTATTAGGATTAATATTACAACAGTACTTGCAAGGCACTGCTTTCTACTATTTATTTATCTCTGGGTGTTCATTACTATTCTTTTAAGGAGCTGCTAGTCACCCACTGAATAGCTAGGGGTAGCAATTTTGAACAAAGAACACATACATCTACCAAAAGATAATTCCAGTGCTTTATAGTCAGAAGTATTTAAAGTCAAAATTATCAATTACTACTTTGACTATTAAAGTATGTTGAAAAGAACTCAATCTAGAGGTAATTGGATGAAGGAAGCATGCCCCATTGGCCATCATGTAAACACTACTTCTATATAACAAGGTTAAAGTCAAGATGGGGTACACGGTGGCTGGCATTTGCATTCTCAGAGTCAAAGTCCATCTTAGCACAGAAGATTATGATGAAGTCAAGCCCTTTCTACCAGTAAAGAATCCAGCTCTTTGTTAGATACATGACTACTTCTGGAAAAGTTCAGCAGCAGGAGTAGATAACAGAGGTTTTTACATCTTCATATAACCAGCAGTGGGTACCTGTTCTGCTGTAGATTTTGCTACTTCTTGCCCTCACTGTTCCTGAAAAGCCAAAGCAAGGCAAGGTGGGTTTCATTTATGAACATCTTGTTTTATCTCGTCACTTCCTGCAAAAACATATGGCCTCAGCGTATTGTTATTTTTATTCTTTAATAGATAGGTTTATGGTAGTTTTACTTAGAGGCTAAACAGGTTAGGGAAGCCTGGGCTAGGTGCTGTATACTAGAAAACAATGTAAAGTATTTTGACTTTGGAATACGAGCATTATGTTGTTCTGTCTCTCCCTGGTGAAAAGCCTTCTGCTAATGAGTATAATCTAATGTAATAAGCTCTTATTGCCCTCAGTGACAGTAAACCATCACTGTTTAGTTCTATGGCATGTGAGTCAGGTTTTCCCCATGCAGTTCCATGTGGCATAAAACATACAATGTATGTCCTTCTAGCTGGAAATTGGCACCGACACTTCTGCTCCCCCCTGCATCTTCTCACCCACAGGAATTTTCTGATGGGTCTCATTCAAAGCCTGCGGAAGTGAATTGAAGTCTTTCCATCCTCACTGAGCTTTGGATCAGGTAATGAATGAATATTTTTGGTGTAAAAAGTTAACTTCCCTCTCCCAAAAAGAGACGTTACGAATGTAAATCCCTTATAGAAAGTTTTTTACCCTTATATCACTGCAAAGACTCTCCTTGGCTTCCACATACTGACCAAGTATAAAATAGTGAATAACATTTATTTTTGAATTTATGGATTGAGTTCACAGGGATTTTAATAGCACTGGGGTTATGGAAGTGCTATTTTAATAAGGACCACAGATCATGGGCCCAAATCCTTACCTTTACCTCAAGGACTTGTAAATTCAACTATTTAACTCAAATCTCTTTATTGGAGGCCTTAGAATGTATCCACCTGGAGGCTGAAAAATTGAAAGGTAGAAGGCTGCGCAAACATGGAGTGAGGGAATTTAACCAGCAGGAATGTGGCCCATAAAATTAAACTTCAAGAACTATTTAAGAAAAATTAAAGCTTGTGCAACAGCTGGTTTTTTTTTCTCCATATTAGTTCATTTCTTAGTGACTCAAATGTTATGGTTCTCATTAATACAGATCTAATTTTTTGAGATCATCTTCTGTAGTGCTCTAAGTCCTATTGTGGTTGCAAAGGACAAAATCATGACTCGCTGTGATCTCTGCTGTTGACAAATATGGCATGCTGAAACACCGCCTCCCACCCTCTTTATGATATTAATATTTATTGGTGACCCAAATGAAAATATCTTAGATTCAGAGTGCACCCCAAATTTCCTTAATCTGAATTGCCAGAATATCCCAATTTCAGACACAGCAATCAAATACCCCTGAAGTTTACAGTAAATATTCAGGGACAAAAGTAGGGGCATTTCCTTCCAAGGGGTGTATGAGAATGCTGCCAACATAAAGAAATGCACTCTTGTGTGGTGGGCAGAAGAAAAGACCAAGCTTTGCTTCAATCCCACTTAGACCCTGGATATTATTCATTCAGAACTGGGCCTCATTCTGCCTGCTCTTGACCTCAAAGGTTCACCTCCTAAGCTTTTAAAATAACTTGGTACTTATATAATTTGAAATCTAAGCTCCTGAACAAACCCATTGTGATAGTTATGTCAGGCTCTGACAGCATTCAGAGATGGTGTTGACTGCATTTTCTAGACATAGAAAGAATTTTCATTTCTCTGTAAGTGGCTAGAAACTCTGGGTTAGCTGTGTTACTAGACCAGTTAGCACTTCAGTTATATGCAACCTAAATCCATTCAAGAATGCTAAGAAGTAGAAAAATTTATAGGAAATGGTGGAAAACAGGTTAATAGAAGTTTAGGACACAGTCCTAACATGACGACACCAAGGATGTTACAGTTTCTGCTAACTTGCAGGCAGAACCACTCATACTTAAATTTTGCATGCTTAGAGATACATGGAAATCAAGAGAACTGCAAAACCTTATTACTAGATTTGCAGCCACAGATTGTTCTGTTATGTGGTGACTGTTATGACTCTACTTGCAAAACTACAGATGCCAATAATAATGCTTGCATCATGACAGATACCACTGTAAGACCAGAGATCTGGTGATGAAGTCAAAAGATTAGGATTCATTTGAGTGGCATGAGTTGCCATTTCAGGAGCTGGATTTTTACAAGTGGTTTTGAAAGTATGGCCCTACATGCATAATGCTCACTATCTCATTGTAGAGCAATGGGAAACAGTGCAGAAGTCTGGGTTTAAAGTGTGCTGCTGAAGACTTCTGAGGCAGCAGAACCCGACTGGTCATCTGGACCCATTATCTGTTGCATAGCATTGTGCACATCCCTATGTTCTACAGACTGTGTGCTCATTGCCCAGGACTTGCCCTCTTCATCCAGAAATGTTGCTTTATAAGGCTCCACGTGTATCCTATGGACATTCTGCCTAGATTCCTCATACTTGCCTTTCCCGTCTTCTGGAAGGCTGGATGCATGAGGTAAGAAAGCGCCCCGAGACCCGTCGATGGGAATATCTAACTGCTCACTGGAGGTAGGTTCTTGAGAGAGATCTGAAGATCGCATGAGATGCTGAGTATACACGCCTTCAGACAGAGAGCCAGACTGTGTCTCACTGTGTACACGCAGCCAACGATGATGCCGGCTGAAGTAGTTGTAATGTTGATGTTTCCCTAGCTTTTTTTTCCCTAAAAAGCTCAATGGCTGCTTGGAGCTAGAGGACTTGTCTATGCTTTTTGATGTAAGCCCTGACATTGTTAGATTGCTCATATACTCTGTGCAACATTCAGCATTAGTATCAAAGGCACTACACTCTGTCAGGCCTTCTTTCAATGTTAGGCAAGGCTTCATGTCATGGACTTGGAGAACATCAGGTGCACTGCCACCCAGGCCGCTGCCGGCCTGCTGGGATATGTCATGTGAGGAGGAGTAAATCAGGTCTAATTCTCTGGGGCTTAATGCATCGCTGGAGTCATAGTCACTGTCAGTTGGAAAGAATACTTCAGAGCAGCCTTCTTCATCTGAGCAGGGCTGGGAATCTGCAAAAAGAACTGATTAACACAAAGACAAGCACAGGAAAGAAATTGCTTAACTGTCATTTTTGTATTTTTTTTCAGCAAAGACAGTAGTCAGGGAGAATTTACAGATGTGTTAGGTGGTGGTAGAATTAGGAAAACCCAGGATTCATTTATTATATTAAGTACAGGGAAGAATTTGAATTTTAATTGGGACTAAGTTCTGAAAGGATCTGTTTTATTTTATCTTGTTTTCACAAATTTCATAGAGATGGAGATTTGGGAGAGAGAAAAACTCTAATCCAGGTTCTATTTTTATTGAACATGTCAGTTGAGTTACTCCAGGTTTATACCTCTGTAACTGTGAATAGGGTGCAACTGTACATGTGTGTAAGAGGCTTGAGGCAAGACATGGAGGCAGATGGACAAAAACTACCCTTTTGCCCATCAGGTGCATTATGTATGTTCAAATCCAAAGCAGACACACTTAATTCAAATGTGAATTTGTTGACCAAAATGCACATAGGGACCGAAATCACTGCTGTCTTTTGGCTAAAGAAGGATCAATAACATAACAAATAGTGGCATATGTGACAGAATGGATTGATGTTCCACTGCCCTGGATAGGTTGTATTAGATCCAAGGAAAAAAACATAGATTTTATACAGTGCAGCCTATTCAGTCTTGACCTAGTGTAAATTACCATATAGCACAGCAATAATGAATCAAGCCCATGCAGGACAAGATAATGCTAGGTTATATGGTGCCAGAGTGAAGGATTATTCTGCATTCATGGTCTGTAATACAGGGGAAAAAGTAGCTCAGGGAGAGATGCTGAGTAAGACCACTGTGTAACAGAGCGAATCAAAGCACCATCATCTTTGGGTTTCTTGTCTTTTAATCTAATCTAATCTAATCTAATCTAATCTAATCTAATCTAATCTAATCCAATCAGAGTAGATTTATTCATTTTTCTTACCTGTATAAAATTGCTAATTTGAAAAAATAAAGTTTTATTACCAAAATGGTCATGGCAGTTGTTTAACACAGCATCTGTTGCTTTTGTTTCTACTGTTCCATTTACTTGTTGCTTAAAGACAGCTCAGCAGAATGATAGTTTACATTTTTCTCTGAAGTCCTTATTCCTTAGCAAATTAGGTGTTACTGTTTAATTGGCTTCATCTTTATTTGCTGTGATCCATTTCTTTCATCAGTTTAATTTTCCAGCTGTTCAGAGAAGCAGTAATGGTCGATGAGGTGGGTGTTTATTTGTGTAATTCTGTGTTTTAAAGTGCTTGTCTAAAACACTGAGAACACTGAGGTATGTGAAAATCACTGTTAAATCAAACTGGACTGTTGGCACTCAGATTTGCTCTATCAACACAAAGCAAGAGGAGCATAAGAAAGAATTGCTCCAAAGCAGAGGAACAGTCAAAGCATGGAAAGAAAATGGCTGTAATATCAGAGAAACAGAAGGTTACAAATGGAGACCATGAAAAAGTTTGACAGATTCTGGACAAATTATTAGAAACTACAGTGAAGAATAGATAGATACATGAGTGATGAGAAAGGGTCAATAGCTTTTGCTTAGTAACTCATGTCTCACCAGTCTAATAAAACTCTGAACACGTGCACAATTAATACACAGGCATCCTTAGATTTCTGAAGAGCTTTTGACAAGGTTCTTTATTGCAGGTTCTGAAGCAAATGTATTGGGTTTCTGTGGCAAGGTTTTGGTAGCAGGGTGGAGGGTTACAGGGATGGCTTCTGTGAGAAGCTGCTGGAAGCTTCCCCCATGTCCGACAGAGCCAATACCAGTTGGCTCTAAGACAGACCCGCCGCCAGCCAGGCCAAGCCAATCAGTGATAGTGGTAACGCCTCTGTGATAACATTTTTAACAAGGGAAAAAAAAGTTGGGGAACGGGGGAGAAACGGCAGCCGGGG
>JANZLQ010000002.1:33358609-33458846 GCA_026212715.1 Elanus axillaris | reverse complement strand
CCCACGTTGGAGAAGTTCATGGAGGACTGTCTCCCGTGGGAGGGACCCCATGCTGGAGCAGGGGAAGAGTGTGATGAATCCTGTCCCTGAGGAGGATGAAGCGGCAGAGACAGAGCTGTGATGAGCTGACCCCAACCTCCATTCCCTGTCCCCCTGTGCCGCTGGGGTGGGTAGGTAGAGAATCCAGGAGTGAAGTTGTGCCCGGGAAGAAGGGAGGGGTGGAGGGAAGGTGTTGTGAGATCCAGTTTTATTTCTCACTACGCTACTCTGTTTTGATTTGTAATTGAGTTAATTTTCACCAAGCTGAGTCTGTTTTGCCCGTGACGGTGATTAGTCAATGATCTCTCTTGTCCTTATCTCGACCCACAAGCCCTTTGTTATATTTTTTCTCTCCCCTGTCCAGCGAAGGAGGGGGGAGTGATAGAACGGCTTTGGAGGGCACCTGGTGTTCAGCCATGGTCAACCTACCACAGTCTTTTTGGTGCCAAAACCCGGGAATGCGAGGAATTCAAGATAAGGATAGTAACTGAGAGAGGTAACGGTCAAACCAGGGATTGAACTCAGCCAGAGAGTGAAGAGCTGCATGACAAGTGTGGAATTTTTGCTGTTATGATTGTGGTGAAGGGACGAGGGGTGGATTGTGCGTAAATTGTCCACTTTTTGTCTATGTTGTGATGAAGTGCTGTTATAATTGTGGTGAAGGGACAAGGGGTGGATTGTGTGTAAAGTGTCCACTATTTGTCCGTGTTGTGATTATAATTGTGGTGAAGGGATGAGGGGTGGATTGTGCGTAAATTGGCCACTTCTTGTCTATGTTGTGATGATATTATTTTGATTTCAGTATGGAGAATTCTTTTTTGTTGACGAGGAGTGGAGTGTGTGTAAATTGTCCACTTTTTGTTGGTGTTGTGATAACTGTAGTGAAGGGACGAGGGGTGGATTATGTGTAAATTGTCCACTTCCTGAGAGAAAGCTCCCTCCATATATTGTTGGGGTAGACAACAAATGAAGTAGTCAGCTTTCACTATGGAAGGATTTTACAAATTCTGGACATCATGGAGAAGTCAGTGACAACACTTGTCCCTTCCAACATGTTCATTAAATGATCTGGAACAGTGAGGTGACAAAGTTGGCTGATGATAAGCGATGATTCTGAGTAGTTGAAAACAAACAATTATTGTAAATATTGTAGAAGGATCTCAGGATATTGAGTGGTGAATGACTGGTAAAATGATTGTTAAAATACTTTGGCAGGTATGGGAAAAAATTTACTCCTTTTGTAAAAAGACATACATGAACCATTATAATTAAAAGTGAGTTCAGACATTTTGCTTGAGGAACAAAGAAAAATTCTCTTACCACTCACAGCTTTTCTCCTCTGGCTTCTAGACTCAGGTGAAGGGGGAGGTGAAGGAAGACAATCTAGATGTGAAGAGGTTGAACTGATTTTCTTTTGAGAGTGTTCTTCTGAAAGATCCACTAGCTTCTTTATGGGTAGGCCAGCTGCTGGCTGCTTGTATCTTGCGTACTGCAGTGCTTCTGTGATCCATCTCATTTCCCTCCAGATCTCATCAATTTGCTGTAAAGAAAAAAAAAGGTGAAAAAGTACTATTAAGTCTGTATATTAATTTTACTTAAGTGTGTACTTTCTTCAAGTGCTCAAGTAGGAGTGTAGTCACTGCCAACAGAGAGAAGAAGGATTCCCTGACAGGACAGTTCAGATTTAAGTGGTCTCAACTGCCTTTGGTTAGGTGCTTGTTCTCCTCCACCACTGCGTGGGGCCACCAGACTCTCACATTAGGTACCTCAATAAAGAACAATCAAGTTGTTAGGAGGGGTGAATCCAGGCCTAAGCTCTTAAATGGAAAGAAAATGAAAATTGTCTTTTGATGGAGTAAAAAATTTGATCAATTTTGTAGCACACTTGAAGGTTGTTTTCATTCTGTACTGGAATGAAAGCAAGGCTTCTTGCGCATCCTTGCAAACCCAGGATTATGTTCAACAGCGGAGTGCTCAGATCAAACCTAATTTTTAACTAGAAGAAGATACATACATGGAGGATTGAAGCACAGCTATGAGCCAAACTGCAGGTTTCTCCCTTATCATCAAGTTGGTCTGCATACATTTTAAGAGTACAAATCTACACTAAGACAGTTCTAACACATGCCTGTTGATGGCAATAAGAGACAAGTGCTAAATCAATAGCAGGATATAGCTTTAAGTATCTATGCAGAGAGGAAAGATACTGTTTAAAGTGGGTCTTGAGAGTCTTTTCATAATGGAACATTTTTAACATCTTCAGGCAATTCAAGATCTTTGATGACTGAGCAAATGTTGCTGCAACCAGCAAATGATAGTAGCTATAATATCCTTCTGCTGCAGTGTCCTTTCGAGAACTTCCCTTGTATTTCTCTTCCTACAGAAGATTCTGCATTTGAAGAAGCAAGCCTTCATATTAATATTGCAGTGTTTAAGGGTAACTGCTTTGCAGTTACACAAGATACATTCTGCAAGAATGCAGAATGGAAGACCTGGGTCAGTAAATGGATAGGCAAAAGTGGACTGTACTTTGTGCAGTGAGTATTATCAAATAGGGAAGTAACAGAGGGATCAGTGAAAAGGAGACTGCAGACTAATATATACTAAGATGAGTTCTCCAGAACATACTCAGCTGGAGATACTTCTTCACAAAACACACATTCAAAGTGTGAAATTTATTGCCAAAGGATACTGTAGATGCCAGATTAGCTAGGGTAGTTCTTGATAGGCTGTGTTGGAGACAGGATAGCTGGATAGATGGATCTTTGTTTTGACCTAGTATGGCCATTTTTATGTAAAGGTGAAATCCTAACTCCAATGATGTCAGTGCAAACCTTGCCACTGAGTTAATCTGAGCTAAGAATATACACTGATAAGAATAGCAAATGATTCAGAGATTAATTTGTAATCCTACATCATTTCAAGACTTCAGTGTAGCTCCATGAAGAGAATGCTAGTTAGCAAATGTCTCACCTACATGTGTTTGGAGATTTTATATTTTCTTTCTGTGATTCTTCCTCAACCCCAAACAAAAGTCATATTGCATGCAGTTTAATAAAATGCAAATCCTGTTGGTTTTCTCCCTGATGCCATTCTGCAGTGTCTCCTGGGATAATGGATCAGTCATTTTAATGAACTGTGGTTCTTTTACAATTTAGGAACATTTGAAACATTATGCTATATGAATTACATCTTAACTTCAGTTTTAGTTTCAGTGTCTGTAGATTTCTTCTCTTGCTGTGTAACACTCTGGTAAAGACTCCAAGTACCTTATCTGCTGGTTGTTTTTTTATTTTATTTTTTTGCTTTTCAGTGCCCTCTGACTCCTTTTCAGAACTGCATTTATATAGACTCCCTTGCTCTTTACAATGTTTGGTTTGTGTAGTGACTTCAACACTGTCTTAGATCTAGGATCACACAAATGCTCTTGCGGTTTTGTGGTCACCACTGAAGATGGCGGTATGTGGTGAGCTGAGATATTTTTGCCAATAGGTGGAATACAGCTGGTTTTCATTTGAGAGGAAACCTGACAAGGCTAATACACTGTCACAATAATTCAGCACAAAACACTGAGGTTTAAAATGTTCTCCCATATTTTCCCAGCATATATATGTGACTCAAACACTTTGGAGAAGAGGAACACAGAACTGTCTATACAGTGCATGCATATTAATATACATGTACTTATTTTTGATGCAAAAGATAAAAATTTTCCAAATTCTCCTGCACACTGGGAAAAAGCTAGATTTTCTGAGTGTGAGAATGAGAAGATGAGAAGGAATAAGATGACTGAGCAGTGAAAGTATAATGGAACATTCCTCTCTGCCTCGCTGCAGGTTGCCAAAAGCTCTAAAGTGGACAAGGCCAAGGGCATCTGAATTCAGAGCAAAGAGGAACAGAAATACTATCAACTTGTTCATAGTTATGGAGGCCCGAACATATTATCAAAGGAATAAATGGTTGTCTTGGCCCCTATTCCAACAGAAGGTTGAATATTAAGAATACAGAGCTGTAAACTTATCTGCACCTCTGTTGTGGAAAGACATATCAACCATGCCCATAGATGCACTTTGCAAAGGTCATGAGTTTTACCTATAAATAACCAATTGCCAAAATGGTTTGCAAAAGGACAGGCCTTGCTATGCTGCACAATGTGGTATAATTCGAAGATCCCTAAGTTGAGTCGGTAAAGTCCTGATCTGGGAATGGTACAGGAAAATCAGCGTGAGAGACAGAGAATAAGCAAATTAGAAAAGTATGATAACATTCGTGATCCTTCTGCATTCAGGGTCTCAAGCAGTATCACTGCATGGTGCTGGACAGGCTTACAGATGCTTTTGGGGCTAGCTTGCCATCTTAAATGCAGAGCTGCTTTCTTCACTGTGATATTGTTGATGAAGATTGCCTCCACAACCTAGTCTGAATTTTCATTTTATTTTTTTTTAATTGGCAACTTATCATGGTGAAGAATGTCCTCAGTTCACAAAGACAGAGAAAAACTATTACACAAATGAATGCCCAAGCATGGTACTAGCTCACCTTACATTAGAGGGGAGTGAGTTTTACAAGCAGACTGACACATTTCTTTATAACAGTCTGGCATAACTGTCATTTGATTTTACCCATAAAAATCCTTGTATAAAAGCAACAACTACGGAAATCATGTTCTGGGTTTGAATTTCATAAAAACAGAATTGCACTTTTGATACAACTGCTCTTTTTATGATGTCTGTGAATAATTCTCCATTTAGATTTCAGATTACAGCCCTATGCAATTTTTAAGAAAGCCACCTTAAAATCTCCTTGGAATAGTCAGAAACAGACTATTACCTGTATGTAGTCTATAACTTGCTGGTGTCTTTGTTTGGCTGCAGCGACTTCACTGTCTGAAATTGCTTCCCTTAGGGATTGCTGGGTTTTCAGAGAGTCCAGCTCTATGATAGCAGAAAGGCGGCAATACAGGCTTATAAATTTTTCCTTGTAACAGCAAAAATGAACTGTGAAAAGACCAAGTGCAAAGGAAACATTGTTATATTCTCGTTATGAAATATGAAATCCTTAGCTTTCAGAACACAGATTTTATTAAATGTAATTACTAACCCTGGATGGGTTACTTTAAACTAGAAATAAATAATACAGGCTCTAATTCTCCTCTCATTTACACTGGATTTACTCTGTAACTTCAATGATTTCAAAAGAGTAATTTCTAATTTATATCTAAGTGAAGGGATAATCAGGTCCTTAGTATGCAACTCCAGAGGCTATCTTACTCTTGATAGCTTTAATCAGAAAGGCTGTTTCTGAGGCTTTTATAGCTCATCATTTCTTTTATCAAGAAAGTAGTGACATGACTGGAAAATGGAACTCTTATTTTTTCTAATAGAGTGTTTCAGAAAGAAAGTATCATTCTGAAGGATGATAACTTCTTCTTGGGCTAGGCTGGCTTAAATCAGTAACTTAAATGTAAATGACTCAGCAGTAAAAGCATTTCAGTGGTATCACAGTTTGGGTGAAACAATTAAAACTCTTTTAGGTGTTATCACACATCATCCTCTGAACTCTCATGCAGGAAGGTAACACAGAAAGTTCAGACATGACCTCTTGCTTTGTGTAATTTGACTTCGGAATAGAACAGACTACCCAAGCTACCTCTAAATGAAATAACTAGATAACAGAGACGGAACAGCTACAGTGCCATGGAACTTCACAAATGTTAATTTACCCGGCCTCTTAAAGCTACATTATTCCAGAACCTGCAATCGCTCAGGCAAAACTTACCAGTTTTCTCTACAAACTGCAGTACTGACATACCAGAATTACTGAGGGAGAACAAATTTTCAGAAATACTTCCCCATTCATTGGTGCTTCAATAAATGCAAGCATACAGCGTGATCTTGTTATAGCAGTGAATGCCAGTTGGTTTACTACTGCTACTTTTCTGGATTGTGGCATGATATTTTTTAGGGTGTTTCAAGAGTAAATTACATATATTCTTCTTGTCATTAATATTAAAAAAAAACCCACCAACAGTGTCACATGTCTACTTATCCCTTGCAAACAACATGATAAGAATAATTGAGAGGAATTTCTCAAACTAAGAAATCCAATCACATAAACGACAGTAGCATAACAATGAAGTCCTAATCTTAACATAGAAAACCCACAAAAAAGAGTGAAAGAAAGAATTCTACCTTCTGGTTTCTCAATGATTCCTAGATATTGCAGGGATCTAGTCTGAATAGTGTGTGGTCTTACAGTATATATGCCATATGTGGTGGACTCTTGAGTGAATTACAGCCGCGGTTTCAGCTTCAGTGCTGAAGTTTCTAGCCTTTGTGGTTTTAAGTCAGACCCTTTAATGTTACTTTAACAAATGTTACTTCAACATAGTCTTTTGTGGTTATGCAATTATATAGTTGGTAGCCACCAGCTAATGGGGAATGGAAGCT
Organism: Elanus axillaris; assembly: GCA_026212715.1. Classification (NCBI taxonomy): domain Eukaryota; kingdom Metazoa; phylum Chordata; class Aves; order Accipitriformes; family Accipitridae; genus Elanus; species Elanus axillaris. The sequence continues at coordinate 33,452,358 of JANZLQ010000002.1, read as the reverse complement.
TCTAATATTTGAGATGTGAATCACAGTCACTTTATAGAACATCAGTGGTACATATATAATAAGTCATATAGAAATGTCATCTGCCTTTGGCCAGATGATTGCTTAAAAAATATACTCAAAAGTAAAACTTAGCTTTCCATACTATTTTCTCCACCATGAACTGCTTTCCCACTGCAGCAACATTGCTGAACAGAGAGATCTGCATCCAGAATGCCTTCTGAGAGATTACTTTGTGGCATGTTTATCTGCAACACATCATCCCATTTCAGTGTCTATCACTTTGTCAGCCTGATGCAAACTATGTCCTAGAAGTGAGAATGACTCCAGCCCCCAGCCTGTGTACCACATAATGAGAGTTAAATAGTTCACAAAACGTCTAGTGCGGAGATTAATTTCACCAGAGATGAGTAGGCTTCATGCATTAATTTGCACAGTGAATGCAGCAGTCACATCTCATAGCGAGAAATTGTATGTTCAATACACAGAGTCTAACTGTAGACTTCAGGGTTATGTGTCAAGATCTGTCTTTAGGGCACGACAGCCATGGCCATATGGCCCAAAGCACTGAACTAACTCTTCAATTATATTAGTCTTCTTTTGAAAGGGTAACTTTTCCTTGGCAGACTACACCAGCTCATGTATTGTCTGTCTGTACCACTCATAATTTTATGGCAGCTCAGATGTCATCTGTCTTCCCACAACCAGCATAAAAACCCAAAGTTGTCACAGGCGCCACTTTGTGTGCTCTGGCTGATGTGGCATAAACACAATCGTATATTCCTGACTGATCCAAATGAAATTTGTGTTGCTGGATGATGGTAGGTGACAGATCTCTTGTGACTGCAGAAATGTAATCATGGTAAGACTGTCCATTAACATCTAATCATCGTTCTCCTACATTAGTGACTCTAACAGCACTTAGCAATGATACATAGGAAATAAGGTGGTGCTGGTAATGGTGTCACATAAACATCTGAGAGAGCTATCACTGAGGTCACAGTTGCAGCTAGAGACCTATTCTGTAGTGTCTCCTGTACTGACTCCCATCAGTTTTGGCTTGTAACTTTTTCTCTTCTCCAAGGCAGAGGAAAGAAAGATATCCAGTTTTACAGGCCAGAAGGAAACAGAGGAGTCTGATGTGTAAGGCTCAGGCAGTCCCCATACTTATAATATTCTTTCTAAAAAGAACTATTAAGTCTTTATGAGCTGCTTTTATGTGGAACCTTTCTTTTCTCTGTGGACAAAAGAAGAAGAAATGAGAATAGAGGGTCTTGAAGCTAAAGCATCTTACGCCTTCTGGGAGACCACTGGAAAACTCTGGTTTGGGGAATTCTTACCCAGTCAGCAATGCCATGGAACAAGAGGGCTCAGTCTGCCACAGGACAGGATGTCCTCCCTAAAGAAATAGATTCAAGTCCAGCACTTTGGGATGTTTCACAACATGCTTTTTCTGCACCACAGCAATAGGACTGACTCTCCTGCATTTTTCTAGGAATCAGAAGGAAAAAGATGACCCTCACGTGGGAAACTCCAGTCAGACTTTTCACAAAGCTGAGGGAGTCAGCCCTTGAGTAGGACTATCTGCAGTCAGGAACTGCAAAAATTCTCCTCTACAAAACTGGTGATTATTCTTGTGACAGTTTAGAGGGACATATTTTTTCATCTCCTTTCACACTCCAACCTTGCTATGTCGTGTGTGATGTTTTGGTTCTGGTTTTTAAAGAACATCCTCTTCCAAACAAGCTTAAAGACACATACTGGATAACTGTGGGCTATGCTTTATGCTTTGCATTTCAGTAACGATTGCTACAGTATATGCTTTAACTGCTCTGCTCTCTCTGTAACTTGTACACAGTTATAGGTAGTGTTGTTGCCAAAGCCATCATGTGATTTATTGACTCTCCACTGGGACAAGGGGGAAAACAGATACAACTTTGTGATTTTATTATAAGGAGACTGGGTTAATATTTCTAGGTGAAGCAAGCTACTATACCAAGTTCAAACATCTGAAGAGGGAGGTTAAGAAATCCTGAGTGTGGGGTGTAAGGATTATTCTGTCCTGGGGCAGTGCAGACGTCGTCTGAGGCGGGGAGCAGGAGAAGAAAGGAGACATTGTGACCCAGTTCCAACACCTCCTGTGTATACAGACGGAAGTGCTTAGCCTGTAGAGGGACACGCGCAGGGGAAGAAATAGGAGAGAATTACAACATGGCACTTATATAAACAACACCCCAAATGATATAAAACATTAAAGAAAATTTGCACAACATCAAGCTTGGAATTTTTATAAAACATAAATATTTCGGGGGGGGCTAAATGTGGGTTCATGTCACTACATAAAGTAAAGATTTAAAGCTGCAATGTTCCACATTAAAACAACACACACAGGCACAACCCCCCTGAAAACAACATTTATGTTTCTTATTAGGCAGAAAATGATCACATGCCATGTGCTTTTCAAGATTATGATTGCATAATTATGTGAAAACATGAAAATGGATTCAATTAAAAACCTTTAAGATTCAATTTAGGGTTGGTTAAGAGAAATATGCAGCTTTCCCTCAACACAGCACTGAAAAGGTTTAACAAGTGCTGCAGCAAGAGAAAATGGCACACACAGGAGTTGGCCCGAGGCTGCTGTAAAGCTGCTGTGTGCAGCACTGCATTTTACCCTGGGTATGTACCAGTGTCACTGTCCATGATTCTGTTTACCACAAAAATAATAAAAATACATACATAAATCTGTTGAATTAAAAATTCAATTCATTAGCATAGAATTTTGGTCCTGCATCATCAGAACATTTACAGCTGTGTTTAACTGCAAGGTCATGTTTATGTTTATCTCTCATGCACAATAGATGAGCTTAAATGCTTGGCTGAACTGCAGCCTAAGGAACATATTGCACACTGATTTAAATATTTTAGTCCCTAGCTAAAAAAAACACAACAACACAAAAGCTATAACCTCCAAGAAAATACACTAGCATAGAGACCTGCACAGAGCCCTAGTGAATTAGAGTGACTGACCACAAGGCAGCACACCATCTGTCTTAATTTTAGATTTACTTGAGTCTTACTTGGCTCTTCCCAGGCTAGAAGGTGCAGCACTGATGGATTCCTTTTTAAAAGCAAAGCCTAAACCTTTCAAAATCAAGAAATGTAGAACCAGATTAATTTATTTTAAGGCCATTTCTTTCTAGCTGCACAAACAGACCTTGAAGTGAATATAAAGATGATTTACTTCTGCTTTAAGCCCTCTTTACCCTTGTAGACCAAAATAAAATGGAATTCATGTAAACAAGAAACAAACTCCTTTGCTTATTTTTTCATGGATCTTTCACATCATAGATTATCCTCCCTGACTTTATTTATTCACATATGCATTTCTTGTACCTAAATGTAAAGCCAGAAGCCAGATACCTCTCCTCACCCACAGCAATCTGGAGGTCTGGAACTATGTGTTTTAGAAGTGCTACGTTTATCTGTGTAAAAGAATAGCAAAATGCTGTGTCTTCAGCTGTGTCTTTCATACACTCTCACTATTACCTCTAAAAGAACTGTCAATTGCCCGGCTTGCCTACCTGTTTTTCTTTGCCAGCTGGGTAAAGGTACTTGCAACTACTTTTTTCGTGCAAAAGTGCTTATTTGCACCTGCCTGAAGTTGCACAAATACGCTAACAGATGCAAAAATAGGAACTAATTGAAAACTTGTCTCTTAATCCTCATGTGGTCAAATATCCAGGAAAATATCTGTTTTATTCAAGATGTTCCACGCACACACACTCAGAATAACAGAATACAAAAGTTCTCTGCTTTTCTTTTCTTGCAACTGGAACGTTTAATCCCTACACGCAAGTTACACAGTTTGTAGCTTTTAGTTGTGTTCTTAAGCATCAGTTTTTAAAAAGGTGATAAATACCACAAAGGAAAATACCTGATGCAGAGGTAGATTGATCTGTTTAAGGAGAGCTTTCACTGCCATCTGGAGCTCATACAAGAACAATTGAGTAGGGCAGTCTGAAGTATGATCCATACTTTCCACAGATTCTGAGCCAGAAAGTGTTTGGATCCATTCCCACTCATCTCTGTATGTTGAGTCAAGTTAAAATTAGAAATATAACAAAAGTTCAGTGCACAAGCAGGAATTCAGTGTATGTGCATTTGGGATCTGTTGATAGTTTAATCCTCATATAGCAAAACATTCTAAACTTGTGCAGTCTTGATTGTTTGTGGTTAAAAATCTAACTTTGAAAAGTTTAATTTTTCTAGCACATGTACATCAGGCTGAACATTCCTTGCAAACCTCTGAAAGTCCAACTGCCTTTGAAATATTTCACTAAGGCTTCCCACTCTAGGCTTTCTTTTTCACATACTTCATTCCCTATCTACCACACTATTTTAAAAAGCGTGCATTGGAAATGACAACAGTGACAATTAGCAGGAAGTTTAATTTCTGTGGCAGACTCCCTTGTACTCACTGGAGCCAAAGAACTTCCTGGTTTGCTTGACATATATCCATTTTAGACCTGATATACATGGGCATCATCTTTCTGGATCAAATCCTTAATTCACCCTGCCCAGTATTCAGTCTTGAAAAGCAGCTAGCACCAACCATTCAAGAAAAAAATGTACAGGAAACCCCACTACAAGATGAGTAATAGATGTGGTACAATTTGCTCCTAAATAAAGATCTGATCTTAAACTTCAAGAGTCAGAGATGGTTATAAACTTGGAAGCACCAGTCTTTATATTCCTTCCAGAATTTTTGTTAGTATTAATTACTACATTCTGGATATCCTTGTTATCCATATAGATATCCAGTTCCTGTTTCCTCATGCAAAATTATCAGCTTGTTGCTGAAATGATGTGGGATTAAAAAGCTCCAGAAAAAAGCCAGTAAAATGTGTTGCCCACTTGGCAAGGACTAAGCAGTACAAGTAAGTGCACTTGCCCAATAGATAAGGGAAGCAATGAATAAAGGGGAAAATGGCTTTCTTAGAGCACAGTAGTTCAATGGCTGATAGCTTTTGTCTGAATATGTGTTTTCAGTTGCTGTATGTTTGCTGTGGATTAAGAGTGAGAAACCAGATACTACACAAGAGAATACACAGAAGAATCACCAACATCCCACAGTCAGTGCAAATCAATAGAAAGGTTGACATTAAATTCACTGGAGGCTGAATCAAGGCTGCAGGCTATGATCTTCCTAACAGATACATGGAAGATCATTACCACTGTGCAGAATTTGAGCAACCACAGAATACTATCCTTAGACACCAGTGGGCTCATACATATGTGTTCTGGATAGGCCTTCAGATTGCTGGGAAGACCGAGGTGCACCTGTTTGCTTCAGTGCTGATCTCTGTGATGGTACACACCTGAGCCAAACTTTGCTGGCACCTACAATTTTTCAGTGGCAAAATTGCCTTAGCATTTAAATTTGATCAGTTGTTTCCAACTTAAAACAAATGTTCTCTCTCTACCTATGTGTGAATATGTACATATTCACTTACTTGGAGACGTTGCTGTTGTCTCGGATTTTAATGTGACACAGGACATTAGGCAACTTCTGCAACACAAGCACTTTGATTTGATCCACAGAACTGCAGAGTTTAAGGTAACCCAGATACAAGCCAGGAGGGAGGCGTTGCTGACTTCTTTTGTGATAGGAAAGTATGTCCTGTTTCAAGAGAAACAGTCCTACATAAAAATCTCATTATTTTTCCGCATAAGCAGAAGAGTTTGAGATCAAAAAGCAACAAATGTTTTTACAGCCATCTTTTTGTTTCAACAGTGTTCCCAATTTGCAAAGCATTTAAGCACATGCTTAAGCATATAAACAATCTCTGGTAGTTTGGATGCACCTGGACAACTTTTTGAAGTCACACACAGGTTCTCTAAGCTCTCCACGTCATGCTGGAATTGGCTTTAAAAAACTGAGGTTTCGATTTTCTACAACTGTAGTATTTAAACTAGCTTAAATAACACCCACCTCTGCACTCCTGTCTGATCATTTCAGCAGTGAGCTGATTCAGGGAAATGATTCAGGTGAAAAACAACTCAGGGAAAGGAACAGTCATTTTTCAGCCAGAACAGTTCCCTGGTTTGGTGCATTGCTACACAGATGGAGCAGAGCAGAGCAGCATTGGGAAAAAGCTATCACCTGGAGAAGGTGGGAGAGAGGGGCTGCATAAGGCAGTATGCTCACCAAAGAAATCCCTGTAGAGTCCCAGCCTGTATCTCTCAAAAACCTGTTCTGTATCACCTGCTGTCAGCAGGAAGATCTCTATGAGCATGGGGGTTGGTGGTTTGCAAAATTTAATTCTTGGCTGTGTTTTCTGAACAAATAGCTTTATCAACAAATAGAGCTTGGAAGGAATTAATAATGATGGCGTATTTGCTGAAGCCAGAGACGTTTTTAAGGCTATGTGTAGCAGTCCCCCAAAACTACTCTAAAAATTATGTCTGCTGCCATCCTGAGAAATGTGTGCTTCTGCAATGGGTGAGTAGTAAGACACCTGGCCTTATGCCTTTGCTCTTGGAACCATCAAATTATCTGCCAGTGCTATGCTTGGCTCTGACCAGTGCCATTAGACCCTCATTTTCATAAGCACGTCATGAACAAAATACTCATTCAATGATTAAACAAGTAATAGAAGAAAGGGTGGGCATTAGATAGGAATGTGTAAACCATTAGGGGAACATTTTTTCCACTAGGATCTCTGTGGAAATCTGATCAGGCCTGTATTTTGGGTTTCCTAATATAAAACTTTTGCCCAGATTGACATTTTTCTACACCTTTAACACATTTTAATACATTAAATCTAACATAGATCAGGTAAGTTTTATTGTCTTTTGGAAATTTTTTAACATTCCTAAAACCTGGTAATGTGTATTTTGATTGCCTGTCAGTTTCCGGTTTGAAAAGCACAGTCTCTGCCCAAGAAAGTGCCTCTAATTCAAAAATTAATCACAGCAGTCATGGTCTAGTCGAGGCTGCTAAAGAAGGGACTAAGACAATGATTTGTCTTGTAGTATTTTGGGTAACTATGCAACTGAGTTTTAGAGATACTGGCTACTGACATTTTGTGAGAAATATATTGCTGTTACCTACAGAAAACATGCATTAATCTTTATGTGAACTATCTACATTTAACATGAGTTTACAGCTGCCCTGATGCTTGAAGGGCTGCAAACCCATGGCTCTCGATGTAAACTGAACTGACTGTGCGAAGCAACTTCTAAGATCAATCCTTACCTTGGTTTTTTCTAATTGTGAAGTCTAGGGGCATGTTATACAGAAATTAAAGAGGGTTATGGTCAGTAAAGAATTCTTTAGCAACTATACCAGGCTCCAAGGATCTCTGAACCCCACAGAACAAGTTTATTAAGTAGAACAGTAAGGTTTTAAACCTAGATTTAGTGTTCAAGGTTGGATGGAAAAATCTTATGGAGTGTAGCAATTGTGTCTGTAGAGGTGCTTAAGAACATCCCAGAGAATTTTAAAGGTTTTTATATCCCTTGCTACAGAATTCTATAGCATGGTTTCCCGAAACTGATAGAAACTACTATTCTCTGCTAGGACTTTGAAGTAATTTCTTTAGAATTTCATGGATATTTTACATAATAAGGATCTGATCCCAGACCCACTGGAAGTAATATAAGTCTTTGCTTTCAATGGGAGCCTTGCCATTAATTTTATTGGGCACTGGATTAAGGCCTAAAATTCTACAAAACTCTCCCAAAAATCAGGGCTCTGGCACAGGCTTTACAAAAGCAAATAATGTACAGTAAGAGAAGCAAAGCACTACCTGGATTGTTATAAGCAAGATGTCTAATGCTGTTGGCTCTTCTGGAGTTGAAAGAGATTTCCTCTGGCTTTGTAGTTTGGATACCTGCATCCATTTGCCATTATAAAATGAATAAAGACTCTCCACTTCTCTTATAGTAACTATTAGCATATTGCCATGTCGATCCTTGATTGGCTCATAAAAAACTCTGCCTAAGTTGTGAGTTCCCAGCAAATTCTAGAAAACAAGCAAATTATAAAAAGGAGGTTATTTATCGCATGTCAGGAGAGTGGTATTTTTTTGAAGCTTAACTTCATGCTCACTGACATCAGTCCTATTGACTTCAATAAAAGCTAGACACATGGTGTTTCTCAAATCCTTACCCTACAGTCATATCATTAAGTGGCAAAAGGGAAACTTATTCCCTAGGTTGTGTTTGTGGATTGAATTGTGGATCCTCTGATGTATTTGGTCCAGCAGTGTTTAGTCCAACCTTTAATGGAGAACATCAGAAAGACTATTACGACCCAATGCCTTTGTAAAAGGAAACACTGAAAAGTATTTCACTTATTTGGTCAGAACTTCCTATTTTAGCCCAGTCATATAAAGATAAAGGACACAGTTTTCAAAAGCACTCAGTGTTGGTCTAGTGGTGATTCCTTTGGTATCAGTGAAGCCCTTCTGATCTGAACTTACTGAAGAGCTAGGTGCTTATCTTAACCACCCCATAACCAAATGTCAGAGATGATACAAAATTCTTCCTCTATCCCCAAGTCATTCATAATGGACACTTCAAATGTTTTCTGTTAGTGTCATTAACTATAATGCCCAGTTTCTGTTCTCTGCTTTAAAATTATTCATATTATTTTCAGGAACAAAAGCAAGAGGCCTTCATATCTGTGTTGAATGTAAATAATTCTGGAGCTAAACTGTGGAGTGTGTTTGTGAAGGAACACAGAAGAATTTGAAGAGATGTGGACCCTTTTTCTTTTACTTCAAATTCTAAGAATATGCTAGACAAAACTAGCAGAAACTAACAAACTGCCAGGGCAGAGCTCTCCAGGAAGATATGGAAGGATTAAAGGAAAGTAATTTTAAAAGACTCCACATAAAAAACCTATTTTGTACAAAATCCCTTTCCTCACACAGTAAGCAGTAAGGCATCTGCTTATAGATGCAAACACACTCAATCCAGTGACCAGTCACTGAAGAGATTCCCAGATGTCTTAAAGAAAAATGCCTAACATTTAAAATATGCTCATTACTTTGAGACTTTTCAAGAGATCTACAGTAAGCTGGATAGGGATGGGAGTAGTTTAAAATGAAAACTTGAATTCACAATGAAGCACATGGTATGTTCAGGGAAGCGCTGTATGTTAACTTAATGACACTGGAAACAGATAGATTATCCTGAAATTATTTATATCTGCTTAGCAGGCGATGTTTACTTATAAACTGTGTTATTAAATTGTTTATAAACTCTAGGTAGTCAGCACAGTGACTGCCCTTTATGAGGCATAACTTAGCTATTTTAGCTTTATGTATCCCTCTCCAGGGCATACTGTTGATGCCTATATAGCATCTCCCCTCTTCTTTTTTCAACTGTTCTGACTTTTGAGGTTAGCCTCCATAACTGATTAACACTGGGTATCTTGAGTATACATTTTGTATTAATCCATGTCTCCACAGGTGGGTCAAATCATTGCAGGTAGATGTTAGCCATCTAGTTGTCATATTAATCACTGCAACATATGAATGTGCCTAGATGAAAATAAACTGTTCTTTACTGTCACTGACTGTATATTCTGAATGGCATCCCAGCATAGAGAATGGGGTACCTACTAATATGAATATGGGACTAATTCATATACTAAAAAAGTTTTGTGTCTGTTTAGCTTGGTACCCCATCACTTGTGTTTTGTTTGCTTTAGTTGTCTAGCGGTAACAACAGGCAAAATTACAGTCCCTGTTGTCTCTGAATCCAATGATCTCGTCCCTTAGCAGCTGTGTTGTCACTGATCTTTTCCATTCTGTCCTAAATTCCTGCAGAGTCAGTCTATTAAATGCCTCAATAAAATGTATTCAACCATACAAACTTTATTGAGATCCTTCCATTGGTGGATCCCATTAGGCCACACACTGTTAGAGGTTGGCAGATCGGTGACAATCCCTGTGTTCATCAGGGGAGCAAGCCTACAGAACAAATGTTAAGGACAATAAATTTGCCAGAAATTCAGAGCAATATAGCACATAGACACATTTGCTATATCTCTGTGCTTCTAGCTCTGCTCTTAACATCTCCAGTAGCAAATAATAACACAATGTACAAGGAATCTTGGTTATCTCGAACTGTAGTCTGTGCATACTAGCAATGCCCTGTTAAAGGCAATCTGCACAGAGGGAATGAAACTGAGGTAACCAAAGGAATACATGCTACCTAAACTGAGCTAACCACACCAGGGGGAACATTCAGCAGATATAGCTAAACTTTCTCTAGTGACAGCTCAAAGGACTGACAAGCAGCTGCTGCTTAACACAGGTGGTCCTCCAATAAAGGTACAGCAGACTGGCATTCCATATATTTCGGGATACTTTGGGGAAATCAGTTAAGACAGGTGGTTGCCCAGGAAGGCTACTCTCTTGTACAGTGTGCTTTGCCAAAAGAGGTAAAACAAACCCCACATGGATATTCTTAATAATGCCCCAAAAATATCTGGCTCTCGTAGCTGCTATAAAACCTAGCTTATTGCATTGACTGGCAATAACAAGAAGGGTGGCCGTATGGCAAATACATGAGCCAAGCAATATGAAGATCTTCATTAATTCTGTGACGGTACCATAGATTTTTCTGGGAGGCTTTGGTGACTTCATTCAAACAAAAGGTAGGAGAAAGTGAGGCCTGGATATACCTTTTCTGTAAGAATCATACACACATCTTTTTGAAAATGTATTTTCCCACAACAGTAAATATTTTATGGAAGTATCTGCCTTCCAGCTAGAGATTTTGTTTTATTGTGAAACCCATTCTTCAGAAGCTTTACAATAAATGTTAAAATGTTCTGCTGGAGAAAGTGGAATTACTATTTGCATAACAAAGAGTGGACAGAGACACAGAAGGATTAAGTGACCTGTTCAGTACCACTCAGGTTGTATCTGTAGCATAGGTTGGAATGGAACAGTTCTGAGAGTCACTGCTATGCCTTAACAACATGATATGAGTAGTGCATGTAGTGCTGCTGTACTTGCCGCTGTGCTGAGTGGTCAGCACAAGATCTATGCACCACTTAATCTCTCTTAGTCTGTATTTTTAAGGGTCTAAATAGGTCTCTGACTGGTTCTCTGCACAAAGGCACATTTCACCTTAAAAATTTTGGCAGCTTAATTAAGAACTTAATGAAACATTCATTTTCATTTCTCCACTGATGATCCACAACAGCATAGCCATCCTGTTTGTCAAACAGTGTAGTTCTGCCCTAGAAGCTGTACCTGAGCAGTTTGTAAGCCATGGGTGAATCAAGAGCACTATTTTGGCAACTGCAGCAGTCTACTTGTCCTTCCTGTTGTGAACAGAAGCTACCTACTGCTGCAGTTTCCCATGTAGCACAAGGGAGTGCTAAATCTTACCCAGAGCCTAAATGCTTCATTAATGTATTAATAATTAATAGGCCTTCTAAGAGACTTTTAAGCAGCAAATGTTAGAATTATAACTCATGAATTCCCGATCTGCAAACCCACAGACTTATCTGTGGTCATTATTTACTGGTTCATATGTGTTTATTTCTTCCTCTGCTGCTATTTCTTTCCTTTCTTTTTCCTACTCTTTACTCTTTCCTTCCAGCTAGCAAGAGAGGCTCAGTGGCTCATTTCATTGTACATGATAACATTGCTCCAAAGAACAGGCCAGTGGGGAGTGGTGAACCATAGGTTAGCTGGCAGTACTATCCCTTAGAGATCAGAAAGTCACCAAGTTAATAGCTAGAAATATGCAATGAAACCAACCTGTAGCTGTGCTGCTGCTGAAAGCATCTTTTGCCTGGCTTGAAGTGCTGTTGATGAGGACATGGATATAGACATATTCTGCCTTAGCCATCTGATATCATCCCACATACAAGACAACTGCAAAAATATATCCAGTTCAATCAGTTTTTGTTCTCAGCATTTGCAAAAGCAGAAATGAAAAAAAAGCATTTTGGACTTGGAAAAATCAGTAGATATTGCTCATTCTGAGTTTCTGCAGATGGCAATAAGTTGCCTAGATAAACATGAAACAGATATTGAATCAGACACAGAAGTTGTTCTGTAAATGTCATGCACCTATTTCAGTTGGTTTTTTTGACTATTGTGTAAAAGTGATTTACTGTTCTTTGGGGTATAAAAAATAGTGTGAAGATATCTTGAATGATGGCATAACCATAATACCAACTTTCAAACTTCTAGTTATTTCTTTAGGCTCTTCCTCTAAATGTTCACAAAACCTTTATGTACCCAGGTAGCAACCACTTATGTAGGATCACACATTTAAAAGAGTTAATTGTGCCACTGTCAGTGACCCAGTCAGAATTTAATCCATATAAATGGTTTGTGAAAATTGCATTTTAACAAGTGAAATGTAAAGCACTTAATAATTTAGATTTTAATGACATCATTTCATATATTTAGAATTATAAGCTAAGGCCTACATTGCCAGCAACAAATTTGTAGAAGCAATATATGAAATTAGGCTCCCATTACCTTTGTGAACCACAGGAAATCCTGCATAACTGAACTACTGTGAGAGTCATCGATTTCCACAATTGGGATTTGATCTTCATTGGTTACTAATAAATTGTCTTTGTAAAAAAATATAACAGATAAGTAGAGTCCCCTAAAGAAAGAAGAAAACATTGTCAAACACCTTTCATGTCCATTCACATCCATGACAAATTTTAGTCAAAGAATCAAAGACACTAAGTTCTGAGGAGACAAATGGAACCATTTGGTCTTAACTTCTGTGTTATATAGATCATGCAACTTTAGCCAGTGAATTCTGAAAAATATTTGGGAAGCTTATCACTTTAGATGATGTGAGACTACAGAAATCTAAGAAATTATGAATCTGTGCAAGCCACTGACATCAGTTTTAGTAAGAATTTTGCCAGAGTAAATAGTACACAGTGGAGGCTTTATGCCCTTTAGAAATCAGAAATTTTACTAAAACTTTTTATCCTTAATGGGCTTAGTTCTGCCCTCGTTTACTTCAGAGTAAATCTGAAGTAAACTCAATTGAAATCAGACAGGTTATTATGGCTTTATGTTAGTGTAATTGAGTGTAATTTGGCCAGCATATCTGCAAAACTGTTTATAGAGATTATTCCTTTCAATATTTACCCTTGCAATTAGTTACATAGGTTAAGTAGTTGCCTTGGGGAATTGAAAGACTCTGGAGAGCTCCTCTGAAAAAATCAAACTCTTATCAGAAGCAACTTCCATTTGCTAAAACAAATTATCAAGGCTGAGGGTTGTTTGGGTCACACTGGGTTGCAAACCTAGCTAAAGATGTTAGAGAATTCTAGATGTGTTTCTTGTTGCCAATGGACTATTAAAACATGTTATCTGAGCTCTGCATTTTATATTATGAATGAAATAAATACCATAGTTTCATTACTGAGCAGCAGCAGAGGCAGTACTTCCAAAATACCTCAGTAGCTACACTTTGTGTTTGCACAGAACATTTCTCTGCTGTAATTAAAACCCATTTCCAACAGTTACAATGAAAAGATTCTATTGATTTCAGTAGGAACTGGAACATTATTTTCCTATCAACTGCACCAGTCTTACATGTATGTGATTTTATCAGGTTCATTCTAATTGATTGCTGTTTCATTGGTAGTGGAATCTTCACTTATATTTCTAAGGTGCTTTTCACCATTACGTAAGAGCAACAACTGCTAGCTAAACCTCAGGATATTTGGGAGATAAAATGAATGACAAACCGTTTCAGAGTCTTCACAAACTTGTTTGATGAATGGAAGAGGTGCTTCAGGCTTCTGGAAACTGATTGCTTGCGACCAGCATTCTGCAATTTAGAACTTTCTAGAATGGAAAATAAAAAGCAAACCAAACCCAGCACTTAAATTTCAGTTAGTATCTCGTAAAGAGCGTTTGTCTCTTGAACCTCAATACTACATTTCAGTCAGTGCCTGCTATATTCCTTTCAAAATATTTAGAATATTTAGAAATATTTAGAAACATGCTCAAATACAATCTTTTGCTTATATTTTCATTACCTTAGTGATACGCAACAGCAAACAATTTCCTTACTTGCAGCAAACTCAGACTTGCTAAGAATGTTTTGCTCCTAGGCAAAGTGTAGCATGAACCAGTACTACATACTCTTAATTTTGAGAATGGATATGAGTTTTGCAAGTGGTCTCAGAAACCCAAGAAGAGATTTGAACCATCAGTCAACATTTTAGGGTGTTGTAATTCCTCAATTTCTGTCCATATATAGCTTAAACTTCTAAGAACTGAATAACTGGTGCCTTGGCAATCACTATTATCACAGCATCACCAGTCTAACCTAAGTAAAAGCTTTAAGGAAACAACTAGATTGACCCTCATCTTTCTCTGTATCACTTTAAATGCATGTGCTTTTGTTTGGATTTTTTTTTCCCCATTACAAGAATTTCCACTCACCTGTATTGCTTCAGAGCTTTCACAGTTATGTTTGCTCCCTAGTAATCTGGAATCCAAGGAAGACGTTTTTAACTGTTTTGTTCACTTCATGTCAAAGCTGAGACCTGCCATGTGCCTGCAAGGATCTCTGGACCAGCTCTTCCAATAGAATAATTTTATAAATTCAAATATTTGCCCAATATTCTAAAAAATGTTGTTACATTTTTATACATAGTATTATTTTTCACTTTCATGAATCTGACTTAATGTCTTTCCTTCTCTCATGCATGGCCTGAGTTTCCTTGTAAGCCAAAGGAAAATCTTCCAGTGGGAACTGGAACTCACAAGCTCTGTGAAACAGCTGTGTCCACCTGTATACCTGTAAGCAGATTTTAGAGGGTATGCCAATAGATGGCAGTCAGGAACATGCAGGATTGTATAATGTATGTTGTTGTCCACGTATGACATTCAAAAGGAACAGATTAAAACTGTTTAGGGTTTTTTTTGCATTGTGTTTTGTGACATCCCTCCTGTTTAACATCCCTGCTGTTGTAAGAGAAACAGCAGAAACATTTAGTTTAAAAAAAGATTTAATTCTTCAGATATTTATTATGATCTGAAAAGAAAGACAAAAAGAAAAAGGTAAATGTGAAACTACATCTCAGTTTTCCAGGTTCTGATTGTTTGTTTGGATGAAGCGTGGATACTCATCCAGACTGAAGTGTGAAACATTCTTAGGGACATCCTTCTACAGTGGGGAAACAATATGACTCATGAAGAACTATTTACTGAAAGCTGCTAATCAGTCTGCTTAGGTGTTTTCAGAGTAATATGTTTCCCACTTACCTCCAATGCAGAATAGGAGGTGTCTAGCTGTGTCTCCCTAGTGAGTTCTAAGTTTGAACATTTAAAGAACATCTAAATTTGCTCTTGTCAAAACCCCATCTGTGGAAGTGCTAACATATTTTTAAATGATGAATAAATTTGCACCATAATTTGCACATTGAAAACCACAGAAAGAAGACACATTGTAAGCAATAATTACCACTCTGCTGAACAGCAAGTACAAAGAGAACAAGGTTATACTGGGGTGAAATCATAAAATTCAGATGTATGAGAATTATTAGATCATCAAATCCATTGTCTTTCCAGTGCAAACTTGTTCTCCATGGCATATTCTCCAAAGCACTGTTTAGTTTTAACAGACTCATCCAAAACTAAGACTGCTCCTTTGATGCAACTGATCTTTGTTTTCTTTTCCTTTTAAAAAAAAATAATTTGTTTTTCTATCCATATCTGCTCAGATAAGTTTTATTTTACTGTGAACTTTTTTCAGTATATCACGGTAAGATAAACCAAATGCTACATGAAAACTCCTGTCTTACTGTGTCCTTCTTCCAAGGTTAAGACCAATTTAGGAATATAAATTTCATTCTAATTATGCAATTTTTCTTTTCTTCTATATTAAGGGTGGAGAGAATGCGGGAGGAAATTGCTGAAGGCAAAGCAACATAATTCTGTATAAACACCCAGAGACTGCAGCATTAAAATAAGAAGGCACATTACAAGTGAAATATATGTTATCAAGCTATTCAGTGGTTTGGGTTTAGTCCACAGCTTTACAGGAGCCAACAGCAAAAGAAATAATGTAAAACTAGATGGAGGCTGTAAGCTATCTTACACTGCTGTTTGCTTTTGTTTTATAGTATAGTGTGTCTAGAAGCCAAAAAACATGGAACTGAGATTAGAGGATAATTTGGATCTACAGGAAATGGAACTTTGTCTGTTATTTAATTAAGTAATAAATAACATAGTGTAACCTTTATAGAAAAGCACTAGTAAGGAAAAAAAAGTTTATATTTATAAATGATACAGCAATAGAGCTGTGAGCTCTTTTAGTAGAAGCTCAGGAGCGAACAAATAGTGGCTGAGATTAGAGAACTTCCAGTGATTAGATTTAGATCAGAAGCATTCAAACCTGGATTGAAATAGGTAATTAACTACAAGGGTATATTTACAACATTAGCAGTTTTTCTCTTCTCAGGTAGGATATATAAATGTTTCTTTGCAGTTCACTTAAAAGCAACAGATACTTAAAAGCAACATAAGTTGGTTGTGGAAAAATGAGAACAAAGTTTCATACTCAGCTGCTAGTATGCATCTGGGGTCTCTGCTCTAGAGGAAAGTCTGTTATGCCGTTCCATTTATCTGAAGAGGAAGATCATCTGGAATTCTTTGTCCTATCACTAGACAAGTGGGTGCCTCTCCTCAAGTGGGACAGATGTGAGGTAAATGGAATTACCTCAGTGCAAAATTATCTGAGATTTTAGCCCCACAAATCAGACAGCCTGTGGAACAGCTAAATATCACTTAGGGTGAGCCTGAATAATGAAGCAAATTAGCACAAGATGAGCTTGCGCTAGATCCCACTGAAATCCTAGTGGAGGGCATAAAATGGGGTTTAGAGTTTTCACTAATTGTGTAACCTTATGAAAATACATCAAATAGCTGGAAACTTCCAGACAAATTAAAACTTAATTTAAAGCTGCACATTTATTGCACTGCAGACAACTGACACTGGGATAATGTTTATGGAGACATAATTCCACACAGAAGTTAAAGGCATAAGTAGTGGCCAGACACCTCAATAGCTTGAGACCATGATAGATTCTGTATTATGTCACCTCAAGGTGGGATGTCTTTCAAAGGAAAATTCTGTATCTCATGAAGAAGTTATTGGCATGACAGTCATATTACTGGGTGGTATATTTTGGATTACAAAGTCATGCTCAACAGCTGAAACTATAACTTCTTAAATTCCCTACCTGAACTTCTCAGTCTATGGCTTGTTTCTCAAGCCTGCTTTTTTGTATTCTCACAAATAATTATAAACTAAACATTTTAAATGCCCTGTGTAATCAGAGATCCTTCTCTTTGTTAAATGCAATAAAACTATGTGCTCTGCTTGTGAATCAAATTACAATTAGAACATTTTTATTTCACCTCTGACTTGTCTAGTAAAACACATTTCAACCAAACTTCAGAAAGAAAATATCTGGTAAGCATTTTACTGAAGAGCTGGGTTCCTTTCTTAATGAAGCATCACACGATTACTTAATCCACTTAGAATTGTTTAGAAAGAATGATCTACAAGAAAAAAAATTTTAAAAAGTATATTTGAAGTGTTGCCAGGATGTACAATTGTAGTAATTCAGTTATGATAGTCTGTAGCATGGTATTATGAAGACAAATGGATGACTGTTGTTTGTAATCATCAGGGATTTCCAGAAGATTAAACATATGAAAGCAAAGCTTCCTAAGTAATTCCCTAGGAGATTTCATCATATCACAGAGCAGGTTCAAAAGCAACAGCTGATCTAATTCCAGAAGCTCTTAAACTCACTGTACATTCCAATGTATTCTTCCTGGTATTTTTGTAAGCTTGTTTTCTTCAGCCTCTGAAATGCAAAGCATAGGGCAAAAGGCAGGCTGCAGTGCAAAGCCTGAATTAACAGACTTGAGCAAGAGAACTTTGTGGAATCTGGGCAATATAACCCTCCCAGATCACACTGGAGCACTAGCACACAGCCTTGCTCTTCTAGCTTCTCTGTGTTCTGAGGCTTTTGCCTATGTTATCCAAGTAATCTCAGGCCTTTTAGAACGATTAAGCTCAGTTTTTTCCACCTCCCATGCGCTCATCCTCCAGTCTCCTTCAGCCTGAGCAGCATGAGTGTGATATCCTGCAGAGGAATCACTCAGTGAGAAGTCAAGGTGCCAGGACCCCAGGTTTGAGTCCTGTCTCTGTCTTCGCCTAGCTTTAACTCATGCAGAGCTTGATTCTGTTCTCATAAACCACAGCAAATCAGTGGTTGTAAGCAGATTCAAGGGTACTCTACAAACAGTGTTCAGCTATTTACCGACATCTCTAAAACAAATGAGGATAACGGAGGTTACAATATTCATGTATAATCAAAGAAGAGTGTGGTAAAGAAAAGCATGGTAAGGAAAGGATAAATGCCTGGGCAGGTCCTCAGCTTATGTGTAACAGCAGATCCATGCTGACTTCTATCCATGTCAGTCGAATCATGCTAAATTACATTGATTAAGAATCTAGCCCAGGCCTCTGTATTATATGAAGTGAAAGACATTATTTAGGCTTTTCAGTCATATGCAATAGCTTATCTCAGATCCTTGATCAGACTCCTCAGATTTCACTGAGGTTGATAAATACCAGAATCAAATTTCAGTCAGTGATGTCATAATTCTTACTTTTTCTACAAACTCTTTGTCTTGATTCTTTACCAAATTACTGAAATACAAGGGATTGACACCAGTCATATATTTAAGGCAAGTTCCAAAGGCTGTCCTATTATTTTACAGTCCTGATTTATCCAAGATATACTACTGCGTAATGCTAGCATTACAAGCAATTATGAGATTTTTATTTAGTTAGAGGCAAGGGTGTTGCTCAAGCTGACTCCACAGTGTACTACTGCCACATGTAAGCTCCCACATCCTCTTTCAGACATGCAAGAAAATGTTTTGAGCTAAACAGAATTTCTACATTGTTGTGTTTATTATTTAAGGAAAAGGAGTTAGGAAATCAACAACAGAGTTGTCTGTGCTTTGCTTTGAGACTGGGGTTAATTTCTGCAGCATTGGAATTTTATAAGAACCAGGCACTGGTGTCAGATTCTCAAAAGCAGGGATTTTCTGCATGTTGTTTATAATTGCTTCTGTTTTGGGCTGGTATGTCAGTAAAACAATTTATACTAAGAATATTCTCAGCTATTCCATCACTTATTCCCTGTTGACTAGGCAAGTGGCCTGAAAGACCTGAGATATGTGCTAACTTCAGAAAGGAAAAACTGTACCATGGAAAAAAGACTTCTTTAATTGAACGAAAAAGAATGGAATACATAATCTGTATTTTCAGTACCAAGATCACCTGCGGGTGATAATGCTTGTTTGAATATTAATTAGAGAAACAACATTTTCTTGCAATATCTCATTTCCCTTTCCAAGCAACATAGCTGAATAGTTTAAGTTGCTATGGTTACAATGGGTTGTGGCAGACTGTGGATCATCATGATAGTGACATATTTGCATGTAAAGAACAAAAGCTGCATCTTTCCATTCCAGCCAGATGATTTTAGCCCTAAGTATTTCTATGATTTTAAATCAATTGATGCAGCTTGACGTAACAGTCATGCTAGGTGAAGAAAAATGAAAACTTCATGGTAGTTCAACTTTTCAGTTTAAAATAAGTTCCTTTGCAATGAAGCATTATTCCAGTTAGAAGTTTATTTTAAGAAAATAAATAGTACTTTTCAACAACCCATATAGAACAGGAGTTTTTTTATATATGCTTTAAAAAGAATGCCAAGCTGTTGCCTTGGCTCTTAAGCTATTAAAGGCACAGTCTGTTTCTCATGAATGAAGAGCAAAATGCTGGCTGAGATTCGAACTCTCTCCTAGTTTTGATCCATTCTATTTGAAAATGTAGCAGTCTTATCTTCCCACTGCATTGTGCAAGTATTTTTCATTATAGATTGGCATCACATCCACTACACTAGAGTACTTAGTGTCTTCCATTTGAAGGCAGCCAAGTAACCTCTTTTGATCCAAAACAGTTAACTCTTTAAAGTATTTCTTTATATGCAAAAATAAAAGAGAGATCCTTGAAACATTTTAGTGGAATCCTGTGTGAAACTAATTTGTAGGAAAAAACAAATCAATAGGTGTGTAGGGTACACAGAGAGAAAGGGTGTGTCTGTGCTTGTGTGCATTCTAGCTTTCAGATGTTTTCATCCAACTAATTTCAAGGGTTAAGAGCAAGATAGTGCACTAAAGTGATTCCAGATGGGCCAATATTAATATCTTTCTTTTCCTGATGAATGAGAAGGTATGACCTAGTTAGAAAACTGCTAAAATTACAGGCGCCACAGAGGCTTCAGCTGGTGCCCTACCACATAGATATTTATCCTTACCTCTGCAATTATAATGCTGATGAGCTGCTCGAACCTGCTGAAGGAGACGTTCCAGTGCTTCAGTGTTTCCCCTGTGCCGAGGTTCTCTTCCACTGCAGTCTTTCCAGTCTATTGAACAAAGGAAATAAACAGAAATGAAACACAAAGGAGCAGGAGAAGGTTTTAAAATATTTTCCTGCCTCTGATACTCTTGGCTTTAGAGGAGTTTTACATCTGGGCACGCAGGAAAAAATGGCAGTTGTTTTTAAGTCTGCTGTTGTTACTTGTGTAATAAGTTTCCTTTGCCTTGTGCCAGCTAGGTAATTAATCATAATGATTATTAACAAAGAGCTCACAATCAGCTCCCAGAAGCTCCTGTAGTGACTGACTAGACAATGGCTATTTCTCTTCAGTACATAGTGTCAGAGCTGCTCTCAGCCTCTGCCATAACGACACTCTCAGTACCTCACTAAGATCACACTACTGCTCCTTCTGCGTTTTGTTGAGACACCAGGAGGCTAAATTACTCTATAGCAGTTATACAGGAAACCGAATGCAAAGCAGGGAATGAGCATCTTCCTACATCCAGAGCTAGCTCTGCGGCCAGAGAAGCATGCTCTGAGTAAAATCGCTTCTGAAAATCTGTTCCCAGCAGAGACCTGAACAAAAGCCGGCAATTCCTGCTCTAGAGACTACAGTCTGCTCAGCAGTGCACTCGTGAGGCAAGAAGCTGCGGTTTCTGTCCCACATACATACCTTCAGCCTACAGAGGACTGTTATCACACATGTGCTGCTAGCTGCAATTTCAGTCTTGATTTTAAAAAACAATCTCATCACAAATAGGAGGATGAAACTGCGTGTACCTGAGAGAACCTTTTTAATTCCAGATTTGACTATTCTCATACTTTCATTATAATGAGAAAAAAAGTATTGCACCAGTTCCCTGACTCAAAGTAATGGTATTAAGAGATCTGTCTGCAAGGGAGCCATGCTTCCATCTTGGTGGCATAGAGGCCATGTGCATATACACAGACACCAACAAACGGTTTTCTCACTCACTAAATTTACAGATCTAGTTTCTATTGCAAGTTTGGAGTCAAGCATTCCTTCTAATGGGCTCACTATGCCAGGGATATTACTTGCAGCCATTTAGTATAGCAGCTAGAGTAAGCCCCATGAAAGGGCGAAAAGAGAAGACATTTGCTATCCTGATAGCCTGTAGGCAGTTTAACAGCTGCAGAATGGCTATCCTGCATGTCGTATGCTATTGCAGAGATCAAGGGACAGCTGCATTTATAGGTCTGTGTGGGGAGGCCAGTTCTTAGATGTCCTGTGAGCAGCCAAGAGGAACCAATTGGAACTCACCAATCTCAAAGTACTTTGGTGTCATCAAACTGGTAGAGTTTCAAACAATCTCATGATTTCTCTATCCCAGTGGTTTCAAAACTTTTTGAGCCTCCAGATTGTTGACTACCTTAAAAATGACATGGAAATCAGACCAGCTTCCCTCATTGTCCATCACTCACATGCTAATGAATAAGCCTAGAAATGTTACCATCTACTTATGATTTCACAGACCAGCTGCACAGCACTGGCCACCACTTTCCAGGCTGCTACTGTGTATGTGGGGGAAACAGGAGGATGGTGGCAAGCACTCACTGTCATGCTGCATGGATACATCTCTAAGGATGTCACTAACCTTTGATGCTCTGGGATTGGAATGGATCAGGATTAAGCCCTGAAGCTTTCATTTCCCTTGCATATTCTTCTGGCTGCTGTTACAGACAACTTTGTAGAGTATTAATGTATTCACATTTAATTTTTAGCTTAGGGCCATATTTTGTTATGCAACACTGGTGTAATTTCAGATTGCTGCCTTCTTGCCAAACACAAATCTGCTAGTTTTCAAAACCAGTGGTGAAGGCAGTCACGTGGATAAAGAAATTCTGCCCCCAGTAACTGCAGTGGTAAATAGCATCTTGTCTCTCAAGCTAAAATTCTGATCTTAGTATTACTTAATGAAAGAATTTACATTTAGGCTCTAATGGTGTCACTTGCTGTAAAGCTTGAGCATGTGTCACTAAGGATACTTAAAGAAAAATACCACATTCTTGCCAGCTGTCTATATACAGTGTGCTGATTATGCCTAATGCTTCTGTGTTCATCAACAAAGAAACATACATACATAGCCACGAAGAAACATTTCTCTTTGCCGTAAACTCACAGAAATTCCCATATATATCAAGTGATGCTCCTGCTTTTCTACAGGGAAATCCAAAAGACACCTTTTGTTACCTTGGCTGCGTTTCAGAGACACACCAGCACAATGATTGTCCCAGGCACTTCAGTAGTACTCCTATGGATGGTACTGCTCTCCCTGGTGGAAGCAGGGACATCACTGAGTTCTGAGCAGCTGCACATGACAACATGGCCCTAATGCCAGCAAGTCTAGGACTTTCTGCTACTTTAGAGCCCAGAATCCCTGAGACACTAAACATGGGAAATGAACTTAATTCTCTGCATAGTTTTGTGTTGATCCACTGAAATCTGCAGGAAAACTTCCCTTACATCCCAAAGCTTTGTAACTGGCACGTATTTTCAGATTCCAGAAAGTTAATAACGTGGACAAGAAATAGACAAGGAAGACAATGCAATATGCTCAAAGCAAAAGTTTGTATTTTACAAAGCTACAGTCTTAAATGCCTTATTTCCTATCTTGCTAGGAGGAATAACTAGCAGCTACTGTAAGAGTCTGTTTCTCCGCTGGTGTAAATTTTTGGTTTGTGGGGCCAAATCCTGTGTTGTTGTACCTGGCTATAGTCAAGGTAATTGCATGTCATTAAGTTATTCAAAACAACCCCAGAGTAATGAGTTATCCGCATAGCCAAGAGTAGAATTTTGTCCCATGATTGTAGCACATTTTTGTTCTCAAACAGAGTATTTCTTTAGTCCAGTTCTGGTTTTATTCTGGGGTAAAAAAGAGCAAAATTGAAGCAAAATAGGACAATAGTACTGCAAGAGCCTCATTTATCCAACTCTCTCCATTATCACTACTGAGAGTAGGTACAACTTTATTTTCTCACATTAGCATACAAGGTTATTAAATTGTTACATTAGCCTAATAAAAACAAGTGGTAATGCAATAAAATGAGAAGTCCCACTTTATAATCAATATAAGGAAAGCTGTAATATGCTGAGCCAGTTTGGCAGTGAACACTAAGTCTGGAAGAGGAACTAACAATACATTGTGATTATAATAGATTAAAAATTACAAATGAAAAGTCATAGTCCTAATGGAGTCTGAGAAAACCTGTCATAGGTTTAAAAAGGAAGAAAGGCTTTCGGACATGTCTGGAACCTTTTAGTCTTTACGGGCTAGATCCTATCAAGATGCATGTCCACAATGGAGTATTTGACATACAGGATGCTGTAAGAATGGTCCAGTGAATGGGATCTATAATGCTACAAGGCAGAATACAAAATCACATATGATACATGTATGTGTTTTGGTTCTAGCAGTTCAGATTCAGGTTTCTATCCATTCAGGTACTGACTAATGAGGTTCCATATGGCATAATTCTATCAAGAGAAATGAAGGTCAAAATATTTCTCATTTTTCTTAAGTGTTAGTGACTAGATGACAATGTTCTGCCAAAGGACTGGAGAAGAACAAAAGATAAGACAAATACATATACATATCTGATTATTTTACTTATTTTGGGGGGGTGGAAGGAGTTGAGATTTATCTATCTATCTATCTATCTATCTATCTATCTATCTATCTATCTATCTATCTATCTATCTATCTATCTATCTATCTACCTATCTATCTACCTATTTATTTCACTCCTAGATGACATGGCAATTAAATCATGAACTCCAGAGTATTTGTCTTTTTCTGTTCTTTGAAGAGGGAGAAATTCTTGCAAAGCAACATCACTAATCAAACTAGGAGGGTAGACAAACTCAACCTACTTGAAGGAGAAGCATATTCAGGAGTAGATTTGCATGGAAGTCCCCATCCTCTCATGTTGTATGCTGAAACATGGACATAATACCTCTGGCCCTGCAAATGAAAACAACTAGAGTCAAAACTATCATTTGACTCAAAATCTTGGCTGTAATAACTGGAAAGCAGTCCCTCCTAAAGATCTTTTCCTTAAGAAACTTAAATAGCTTTCAGCGGCATCAACTGATGCACCATGACAGATTGAAACCTAGTACTAAGACTGCAGGACAGGTGATCTCCTGAAGGTTAACAGAACACACCAATTCCAACTGACAAACCACAATCTCTTCTACCAAAGCCAAAACCTGGGAACTCTTACAATCAAACTTCAGAAATAGGGACTCCCCCTTTTCCTGTTGTATTTAGCAGAGTCTCTCTACCAGCACAGCAATGGAAGAAGCTTCATTTGGCTGCCACTGAAATCAGTCAGACCTTTATCACTGATTTTGATGCATAAATCTAGGTGAATGGAAAGCACTTCTGAAAGTCTAACTTTTAATTTAAATGTGTTTTGTACTTTGGAGAGTATAGACAAACACACAGTGAGCACTGTTCTTAACATGTGCCTATTGAAATGACTGTGCAAGTTTGCTTGATTTTAACTTAAGAACAGTTACTCTGTTTTGTTGTTAGAAAATGAGAAACAGTGCATATTGTGGCTCAGCTCCCTGAAAGACAGTGTGCTTCAAATCCAAGATTTTTTTTAGATAAAAGGCTAGAAAAAAACAGTATTTTTTTTCTATATTATGTGGAGGGTTTTATATTGTGCCTATTCCTTACTCTTTAAAGTTAATTCTCTCATTTTGAGAGCCCATCTTCTGGGGCACTGTCCAAGGGTCACAGGCATACCTCCCCTACTATAACTTTGCAGGCCTAATTCAGTGTGCAGTGAATTCAGTGGAAAGGCTCCAACTCAGTAGATGCTGGATTGGGCCCCTCTGATGATGTTTCCAGTGGAAATAGTTGCATTTTGAGCAAGCTTTATTTTCATGAAGTATTTTGTGAATCAAAATTTCCTTGCACAAATGGCCCTGAACAGCCTGTAGGAAAAAGACTTTCAGACATGTGGTCAAATTATTCTGCTTAAGTTTTCTCCACCACTGACCCAGTTCTTACCAGTGTAAAACATTTATACAAAAATAAATAACAAAAATTAAAATGATTGCCATCAACATGTGTGTTCCTGGATGAAGTAGAAGAGAAAGAACTGTTATTTTAGCTATTGGTCATCAGAGTCAGGACTAGGTCTTTCACGAGCCTTTGATTTGCACTAAGATTACCCTGTGATCCAGAAAACAGCGGCTTTCACTCCAGTCTTTTCTGATCTCTCCTAAGCATGACAGCCTATAAAATACTTCATGCTGTTTGTCTATTCCTTTGTGACTTTCATCTTATGGATACCAGACATATACTTAGTGACCAGAACCTGTTGCTAGAAGAACAGCACTCTACAGTTATTACCAACAGGCATGGATGCAAGTTATCAATGTTTTATCACTGGGGTGGCAGGGGGCATCAAGATCTAAATAAGTCATTTAGCACTTACCGTTCTGAGACCTGTGATGGTGCACCTCAAAGACTGAAGATTATCCATAATTATTTCACCAACCAAAGGCGAAAAGTCTTCTGAAGAGCTCCATTCCACTAGGAAAGAAATATCAAGAGAAAATCAAATCAGATACCAGTCCAAGCAAAGAAATCAAATTACTTGGTTCACTCACAGGTTAACTTTTCTCCTAGCAGTTTCCCATTCCATGTGGATACTAAAAGTCATGTTTAGCAATAATGTTTAGCAAAACTTCACACAATAATTAAATTATATCCCCGTGTATGAGAGGTAAAACCAAAATATTGCTCAAAAGCTTTTCAGGAAAGAATGCTTAAAGATACACTGCAATACAAATTACATTCAGTCAACATTTGCCATCATTTAAACAATTTCTGTTTAAAGAAAGACAAGTAATGGAAAAGAGTAGGTAGGCTAATGGCTAATGCCGTTTGGCAGTTTATGCATCCAAACTAAGAAAAAGTACTGGTTTGCAATTGGATCTGCATAGGTAGGCATGGGCAGAGAGTCCTTTTGGCTCCACAGTTCCACAAAACTCTTATCACTTAGCTTTGGCTAATTTGAATACAAATATCCTCTTTGGACTAGATCCAACACTCACTGGAGTCTCTTCATTGGTTTCAGTGGGTTCTGGCTCTCTTGTTCAAGCCTGATGCTACTGCGGTCACTGAAATTACAGAGCTCCACAAGGACCTGTTAAGTTGTATCCACTTTTGACATGAGTTAAGTGGTGCTGGGCTGACATGTCTCTCCCAACCCATCCTACAGCCTAAATTACAATGGGTACCTTGATCAAAGTGCTCCCATCAACTTGTACAGACATTTATATTCCTGCTTAAGGGGTTATGAAATTAGTAGTCCTGCTGTCAGTACTCTTCCTCAGGACTTGCAAAAATGAATGTGCACATAAAATAGTATCAAAGAGACCATGAAAAACTATTAGATAATTAAAAAAAAAAGAATATATGCAAGTGGGGAACTGGAGGCTGCAGGTAGGAAAACAGACACTTTTTCTTAAATTATACTTTATTAATGACAGGTACCATACCATGATTAGAGTTAAGGTTAATCCTGGATTCACACCTCTGGGATTTAGTAACTTGTACCTTCAGACTCAAACTTCCAGGAAAACCTATCAAAACCATAGTGAAATTAATCTCTTAAATTATTCTACTGTGGACATGGGAAAGTCCCATCAATTTGCTGGATTTACACCAAAGTAGAGAATTCAAGCCAAAACTTTCCCTTTCAGATTCACAAAATAGTTTATAGATACATATTTGCATATTTATTAGTACTGGAGTCAATAATTTAGAACAGATCAGAGGGTATAGGTATTTTAATTTCAACATGTGGAATTTTCATCTTCTGGCTGTGTCATACTAGTATTTTCACGTTAAAAGAAAAAGGCTTCATAGAATTTTTTGCTCAGCATATACAACATTTAACTGCCAACACATTTTTCTAAAATAGCTAAGTATCAATAGCACAACTCATTTTTCCTAATGAGTTTCCATTTTTCCTCTCCTAAATGCTCCTTTTCTGTGATTGCAGTTTGTGAATGCACAGCATGTTCTGCAACATTTTTGTATTTTCTGCAATGAAAAGGATATTGGTTTTGTCTATTGTCTTTGAACATTTTCAGTGTATGTTTTTCTAGTTTTCCAGGGGTTTTAAATACCTGATTACTGCCACCTTTAGTGGAAGCTATCTCTGTACATTAGTATGAGAATGTAGCATACATACAGTATGGCTGTTATGGTACTGTGTTGTAGGTTTTTGTTGACAACTTAATTATAGAAATACTTATAAGTACCATTGAACTTGATGGCCTGTCAGAGTTTCCATTGTAAACCATGATTTTCAGGGTTTATAACTCCACTGTATTAAATCATTGATGACATTGTATACATGCTGCAAACTTAGACATGTTGTCTGTTTTCTAGAAGGATAAATTTGAGAAACCCTGTTCAAACTGCTGAACGTGTTATCAACAGGCTTGCAGTCACTTCAGATACCATTTTTCTTTTCCAAGATTCATGTAAAGCAAGATAGTGTCACTCAAGACAGATTCTGCCAACAAATGCTGTATTCATTGAAATCCTCAGGCATTACTGAGTGTGCTTCTCAGCATGAGGGGCAGTGGTAAGGTTTAGGCAGCACAAACAAAAGCCAAGGGTGAAATAAGCAGCTTTAAGCTGCTTTTGAGCTTCCCAAATTTTTAGCTGTTCTATGGACTGGAGACTGCTCGAACATAAACTGGTAGTTCAAGAGGCATATTTAATTTGGGTAGCTTACACAAATAAACACTGCATCCCTATGCTTGATGTGGTTCTCTTTCTCAAATCTTCTACCTGTATTTCGGCATTTAGAAAAGTGCTCCTAATATTTAGAGATCCTAACACACTGCCTGAAAAGGAATTAACTGCCTTAACCTAAGCAGGAACATCATGATACTAGTATTACGAGTAGCAACAGCATGGCAGTTCGTTCTCAGAAATAATCAAGGACCACTGAGTTAGAAAAATAAGCTGAGTTACCAAGGGAGAAAAGGCTGACATTGCCTTTAAAGCCATCTTAGGAACAGCTGAGGAAGTGGGTTTTGAAATATTAAATCACAGCTTTGCTCTGATGTTCTATGGTAAACTGTTGCCCCAACTCATGTTGTTAGTGAAACCCTATGTGCAGGGCCAATACCCTCATCCACTTACTGGGTGACACCATGATCTCCCAGTCCCTTGAAGGACAGCTACTTACTAGCTACTCAGTAGACTGAGTCTGCTAGTCCTCTCACAAGGTACTGAGGAGGGCTGTGTACCCCTCTGATCCTCTCAACCAGCCGAGTCTTCACTGGCTGCTAGGCTGGGGCTCAGCTGTGCTTCTCATTATACAGTCAAGTACTGCCATCATTTTGCACTTACTCTTTTAGCTTACCCTGTGGTGGTTGAGATCCATGAAATTGAAAACATAGGAATATGATATTTGTTTGTGGATCAGGTTATGGCTATCATTATGATTGAGAACCCCCCCTTTTAAAGGATATTTGCCTAACAAGATGGTGTATACAAAGTTACTCAAATTTTCACATGTATATATTTAAAAACCTCACATTTGGAAAAAAACCCTGCCCCCCAGTTTCAATAAAAATTTCCATAATGGAAAAAATAAATATTTTTTGAACAGCTGTGTTGGAGTATTGCCTTCTTTTCCCTCTTGTTTCAAAGTACTGCTGAAAACATATCAACAGGATACACTGAAACATTGCTCTTTCTGACAGAATGTAATTCTCTGACTCATGATATCTGTCATAAAGAAACTCATAACAAATTTGGAATTTTTTGCTTACTTTTGATTGTAACAAACTTTTTTCCCCATGAATTTATTGATTCAAGTGAGAAGAGAATGACATGATATAGCTCGAAAGAAATGCAAATCAACTTGTCATTCATCACTGAAGTTTATATTGCCTGTTATACACTGCCAGGTTTCAGCTTTTTACCATAATGGTTGTCCAAAAATAATCCATAATATTCTATTATACTCATTCATTGGGTTTTAAACCTTTTAGAAGTATGTGAATACCAATGTCCCTATTTTATAGATGGGAAAATGAAAGCAAGGAGAGGCAGAGCATCTTGTTCACTCAGCAGGTCCCAAAACAACATGGGACAAACTCCTATGACCTACACAACATTTATTAGGCCAGCGTTGCTCACACTTTCTGGATATGTGGGATATATATAGCTCTTTCTGGTACCATAAAAAGCTACAAGTCCATGGTCTTACCCTTGTGATTAACCTGGATCTAAAAATTATGTAACTTTGTGCATGAGAAACTCATCATGAAGATTTTGCTAAATCTCTGCCTACTTTCTGAAAGACAGTGCTGGGAGAGACTGCTCTGATAGTAAACAAAAAATATCAACCATTTGTGTAACTCTGAAGTACTTGGGACTTTAAGAAAGAACAAAAGGCTAGCTAACCTCAGTACTTTAAAAGCTGAATATAAAAATGCTTGAGTATAAAAACCTGGAGATGAAGAGGGTCCTTTATAAGAGCCCAGGAACAAGAGCTGGTCTTGTAGACTGTACCAACTGTGCTTTAAAGGACCTGAAAGCTGTTGGGTGAATTAAGGATGGAGCATATTCCCGTCCCGTTCTGAACACCCCAAAAGGCTGCTTTGTTGTGAACGCTGAATGTCTTTGCTGTTGCGGCTTTCCATCTGACACTTCATGTTATGTCAGAGCAGGGTTTTTTTTGTGTGTGTGTTTAATATATTGGTGACTATGTGTTTTAATGAAGGTGCCCTGTATTCCAGAACTAGCAAATGCATGATGTGTTGCTGCGGTCGCCAAGATAAGTAGTAATTTTTAAATAAACAGCAGTATAAACAGTTACATAAAACTCATGTAAATTGCTGGCACATAATTTTAGACTGGCTTAAGTTATGTAACTTACTTGTGGCCAAGTTGTTTTTTGTTTTTTTTTTAAATACTCAATTCGTGCACTTTAAAGTAAAGGGAGAGGTTTATTTTCACCTGTTACTTTTCCACTGGCTATCTGTTACACTGAGCATGCCTTAAACAGCTTATAAGAGATTGACAGACAGACAAGAGACAAAGTGAAGGCACAAAACACTTCTTGACCCTATTATAGATTCATTCAGGAAAGCACCTTCTCCTGAGTCAAGTAAATAGCCCGAGCCACAGAAGAACTTGTCACTTTTCTTGGCATATGTTTTTGCTTGCATTTAAATTAGTCACTGAATTGCTGAGTAGATTAATTAGAGTGAAGGACATGAGTTCCCTTGCTAAGTTGATAGGGTCTACAGAATAGTGTACGGAGCTGGGATTCGGGGTTTTATTCTTGCATTTGCTACTGACTTGCTGTGTGACCTCGGGCAAAGTATTAGGCCACTACAGCTTTTAACCCAGAATTAAGCAGCAAAGATTCTCTCTCCTTTCCTTCCTCCCCGTATCCAGGGCCTAGGCTGAAGGACACTGTGATCTTAGGCTTGTGTTTCCAAGGGCCTCCAAACAAATAATTGCATTTTTCAATAGTTTCTTTGAAACATAAAACTGAAAGAGAGCACTAATACCAGAAACCACTTCACACCATCTTTTTCTGCCTGCTGATCTTTAAAAAATAATTTTAATAATTTACACTCATCATGTCTTAGCAGCTTGGTTTACTGATATTGAACACTGCCATTTGTGTGAATAAAATCAGGATGAAAGTACCAAACCAAATATTTAGATGTATAGCACAAATGAAGAGAATTGAACAGTACTGAAAAGCAGGAATGAGTTTGTTGGTGTAGACAGCATCACCAGCTCAGATGGAGAACACTGTCTGCAGTATTTGGTCAGCTCCTCCTAGGTGCCTTGAACTGTTCTTTCCAGCCTGAATTAAGAAAGGTACCCAATTTTTGCAGATTTGGGTTCAGGCTCTGTTTATCCCTCTCTCTTGTTTGGAAATTCTCCAAAGAATGGTAGGAGAAAGACAAGGGAGTACTGACAGACAGCCCAGCATAGGGCTTCCATTAGGAAAAAACCAAATGTTTGGCACTGAGGAGTTTGCATTTGTTCCCATGGGTTTGTTTTCTTGCATGAAGGGTACAATCCATCCATAAATGCAGGCTAATGTAGAACGTCTGGAATTGGTTGCATCGGCTCAGTAAGAGTGTAGACAGGGACAATATGGTACAAGCCACAGCATTTAGGAAAGGGACAGGTGAACTTTTCATTTGTTTGTTAAGGAACCCTAACTGGGATTTACTACAATGCCTAAGGGACTTTGGCATATTGCTGTGCAAACACTGAAGTTAAAACAGTGTAGTCATGGCCTGGGAATAAGATTTCTAGGTACTACTTAAATTAAAACCTGAGTTCCTAAGTTCTCTAAGTACTAGTCTTCCTTATTTTGCATCTTATCTATTATTTCAGTTATTTCTGTAAACTTATTCAAGGCTCTTCATACTGGGTCACTAGAAACATCAATAAGGCTGAAGAGGAATAAAAAAGATGCAGCCAGCACTGTGTCCACCTGAAGTAAATAAAGCACTGCTGTGTTTTAGTGTGAAAGATCTATGGGTGAGTTTAAGGGCCTCTCATCAGAACAGTCAGAAGAGTACCAAGAAGAGCATTCCTAGACTGTTCCTAGAGAGTACATCTTCATTTGAAACTTCTGTGGCTATAAATCTTCATGATACATGCTTCAGAGATTTTTTTTAATAATCAAATACTTTACTTGCAGTAAAGCTTCTTCCCTAACAGCTGTGGGCTCCTTTACCTTTTATGCCTGCTAATAATAATTGATGATGTTAAATAACCTTTCTTGTGGCCCTGTTTCTGGATGTTCCTTTGACCCAGGCCAGAATACTCTATTTTATGTCTTGATGTTTATGGGAAGCATTATGACAGCAGGCTGTGCGCCAAAGACACATCTTTGCTTGATCATGGCTTCACTAGTTCATCTTATAGCAAATCTACATTATATAAATGATTTACAAGATACTATTTTTATTGCATTGTAATAAAATTCTCACCAAGAGAAAATAAAAAATTTGACTGTTTTTTTCTTGAGTATTTAATTAGTGTTTTCTAAGTACTAACATTTCTTTATCCATTTGTAATAAGGTCAGCTATTCCAGTATAAGAAGGAACGTTTTTCCTTTCTGTTAGTGAAAATGACATTTCTTTCTAACATTTTATAAATAACTAAGAAAATGTGCCATGTGGGTGCGTATTGCCTTCCAATGTGGGCCAGTGGTTAAAAAGCTATAATGGATTATAATAACAGCCAAGATTTGTGCCTCAGCCCTGCAATGCAATGACAAACATATTCTGCTCTGGCCATGGAAAGTGGGAGAACATAAGTGTTGGAACTGTGGAAATGGATTAGAGAATAAATGGAGTTCTTACGCAAAGGCTTCACATCGTAGAAAGGTACAATAGGCTTGGCTCCAATTCTGCGAATTTCCACTCCCAGTGGGTACATTTTACTCATCTAGTCTGTGTAACCAAAGCTAGTGGGGAAGCTTATGAACATAAGGACTACTTACTTGTGTGAAACATGCATGAGTTAGGCTCAGCTTCTTCCCAAAACATAATACATTAAAATCTAATTAATAATGAGCAGTTGGGAAAATGCAAACAAAAAAGTAATCTATCACAATGTATGAGACAAACCAGAACACTGCACAGCACTGTTAACAAAGAAAATAAACACACAAACACTTAAGTAATCTGTTTAATGGGATTCCACTGCTTTTCCTTTGATTTTCCTGTAATATATTTTTAAAGCAGGACTTAGCTGCACAGATGTTAATTAATTATATTTAAGGCTTTCATTTTTTTATAAACTAATACCTACAGTAACTTAAAGAGCTTTCACCTTTCCCTAGCACTGCAGCCAGGTGTTGCAGGCAAAACAGCCTTGATTTGGGGAATTTTTACTTAATTTACTGCCAGTTAACACAAACTTCTAATCATTCATTCAGAGTGAGAAGAAAGAAAACATAAACAATTAAAGAAACATTTAAGTGAACACCTTTCTGCTGCCTTTCCCAGGCTCAACTTAAGCCAAACACCTATCATCTCCCTTTCCAACTGACAACTTCCCTTGTCACCACCTTGGGGTTACACTCAGTGATGGGGTTTTCCATCGCATTTAGAGCTAGCCGGGCCAGTTGTGACCAGCACCCAGCATCTGCTGACCTCCTCCCACACCCGTGGCCCCTGGCTACTGAAACCTGTCATATATGCCCAATACAGTACTCAGGCATGAGCTAAGTGAGTACTCATGTGTGAACTCACTGGTTGCTCACACATGAGTTAATAGGGCGCTCATGTGTGAGCCAGCTGGGTGTTCATTAGTAAATTAAATGGGTGCTCATGCATGAACTGATTGGGCTCTCATGCATAAATTGACTGGGTGTTCATGCATGAACTACTTGGGCACTCATGCATGAAAACAGTAAACCCTGCAACTTATGCTCATACATGAAGTAAGAGTGTGAAGCAGATCCAAAGGCCTAATTCCAAATTTACATTCATTTATCAGTTCTGTGGGTCAGATCTAATTACTAGAACACTATCAGGTTTTGGTTGGAGAGGCAAACTGACTATGTTTTAGACCCTTTATGCCTGTAACTGGTCCAGAAAAGTCCATGATGGACCAGAGAAGACTTCAGACAAAGTGATGAGCAGAGAAACTTTGCCAGAATCACTTTGAAGACATTCTGGTTTTGTTTAAGTCTCCAGTGAGGAACCATTCCCAAAACCATGATTCAAAAGATCTGCTAAATCAGGAACCTCCTTCAAGACAGAAGTTGAAGGTCTTGAGTTCCAGTCCTGCCAATGACTGTAAGAAA
This sequence comes from Elanus axillaris, assembly GCA_026212715.1. Classification (NCBI taxonomy): domain Eukaryota; kingdom Metazoa; phylum Chordata; class Aves; order Accipitriformes; family Accipitridae; genus Elanus; species Elanus axillaris. The sequence goes on along the minus strand of JANZLQ010000002.1, from coordinate 33,417,995 downwards.
TTCACCTCTTCTATGCAATACCTATGAATGGGAAACTCTAACACTTAGTCACATGAAAATAATTTTAAATAATACTTATTAATTTTGGTAAGGCAAAGCAAATGTAAAAGGTAAAGCAATGTCTAAAATTTAGCAACATCATGATATGAGCCTTTTTCTTAGGCATCAAAGGCAGACAAAACCAGAGCCTCTATGTCTGGGTTTTCTTGTAGCCATTCATCCTGAGCTGCTGTTCAAAATTCCTATAAAACACAAAGCAGGAGGAAAGAATGATTGAATTGAGTAACTGGTGTCTGATCAACTATATTAGTTAACTACACCATCACTCAACATGTGACCCATGTTCAAAGGTGATTTTAAATACATAGCAAACTTAAAAAATAGTAGTTCTTAAATTTTAAGTACAAACTACAGACATTGACAGGAGCTAGAAATAGAAAGGTTTGTTTTAACATTTATACATTTCTGTACTTGCTAGGCTTAAAAATAGAAGGCAAATTGCACAGTCCTGTTAGCTACCAAAATGTAATGTGCAAATAAAGTGCCCAGGAGACCTAATAAAATGCCATAAATGAACTACTGTAAAAAATATCAGACCACACCTATTCAGCAGGATAAATTCAAATGTCTTACAAAGAAATGTATTCTCTTTCCTTTTTATGGACTAAGAACTGTTTTGGAGAAAGAAAGAAAGAGTTTCAAAATGTACATAGAAACCTTGAATAATAAGTGAAAAGGATTTCAAGATCAAGTTGAATGCAGAATGCTACTTAATTCTACTATAGACTAGAACAGGATCAAGCAGTGACATAGCATCTACTGTAGAAAGATGCATAGGTATTAATATTAAAGCAGCACATTTTCATACCTAAGATTCATTTCTACAAGCATTCATTTCCATAACCAGGGTTCTTCCAGATATCAAAGTAAGCACAGGCTTGCTGTTTTCTACTCTGACACTGCTATGTGAACAGTTAGTTGCCACCAAAGTAGGGAAAAAAGCTGGACATGTCATATATGTATGTGTGTATGTGTGTACGTATTTAGGTCTTTGTGTAAGCTCTACCTATTAGACCAGGCAAACCTATCTGGAGTCAAACACACTATATAGTACTAGAAGGATCACTGCAGGTATCCTATGGCACAAATCCAAACTTTATCAAACATGGCAAGTCAACTATTGGTAGACGAATCAAATACATAATCACAAAACATAGGTATATGCTGTATGTATGGGCTCACAGGGACAAACAGAAGCCCATGCAAAATGATAAGATTATTTGGTTGTGAAAGGATTACCTCTGAGATTAAAACATGCAGAATCATACAGATAGTTTTTGTAAAATCTTTGAGGTTTTTCACACTGAAATTTTCAATGAAAAATTTCCAGTGACACAGTGACATATCAACAGAGAATCTCAAAGACAGATTTTTTGGGGGGCTACAGAACTTATATCATACAGGCCCAGCCTGGCAGGCTTCCTTATCCCATGATCTCAGGTGCTGACCTTTAATGAAAAGGTAGCTCCATTCATTCTTTAGTTGAGAATTCCAATGATAACACCAAAATGCACCAGCCTCTCTTGGACAAGGGTACTTGCGTATAACCAACTCATTTCATGCAGCCATGCAATAGCAACATACTGTGGCTACTGCATATCCAGCTGGGACTGAACCAGTGATTTTAAAACAATTTACATTTTTCTCATGCAAAAAATTCTGAAATGAACCACAAATTGCCTTGGAAGAAGGAAGGCAGGGAACAACTTTTTGTCAGAATTTAAGCAAGACATAACTCCTTGTTTCCTGACCTAAGCTGATTTTTTTTTTTTTTAAGGAGCTACACTAAGAGAGAAAAAAAATCTTCTCTCCATCCAACAGAAATCCTAGAAGGCAGCTGGGCAGTCCTGACAAACTTGACATATTCTGCTAAAATAACAAACTAAACAAAAAGGTAACAAGGGCTAAAGTGGTCTAGACAGCTTAGCGTCACTATCTGGAAAATCATTTGGCATCCAAGTCCACAGCTACATGCAAACAGAGAGAAGATCAGCTCTGTTTGCTACATCAAACACTGCTCAGATTTTTTTTCTCTTCCTCTCTCTTCAAACATAAATAGTTCCAGGCTCTTAAATAAATTGGCTCAACTTCACTTATACAAGCTATTTCATTTTTTCTCCAAATGGGAATATAGATGTTTGTTTAAAAATTGTAAATAAAATATAAACAGAGATTTTCCATTGCATAGTGATCCTTTCCAGTAGGTAATGATCAGTGCTATGTCTATTTTTCTTCCTTATCCTATACTTGGGGATCACAGCATTATTATGACTACTTCTGACAGGAAATAGATGAAAAAATAATTATGCAGTAAGAGGAGGTATACTTGTACTTATTCACTGTAAAAGCAAAATAATAATAAGGTTTAAAATGCACAGAAAATAAGAGCAACAAAAATACTTACCATTATTTATAATTTTCTTCTTTAAAAAAACCTGCTTTCTTTATGTGTATGTGTTGTGTGGAACATGTGAACCCCAGAAAGGCTAATTAGTGAAAGACAACAATTCTTAAAAGCCCTACACGCATTTACCACTTGGCTCTATTGGGAATATTCCTAGGAATCAAGAGTGCCTATTTGGATTAGGTTGCTACTGGGATTTTTTTCATCAAGAGAGTTACAGTAGTGTAGCTCTAGGATAAAAATACATCATCAGTAACAATATGACAGTGTAAACAGAAGGTTCACCCTAGCTTCAAACTGTGGCAAGTTATTTTGTATATTAGTGTGGAACATTTTGACTGTGTTTTCAAAGATGTAAAACTAAAGCAGGTCTTAAGTACCTCCACAATGGGATGTAAAGTTTGGCTTTAGGGTATGATTAGCCAAGGGCAGGGGTTTTTCTTCTCAATATTACAGTGATGCTTCACATCCTTCCTAAAACTGGCTGGGGTGAGGTGTCTCTGGCTTTGAATCTTTCTCTAGCATGGAGCAGATTATTACTATTATTATTGATTTATGTTATGCCTGTCTGCTTCCAACCTCAAAACACTTTACTAAGTTACAATATACATAGGAATCATTTCACGTCAGCCACCACCACGCTGTAGCCTTCTCTGGAGGGAAACTGAAGGGAGCCATTAGGATGGTGCCTGCAACATTAAACAACAATCCAGGAGAGGAAGTAAAGAATACTCTGGTTCCTTAAAGCAATGGCTCAACAGAATGCAGTCACTGAACTGCCATCCAGCTGGGACACCAAAGTCAATACCCGTTCACCGTGTGTGGTTAAAATTAAATCTCCTAATGAAGTGAGATGGTTTTAGTGGTTAGAGCGTGAGTGCAAAGTATTATGCTCCTGTATTATTATTTGTAAGCTATACAGCTAACAAGGGAAAAGATCACACACAGGAGGAAAATAGCAGACAGTTAGATAATGTTCCAAGCCCAGTTTCTAAATGACATTTGGGCAAATAAAGCTTTGGAAAAAATATGTTGAAAAAAAAAGATGACACGGAAAGAAGGAATTGGCAGTTTCTCCCTGTTTTTAGGGAACTGAACTAAACTGATGTCAGTTTTTATGCCCTATAATTCAGGTCCAGAGAAAAAAACATTATTAGCTTCTGTTAATGAGCAGGTATTCCCTAAACACTGCTGCAAAAGCTCCTGAATTTTAATTTGCTTAGAAAAAGAAATGGTAAAGTATTGAGGGGAAAAATACCCTAACAGTTTATTTTTGTTCCTGAATTAGCAAAATGCTTAGATTGTTTTCTGGATAGGAGTTTTATATATCTGTCTGAAAAGATCCTCTCACGATGTTATCAAGTTCTCCTTTCAGGGCTAGTAATTGCTAGCTGGTTCTAATCATTCTTGCAAGTGATCATTTGAAAGGTTCATTTTATGACCCCTCAAACTAGCACAAAGAATCTCACTCCATAATGTAATAAACAATTCCACAACCAGTGCTTAATTAATTCCTGAAAGTCACCAAAAGGAGCTATTAATGATCTTTCTTTTTATCTAACCATAAATATGCAAGTCTCCTGGGATAAAAGATTTAAAAAGAACATTCTGGCAAAACTAACTGTCAACTTGGTAAACATAAAATGATCACCAGTGAGGGTAATTCAAAATACAATGGCAGTGCTGCCTAGTCTGATTAGAAACTTAGGTCAGGTTGGATTAAATGTCTCTGAATGTTGCGCTTACCAAAGAGATGAAAGAATTGACATGGTGCAAAACAGACTCAACCCTAATGAATACACAAGAGAAAAATACTACAACCTTTAGAAAATTATTTTTTAAAAATCAATTCAATTTGGAAATTTCCTTTACTGTGAAGAAATCAACAATAATTGTAAACACAGTGTGGACAGTATTTCATGGTTGTTTAAAATACATGTATTACAAAGAGCAGGCTGATGTTTTCAAGAGAACCTAAGTGTTTTAGGAGCCCAAGTATCATTTTCACAAGTAAAGCAGGCAGTAGGAAGCCCTTAAATGAAATTTAGTTTCCTGGCAACCCAACCCATTGCTGAAATTAGATTTAGGCTTCTAAAGGGCTTTGATGTTTTTGAAAATCACACTTCCTGCAGCACTGCACAGCTGACTAGGTGTAATACAGTAATTTACCCTTCTACTGAGGCTATCAGGAATGGAATCACTTGATGGCTTTAGTGATATCTGGGAGGTTGGGTTTTTTTTCTTATCCTGTAAAAAATTTTTTTACTGGGCATAGCCAGTGATGACTGGAATCTGACCAGAAGCACGGGGAGGAAAGAAAGAGAGAATCTGCCTTTTTCAAAATAAACTCATGCAATCCCTTGGGTGCTTGTGCTTGATGCCAGTGGAGCCTGTGCCCCGGTAAGTGCCACCTTCAGAAGAGCTCCATGAGCTGTTGAACCCTCGATGGACTGGGGCTTTCTGAATCTCTTTTGTTGATGCAATACCTGTGACACCCACACACTTAAACATGAAATAGACTGCCCCACAAGACAGCCATTAGTGTTCTTGCTATATGTATGGAAATCCAAGGTTCAAGTACCTCTCAAATGAGTTTTTCATTATTAATATAAAGAAACAAACACAACAGGAAGCATTAAGAGAGACACAGTGGGAAATAACTAAGAGGACTTTCAGGCTCCCCACTCCTTGACTCCCCTGGCCTGAGCAAAGAAGGGCTCAGATCTTCAGAATAGTGCTTTTCAGTCCCTTGACCTGTGGAAGGACTCAGGCTCCCACTGGAGGATGGAGGCTGTGGATTGCTGCATGTAATACTGAAGAACCTATTGTTCCAAACATTTTAGAAAACCTGGAAGTTCCTTTAAACAGGTAATTTTAAAATTTCTCATTTTTGTTCTAATCTACAATAAAACTTTTTTTTTTTAATGTTGCAGTTTCCCATGGAACAGAAATTCTGTTTTAAAACCATTTCTATTCAACAGCGCTATTCAGATGGAAGCATTTTTCTATTCATTTCACTTTGCAACTAACCAGTGCCACCCCAAATGTATTGCTCTTCCAAGAATGATGTGGCAGCCCCGGAATAGCTAATTAGTTGGGCTGTATGATGCCTCTGCCAAAAGTTTCAGCTTCCAGAGGCATTCCTTTAAGGAATGGTGGTGTGGGTTTGGCATTTACAAGGATACATATGATTTCAGGAGCCCACAGGCACCAAAAGTTAGCTTGTGTTTTATAACTGCTCATCTCAACCCAGTCATTGAGCTGACGTCCTAACCACAGTGAGTCAAACAAACTTCTGCAAAGCACTCATGGAGAAAGATTTTGGTTAATTTATTCTTTCTTTTTTAATAAAAATTTTGTCTTTGGGGAATCTTTTAAGAAAATTCCACTTTTACAGCTATTAAGTGGGAAAATAATTAAATTCAAACATTACTAGCATTGTAATATAATCTCTTGTAGATAAAGACCTTTGTCACTTAGCCCTCAAATTTTTGTACATTGTTAAAGTAAATGGAAGATGTCTAAATCCAGTACCTTTATACTTGGTCACCACAGCTGAGTTGACACTCAGAGGTTCTTGGAAGGTGACAGTGAGTGATGTACTGCTTGTTACCATGAGACAGACATTGGTTGGCGCCTCAGGGGCTCCTGGGAGAGAAGAGAAAACATCAGCTCTTCAGCACAACAAATCCTATTCAAACAATGTTTCTGAGTCTTCAAAGAACCCACTGAAAATCACCCTGCAATTGTGAGCTTTGGGTTGTAGGTGTTTGTGTTCTCTGCCTTTTGAGCATTTTAATTAGTGCCCCTGCTAACAATATCCTGCAGACACCATTTGTTTCTATCATGGTTTTTGGCTCCTTTCAGTTAAAAATATCTTCCTGCATATATGTAACCCAATAAAACAGATTCATGCTAATTATGTCAATGAAAAGCCCCTATAAATCTCTTGGGGTGGGTAGGAGGAGAGAGAAAGGACAAAACCACAAAGAGCTAATTAAACCTTTATGGTTTCACTAACAAACTCAAATTTATCAAATAACAGAAAACATTTTTACATTATTGTGATTCAGAAATTGCAAATTCCACAAATGTTTCAGCGCAGTAGTTCAAAATACAGTTGTCAGTTGAAGCCTAACATCTTTTTTTCTCTCTTTTTTTTTTTTTTAAATAGCTTAATTCACAGAATATCAATCAGACTCAATTCAGAAATCAAACACAAAATGTCATGACTTGCTGCTGGGATTGATTTAAAAAATAATTATATTACCTTACACTGCTGCTATTTTTCCTGTATTTAGTATCTAATACAAGGAGCGCTACATCTGTCTTGAAGAAGTAATCTTAGAATACAATAAATTTGAGAATATTATTTGTAAGTACATTTATATAAAGATGGTTGTAAAAATGTTAACGGCAATGATTGTATTTCATTGACTAGGATACAGCTAAAAGTTCTACATGTGAAACAATTCAGCCCTGTCTACTCCTTCCCATGGGCCCAAATTCACATTTACTTTGGGTACAGACTCACTTGTACAACTGTTTAAAGTGACCCAATCTGAGACTATGCTGATGCATCCATATGTGGATGCCAAAATTAAGTTTTCACAATTTTTATATGTAAAATGAAATTCCATTGTTTGATCAAACATTTAGAACAACTCTATTCTTCCAAAAGAGAATACTTAAAAAAAAAAATTAAGAATCAAATTACAACAGAAAAAAGGCCAATGTCTCCATCCATCCTCTTCCCTATTCATATATTCTTTTCTAATCATCCCATTTTAAACTCTGAACACATTGAGATTCAGGAGTAAATGTGAAGAGAAATAAGCAGGACAGAATCATTAGATCCTGAACCGAGAGTGTGGAGGTCTCATCAGTTTTATGCAGCCCACTCCTAAACAAGCTCTGTGCTTGTTGTGCTCAGATTTTTGGTCATCTGTTGTTCTAACATCACTTTCTTTCTCATTCTTGGGAAGGCTATTTAGTCGTATGGCTCAATTTTCCCACCCTAACATTCATCTGCTTCACAGCAGTTCTGTGAGGATCAGTTAGTGAGGAGAGCATCTTTGCTTAACAAAGGTAGTGTTTTCTCAGTTGTAGAGCTCTTGTCTTGAATTTTGCAACTACTTTCTTCTACTTACTAGCATGCTCGTAGCCTGCCTTCATGCGCTTGTACAGCCTGTATCTCCATTCCCATGCTTTTAGTTGCTTCTCTTTTTCTGTGTGGTCTGTACCAAGGCCTTCATTCATCACTTGTGCAGACAACTCAGTAACTCGCTGCTGTGCTTCCTGGACCAATGTACTCAGATGCACTGACCTGCTTTCCATGTTAACAACTACCAAGAAAAGGGAAAAGTAAGTAATTGCTTGGTGGACCTATGTGACAAAATTCTGGCCTTACGTATTCTGGTATAACACATGTAAGGTCAAATCCTTGAAGACTCTGCCTTCCAGTAGTTATCTTGTCATCAAGTGTATTAGAGCATGCTAATTTGTACCACTTAAGGATCTGGTCACTTAAATGGGATTAACAACATTAATAAATTGGGCAAATTTTATCTTCCAGTATTTCTGTATGCTTAAAAATGTCTTAATTAGACTAAAATTTCATATATGTTTTAAGCTGGTGGAATGTTAAAAATTACTTAAAATAATAAAGCATTTGATTTCTATCCAACCCCTACTTTGCCATAATATCATAAGCTTTCATAGAAAAAAAGAAGGTTGTACTGGTTATAAATGCATACAATATATAAATCTCTACAAGCAAAGAGAGATCTAATTGGCAAAATTAACAATGAGAGTTTTGTGCCTAAGGGCCATGGCTGGTATTGAATAGATCTCTTTCCAGATTTTCTTTGTGCCACAGTTTTGTCCATGTAATATCTGATTAGTCCTCTAACAGACTGGACAGATAGCAAGCAGCTTGACACATGGAGATTTCATTTTTCTCCAGTGCTCAGAATAATTTTATTTTGACATTTAGCAGTTCAGATTGCCTGTATGAACTATTGCATGCTACATAAAGGTGAAAATGAAGATCACATAGGTTACAAGCTAAAATAGGTTTGATTTTAGCCCAAGTCCACAAGACAACCCTAAACCATCCCCTTGATTATGCAGTGAAACATGGTGAATCAAGCCATATTTTCAGAAATGCTCCTAGCCTGAAATTGTTCAAACTATTTGCAGTTTAGAAAAAAGAAGTTGTAAAGTGTTTAATCTGAAAAGAAATGCAACCACCGATCTGATGTTCAACATGCAGGAAATAGCGTACAAGAGAAGGAATTCTGAAATTACAGAAAATAACTTCTCTGGTATCTGGTATTTTTGCAGAAGAGCTCTGAAACTGTCTTAATTTAAAAGGCCCCTATTTACTGAAAACACTACCCTAGCACAAGCAGCTACTCTTAGCAATCATGGGGACTTGCTATGTAGGGACAGCCAGGCTCTTCATTTCCCTAAGGTTTTTACAGGAACAGCATCAATCTTGCACAGGATGCACTGATCATTAAATTGCATAAGCCGGAAGCAGTATACATTTCTGAAAACATCAAACTATACCATATAAAGGACCAAGACTGACACATTTTTTACATCAAAATACCATGTGAGTGAAGATGTCTGTGCACATGAATGTGTTATTCCTAAACGGGAATCACAGGATTATGGACAAATCAGATTGGAAAGGACCTTGTCTAGTCCAACTTTCTTGTTCAGAACAGGGTCAGCTATGAGGTCAGACCAAGTTCCTGAGGGCATTACCCAGTCTGGTCTTGAAAACTTCACAGGATGGCTGCTTTACGATGACTCTAGGCAACATGTTCTCCTGCTTTACTGTCCTTATGGTGAAAAAGGTGTTTGTTTTATCCAGTCTGAACCTCTCATTTTAACTTTTGCCCTCTGTCTCTCGTAACAGTATCACAATCGAAGTTTAGCGGAGTCTAAGAATAACCCTACATACTAATGTGAAAAGCACCATAGGATCTTTAAAACCACAGGAGGAAAGCAAAGAATTACTCAACGCCTCTGACATCCAAAAGCTTGTTTTTGAAGAATGTTTGTCTCTAAGACTTTGCTTTCAGAAGCTGGCTTGAAGCCATCCTTCTTGAAGTTTGATCATTCTTCATATGGACATCAGAGACATATGGCCAGGCTTACTGGAATCCATTGGTATCCTAAGAGCTGCCTGTTTACTGGGAGGCCAAAGGTGATATGGTTTCCTGGATCCATGCCTACAATAAACATGCAACACATTTGATAGCACAACAGGACTAAGGAAGGAGATTTTATGTGCCAGAACTTCAGGTGATTGAGAATTGGCATTGGCTCAAATTCTCACTAAGGATCTGGCTCTGTCTGTTTAATCAAGATTCTGATCCACAATTGTCAGGTCTTGGAAGCGTGTCCAATCAGCCACTGGAAATTTTAATCTTATTTTTATTTGGGTTCACATGAACAAGCCAAGCCAAACCATGAGTATATGATGAATAAGAGTAACTGAAACGATAACACAGTGGACTTTGCCTACTCCCCAACTAAACTAATATTTTAAATGCTGTACTCTGATCTTACTTACTTTGTGTTTAAGAGATGTTGGGTTCCTGTTGAGATTTATAGTCTGAGCACTCCATGTGGAAATGAAGATCATCATTTTACTTTCTATTGCTTTATCTGCTGTTCCTATTCCAGGCAGAAATCCAGGTGATACAGATGGAAGCTATCTGTCCTCCAGATCCTCTTTTCTACAGCATTAGGTTAGGGGCTATAATGAGATTTCAGCTGGATCACTATGGCTAATATAGTGGAAAAGCAAGAGTTTTCTCTGTAGGAAGCTTTCTGTGTGCACTTGGGATGGGGAATTCCTCCACCTTGCAGTCTCCCAGATCTGTGCATCTGTCCTATACGCTTCTAATCAGATTGAGAGATGCTTGTGTCCTGTCCCAAAATTGGAGTGGGTCAGAATTTTACCTTGAAATCCCCTCCCCTCCCACTCAGCCTGAGGAAGTCTTGCTCAACTGCCCACCATAGAGAAATGAAAATGCTTATGCTGGATCATGCTCTTGCAGCCCTGAGATCATACAAACAGAATGGATTTCATTCTAACAGGGCTAGTTAAATACAGAAAGCAAAGCAGAAAGACTAGAGAAAATAGAAGGTGACTGCTATCAGTTCCACATGAATGAAGCTACATACTAAGATGCTGTGAAGCTTTGTTTTGAGTGCTGAAAAGAACTTTTTTGCATTTTGCTCTCAAGTATCAACTGTAAACCCTTAAGGTAAAAAAACCCAAACCAAACAATCATTTCCTTTTTATTGAGAATGCTTCATCCATTATTTCAATCAGAAAAACTAAAAATCAAGATAAGTGAAGTGGAAATTTTTGGGTATATTTTGAAATGGAAATGAGGTGGTTATATATTCATATTCCCTGTGTTCATAGGCATGTTTGCATTAATTACAGGAAATGAATACTAATTTATGATTGCCCCTGCTCGCCATCAGACTACATTTATTTACAGATGAGGTCAATGAAAAATTAGTTTAGTCTTTTTTACTGCTGTTTAGAACACTCAAGACTGTGTTTTCCTCTAGATTTGTCATGGTTAATGAATGTTGCTTCAGCAGTCAATCATGTACTCTAAATGCTGTCACACTTTTTTTTAAAGCCTCAGTCATGAACCATGACAGAAAAATAAACAAATAAATATAAAACTAAAAAACTCTTTTCACTGAGCAGCTACACTATGCAAAAATCTCCAGGGAAGGTTAAAGGAGGCCAGAATAAATGATAACATAAGTGCTGTGGACATAGAAAAGCAATAAAGGTGTACCAACACTGAGGGTCTGGCAAAAAAACTCAACACACACGCACATGCACACACACTCTCCAGTGAAAAAACTGGCAATGTTAGTAGCCTCAAGGTGCAATTTCCTGGAGCACTGAGATTGACATGCCAGCACTAAATGTTGTTAATTTAACTAACTTCAAATTAATGGCAGAGTCTGCAGTGGCCGAACCCCTCAAACACAGTCTCATTATAGCCTTGCTGGGAATGTCCTAAATATAGGCATTGACAGTTTAAAACAAATTCGCATACATTGGTGTATTTTTAGACACAAGTAAGGCGTCAGAGTTTGTGTCATGGTATATGGTTGATTAATTGGGTTGGTAAGTCACCCTCCAATCCACAAATTGTGCATAAAAATGCCCATGAAGGAATACAAAGGAGTTTTATAACTACAATATGCAGTTATATGAAATATTGGTATTCCAGTGAAGTTAGAAGGTCTGTTTTGTGTTTAGATTTTCTCTGGTTCTGTAGTACTTTGAAATTCTCATTTAAGTGGGATTTTAGGCCATTTGAAGACTACAAGTGAGGAGTCTGTAGGCAATGGAAATGATAGATTTCAACACAACCTCTCTCCTGAAGGCGGCATAGCCAAAATTGAAAGGATAATAAAAATAATGAAAGTGTAGACAACCCATCGTCCTTTCATTTTTGATGACAAACTCCACATTTCAGACCATGATCTCTGAATCACTCAGTTCCTATTTCCATATTTTTAAAGAATTTTTTCTCAGTATTGATAATAACTCAGCTGCCCCAGTGTTAATCACATTAGAAGCTCATCCTGATTCCTCAGTTGGTGTATCTGACAGAGAACAAAAAAGATCTACTGAGCATGCATTCAACAAGCTGGTATTGCTGCAAGTGTCCTCTAGCACTGTGGTGCTTTTGCTGGTACAACCGTCTTTATGATAAAACCAGCCAATTCTGTATGTAATGTAATTGATTTCCCAAAACAGCAGCAAACCTAATCTCCTACAGGCAATTATCTAAGTAAATTAAATTTGTGTTCTTTACTTACAGTGTGGGCTTTCCTTTGCCCCAACGTGTAGAAGGGTCCTAGCAATAGGGACGTTGTTTGTCAAAATGGCAATATCCAAAGGAGTTAGTCCCTCACTGTTTGGTGTGTTCAGGTCCAGTTCCTCCAGTGTGTATTGATAAAGAAGAATCTGAACAGCATCCAGATCTTGCTGTTCTACAGCCTCAAACATAGCTTCATTGCACTGGAAATTCTGTGTATCAATAAAACCAGAAATTCAGTAAAACTTTTCAAATGTCAGTGGTTTAAAAATAAATTGAGAAAATTTGTGGTTTGTGACATTGCTATAAAATATTGATCCTCCAGGCCCAGCTTAGGTTAAGCTAGAAACATGGAAATTGTTTGTAGCAAAACTGAGCTTGGTCTGCTTCTGGACTTGTGTGCTTGAACTTGCTTCACGTCTGTGGGAAGATTAAAGTGAGATTCAAACCCATACAAAACAGACCCATACTTATTTAAACATCTGTCCTGTAATCAAACTACATAAGCAATATTACATGTTTTCAGTGTGAAACTGGATGAAAGACTATGATTTTAGCAGAGTCTTGGACTACTGAGTTTTTCAAACTCAAAATTTAAACTAAAAATCTACAAACTCAAGTCATCAAAATCCAAATAAGACAAGCTAATTCTGGAGAAAAACCTTCACAGCTCCAGTGTGAGCTAGTAATAGGTACTGTTCATTCAAATACTTAATCATTTCTATGTGCTCAGATTTTTGCATTTAACTTGTAACTAGAAGCAGCTTTGAAATGTATAGTTGTAGAAATGAGAGTGAAAAAATTGACTGTCCGGTGTGCATGTCCAGAAAATGATGTGTCTGAAGAGCAGAGAACACAAGCAGCCAAAGCCAAGAACATACATGTCACCAACTCTCAAGCAGGGAGAACTGCTGAACCTTTTCCTTACCAATGCCAAGGAGATAAAAGAATGGTATAATATAAAGAAACCTATTGTCTCTTAATTGAGCTGGGGAGAAGCAGGTGCAGGAGAGTACCATGGCCTGCAGGATTCTGTTATGAGAACATCCTTCTGGAGCCTACAGTAATGCCATGTTATTTGCCAAGACTCGTTAAATTCTTTCCCAGTGTCCCATTGCCATAATTACCCAATAGGGTTTTTTTCCTTTTAAGAATGAATTAGTAGAAGCAAGAGGCCCAGCTGAGCAAGTTCAGCATGTGGTCACATAAAGGAATTGAGATCTATGTAGACATATTGTGCCAATGGGCTTACTAAAGAAACGCGTACATAAGAGAGCAAGTGATCCAGGTATGGATCACACATATGTGATGTAAACTAGCTTCTTCTGTCCTGAAACACACGTGGAGGAAACACAGAGAAAATTCTTATGCAATAATGTGTTTTTTATGATATGAAATAAATACTGAATTGAAACCATCTTCTACTGTGATTAGAAATTAACATTTCTGTCACATCAAAACTTCATTTTCTTTTTTAAATTGATTACTTTTTGTACAAAAGATAGGACATGCTGGAGAATACTATCTGAAAGTTTCAGATTTAATTGCATTATCAAATACCTAGATCATACTTCAGTGTTAGATGTAAGAGAAAAATCTCAGAAAAAGGAATAGTTGAATGGTAAGCAGCTAGATTAATCATTCTTTAGCCACCCCTCTGTCCAAGGCAAAACAATGTCTTTAAGGACATATGCTGTCATTAGAGAGGGCGCATCTCCAGAAAATTTTAGAAAAGAGGCCAGCACATATTTCTTTTATTATAACGTAAAACTTAAAAATGACAGAAGTTTTTACTGCAATGCAGCAATGTTTCTTTTCATTCCAGTAGCTCCACACATCTGCTGTCTTGCTTATGTAACACCTTATCACCCTGAAATCAGAGATCTTATTCTGGCGTTTTGCCTCTACCCTGAAGGGATGAAGTGTTCTGGCTAGAAATTAAAATAAATTTAATTATAATTAGAAAATATTTTAATTAATGGTATGATTCTAATACATGCTATATGTCATCAACTCCCACTCAAGTCAACGATATACATTTAACAGCCTGTCACTGTACTAAGTACTCAAAATTAACATAAATAGATCATTGGTGTTCCACCTAGAGAAAAAAAAAAAAAGCTGTGCTCCTTCGCTCTTTGAAACTTCATTATTATGAATGCAGAACTGTGAACTGTTTTTTCATATAAATTATTAGAACTGCAAAATATATTCACCAGTTCTCCAAAAATATATAACAATATTCTAAAAAGCATTAATTTCATCACAGTTTACACCCATTTCATATTCTTTTTCTACTGATTTTGAAACTTCCTCTACTGTTTTTTATGTAAATAAAGGGTAATTATGCTTCAGAAGCATCTGCATTTTGATCCAACCAGAAAACAAGCAAAATCACATTACTCTCATAACTGATAACAGCTGGGAAAATCTACTTATTTAGCAATAAATTCATAAAAAGCTTACAACAAAGGGAATTGGTTGAAGTAAACTGAATGACTACATTAGTTTCCATTTCTTTCAGTTAAGTTCATTTTTTGAAACACCAGCTAACATTTTGAGAGCAGAACAAAAAGGTACAGCTGATGGCATTACTCAATGACAAGCTTGTGGTGCTTATTTAGGACAGTAAAATAAGTAATTCTTGCTTCACATTTCCACTTCTGTGGCACTGAGTACATACATGGTTTTCACCTTTTCTGAAATCAGAACAGTCATTCTTTTTTAGTTGACTTTATGTACTTGCATAAAGGTTAAATGAGTTAGCATTTGTAAAGTGCTACCCTAAGTGCTCAATACCATTATTTGGCCTTAATTCCAATTTTGTGTGAAACTCAGTAAATCTTGTGCTACATCTCAGGGGTTTCTTGCATTATATAAAAAACAAAAAAAACCCCGTTATAATAAAAAAAGATGGCTAACTTCAGTATTACAGCTGAAGTTAACCCTATGATATGGCTGACAAAAACATTTGGCCCTTTTCAAATACATAGACATACTCTTTAACAAGAGATTTTACCTACCTAAATGATTACTGTAAAATTATTTTTAAAACTTTTATTTTAATTGTTATTTTTTTATTTAGTTATCAAGATTTAGACCTGCCTAGATACCTTTGAAAATGCATCTTTGGATTTTTGCTTGCCAAAAAATAAAAGCAAATTTCTATTTCTTCATTTCATTAGAAATCTGATTGAAAAAGCTGCACTGATTTAAACAAGAAACAGAGCATGAATTTTATAAGCTACTTCATCCAATCCAAACAATTATGAAATCAAATTGCAAATATCAGGTTTTCCAAATGCACAATTCAGACACAAGCAATAGGCTGAAATACGTTGGCAAGTCTCCTAACTTCAAAGAGTGTAAAAACATGGGAACTGTGATATTGCCTTTCTAACTGGGCATGTATGCGTCTCTCATCCACATAACAGTGCGCATCTAACCATGCTATATCTATTTCAGTCAAAAAATATCCTGGTGAGACAGTGAAATATCTACCACATTTTCAGCCATGCCAGTAAATTGCCTTGTTTGGAAGTCTGCATTGAGCCCAGCTCTCCAAGTCCAGAGAAATATTCTACACACCTGACCGAGTTTTCCTCAGCTATCTGCTTTCACACAGAAAACAGAAATATATTTGAAGATTATATAGCTTCCTGCAAAAAGCTGATCATATTCTATGTAAAAGGCTCTAGTATTGCAGCAGTATTCAGGCATCTGCAGTCTAGGGGTAAGAAATTCAAATAGGGGTAAGTTGTAGTATCTTTAGACCCATGTGCTCAATTTTAGTCCAGCTGGTATTGTCACAAATACTAACAAGAGCCTTCTGATTTCTGCCTTCATTTATGTTTACTGGATAACTTTCTTCTGCTCTGAAAAGACAAAGCTATTGAACTCAAAGAGAAACTGAATCACATTTACAAGTGATCAGGTAAAGTTTAGGGGCAGTTTATATATTGCTTTTTTTTTGACTCAGTCCTGCAGCCTCTAATCATTAGCTAGACAGCTGTGCTATGTGATTAATTTATTTAGGTGTTACTCTGATGCACAAATGTATATACTGAAAAGGACTACAGTACTGCTTTGCAGTAAGTAATAACCATGTTCCAGTAAGTGATTCAGTGGTGGAGTGTTTAAAAATGCAATCTTATGTAGCTTAATTAAAATGAAGTGCTCCTTTCAAGATATTTGCTCTAGGTCTGACTGAAAAAGTCCACAATGTGCTACTGGAGTTGGAAAAAACGTTAAAGTAGTTTCTGCAAAGACTTGTTTTGATAAACATGAGTTCAAGAATAAAGCTATTTTGGGACATTGCTATGTCTGCAGCAAGACAACAATTTACTGAATGGAAAGTGTTGCACAGCAAGAGAGAATGGAAAGAAAACTCTTCACTAGCCAAAGCAGAAAGACAACAAATCCTAACAGATGTTGTTCACTTGTCTGGAGACATGATTTTAGTCATTGCCTTAGCTCTGTAGCACAGAAACTCAGTGATTAGAAAATACATCAGCTAGCAACTTGACCAGGGATATTTCCATCCCTTCACTGATGGTTTCCTTGCTATTTATTTCTAGGGAAAACTGAAAACAGGCAGAATGGCTAGAATGGGATCCAAAGACTTCTGAGTTCAGTGGGAGTCTATTTACTGACAGCTGTGGATACCAGCTCAGACCCCAGACTGGTAATACTTACCTATGCCAGCAGTTACAAAAGCTTTCACTCCCATGACAGTGGAGTAGGTTGGGGGAAACAAAGTTAGCACAAGTAAGTCCCATTAAGTACATCCCACAAGTACATCCCATTAAACCACCACCCACATCATAATGTAAAATCGAGTCTCCTAATTATGATTACCGATTGAATAGCCACTCCCACCACCTGACACAACTGGACTGAAAAGGGAGAAAAGTGAGATTGTAAGTAGTTAACTCTATGGACAGCAGAGGACTTGAGCCTCAGAAGCAGTACACTGCTCCTCAGTCTTTGGGCTGTGCTCATTCGATATTTCTCTTCTCGTTAGTTAAGTATGCCAGAAGACCCCATATTTGAAGGAATATGGAATTTAAAGAGAATATTTAGAGAAACACTGGTCAGAATATATGCTAACAGACTGGCATTTGTTCAGTCGACATGTCAGTCTGCTCTGGCATGGTCCCCAGCACTAGTTTATCCTCTTCTCTTTCACTCACTTAGTCCCACACAAGCTTGCAATCGAAAAGAAAAAGGAAAGAAAAGTCAGTGGCTAAAAAATTCATCTCAAGAATCTTTTCCCACAGTTCATACACAGAGGCCCAGATTCAAATGATCCCCACAAACTGAAAGCATCTGGAAACCCACTCCCTCAAAAGCACAGCTGTTGGCTACTATGCAAAGGCTCTTCTCCAGCTATCAAGCCCTGTTTGAGTTTCAGGCTTCTCCTTCTGTAAAACAAAATCTATTGGCTGTGGCAGAGCTGAAAGGAAGGAGCCATGATCCCCTGCTTCCTTCAGGTCGTAGTTTTCTTCACAGGAGAGAGACAGCAGTCTCTTGACTTTTCAATGCCCTAGAGCTACATTTCAGATTAGCTCTTCCATTGTGCATGTATGGGTCCTCTGACTTCAGGAAAGAAGTGGTCCTAGGGGATAGGATCATTAAACTGATTTTAAAATTATTTTCAATTCTTGCATTGATTCATACAATTTGTCTCATATGTAACAAAGATTTGCAAGTGTTAAAGGTGTCTAGAGTGTGGTTTTGCTTCTGAAAAAATGTAATATTTTTATCTGGCCCAACCATATTCAGAGTTTAGTCCTGCACTGCGCTTAGCATCTGCTTTAGTGCAGCAGAGTAATGGTTCCAAGAAGTGTTTCCGGGCACATTCACAGACACTGTCATAAGTTATTGCTCTTCAGAAGTGGAGAGGAACTCCTTCCTTCAAAATAATTCAGAGGAAAAGTTGAAGGATGTGTCTGTTCTTCCTACTTATGGAAAAGGGGAATTTATTTTATTTTGGCAATATCAACAGCAGATTCATCTTCCTTCAGCAAATATAAGAGATTCTATGTTGCTTCAAAATGTATGTGCTGGAGGTTGTGTTAACTTCATCAGCACTGGCATAAACAGGAGCACTTGTGAGTGTTAAGTCTAGCAGGTGCTTATATGCTTTCCTGTACTGGCACCAGAGTGCTTGACTGTGTTCTGTGACTAGGGTAGGGTACCCAGGCCAGACTGCTTCATGTGTGATCTCCTTTTTCCATGGTCTTATCTAGCGACCATCACCACAGTCTGTGAACAACCTAGCATTTATCTGTCACAGCATGTAAGTTCGAAACAAGAGAGCAAGTAGAAAAATGGGAACTTCTATTAAAGTCATGTTCAGTTTTCTCAAAATACTTTTTCTTCATTTCTTGTAAAAGAAACACTTGTGTTTATATATTTTGTCCACATTTTGTCAAATTAATGCCAAATTAAGACCTCACTCCTAAAATAAAGCATCATCACTTGAGCAAGGTAGCTTTTCTTTAGCATTCAAGAAGGTCAGACTTCATTTTGACACAGGATCATAAGTGGTAAGTCTGGAAAGAGTGTACAGCACTGGTCAGGGAACAAAGTGCGATGATGAAAATTCTACAGATTGAAAGAAAATTGATTAAGGAGATTAACAGGACAGCAAGTTGGCAACTTGATAAATACAAAGTAATTACCATTGAGGTCTTACGGAGACTGAGCCGGTCAGATCGAGCTCTGAAATATGCTTCGTCAAAGGATGTATGACTCCCCTTAAGCTTCTCTGACAGGTTCCGATATAATCGCTTTGCTGCATTTGGAGAGGATGGCATGTTGTTCTTTTTAGTCTGGAGGAGACTTAAGTTATGCATTTGCTGTGTCATTTTCAGCTAGTAGTTTCTAGAAGAAAAACAACATCTGTTTAACAAGGTTTTGCTACACTAGCATAATTGATCAGAACTGTATCATTAAAATGCACATTGCAAGACTTCTGTGGCAAAAATCACTTTCACATACACAGTTTTTGAACACTCAGAAGCAGGTTTTCGGGCTTTTTCAATGGCAAATTGCTCTTCAAGGAATTAGTCCCATGCATATCTGCGGGGAGGGAGAATTAAGGATGGAAAAACTAAAACAGACCACTTCAGAACTACTTGCTGATTTGTAAAAGGACAAGGGGTTTCATTTAATGACGGAAATGGCCTTTTGACACAGTGAGTTCTGGTAGTACAGGTGTCAGAAAAAATTACGCCCAAATGTAAATGTTACTATACAATTTGGACAGCATATACATAATCTGTGTTTTGTCAGTACAATGGTTTCTTAAAACAAAACTGAAGCAAATGAGAGGAAAAAATATCTGATTACAGAACAGAATGGAAGACTGAATTATTTAACTGGCCAAGTGACTTAAGTTTGACACAAGCACAACTGTGGCAAGACATATGCTTTATTACCCACATTACTGTCTGCTAGCAAACTGTGTGCTCCAAAAGCATGTGATGTTTTCAGCTGGGTGAGTGGATTCTCTTTCTCTAGAGACTCAAAGCAGTGCTTCCCACAAAGGAAGTATGGCTGATCCAAAATACTTTTTATCTCTGAACCCATCACAAGCTACTACAGAAATAAAGCATGAACTTACATTTAATTTGCATCAAATGCTGACATGTTACCATCCAAATGAAAGTCCATTACTACAGAAAATGTTTTTTTTGTTAGAGGTTTGAGAAGAACTTGGCAGGGAGGGAACCTGCTCTGTGACCAAGACTCCTAAGGCATTATGTTTTAGCAAGTAACAGCTGAAACACAGAAAACCTATTTAGGCCCTGCTGTAGGCATAATGAGGCATATGTGCATTTTTAATTTAAACTACCTATGGCCAACTAGTGTCCAGGTTATTGCAAACAAAGGCCTTACACTCTATGTTTTACAGTTAAAATAATCTGTGATTCTAACTGTTGCTGTTTATAATTGCATACTGAGTAGTTTCTTCCCTCAGTTAGTGGACAGGCACTGGTTTTGTCTACATATTGTATGACTTTATCCAATTCTGTGTTTGACCTGTCCATTTAGACCAAACTCTTCCATGAGGGACTGCCTCCTCTCTCCAAGACTGTCTAGGCTAACAGGATTTCCATTTTCTCTCATAATTAAATAATACTTTTTATGCTCTAGAGTTAGAGTAATTTTTCCATATCAGGAAAAATTGAATTAATATTTAACTCTCTGGAAATACTTTGTGTGGGAATAGTTTTGCCTTTCTGAAGGGAAACTAATAATCAGATTTGACCCATGCAAGCACAGGAAACTATCCCCAGGGATCTCTGTAAGTGAAAAGGTGACAAAAATGCACAATTTCTTCACATTTCCTTTTTCCCCTCACAAGAGTGTGTACACATTTATATGACAGACTGTCCCTCTAGAAGACCTCACAGCTGTAATTGTAAATCGGGCTACCCTTTCAGACTATCATTCCCTGAATATAAGCTTTAAATTTTTTGTGCTGTGAAACAAGCCCTATAACTTTCTGCTCTTGTGGTCTCAGCCTGCATCTAAGCAAATCAGACTGCAGGACCAGACTTTAATAGCTATTTACAATCATAAAAGCATTCTTTACTAAACACTCGCCCTGCTGTTGAGGCTGCTTGTTGGCATGAATTGGTCCCTAAGATTAAAGACACCACCCAGGTCTCATAAGCTGTCTACATCTTCCTTTCTCATTTGTAAATTGTGGTGAAGCAGACATCCTGAGCACAAAAGTGTCTGATTACAAGTAATCTCACATATTTTCCAAGCTCATGGGGTACTGAAGAGAGACCAAGTTTCTGAATGAAGAGAGACAGAGTCAACATAATTGTCATACATGATGAGAAGACTTTTTTAAATTAGAACAACAGTGTGTACAATCAGAAGGGAACTGTGGGACCCGCAGCCCTGAAACTAATGTGCAAGAGTGGGTATGATAAGAAATAAGCTCTCTGGGACTGAGGGAGCAACAATAATAAAAATTATTTTGGACTGCTTTTCTCTGAGCTTATGGAATAACGGTAAAGTGAGGCTCACACAAGCAATTCATCCTACCTTTTAATTATTACATGCATTTCAGCAGTGCCTGCAAGGACTAACTGAAATCACTGTCTCTTCAAATGAAGCATTTTATTCTCTGGCCTAAACAGCAAGCTTGCATAGCCTAACTAGAAGGACTGAGTGGAAACCAAGGAACTCAGCAAAATATGTTTAATCAAAGTCTCTGTCATGAGAAATTGCTTGTTAATGTCAGACTAGAGCATAACACTAAAATTATGATCACCAATGCCAACTCACAAATGTTCCAGACATGCCAGAATTATTTGGAACCATGTGCTGGAATCAGTGTGGGTTAGGCTTTACTGTATGGAAGTTGCTGGTAATTGTTGAGTTTTAATATTGGACAAACTTAGAAGAGAGCCTTGTGTTTTACAGATGCATCCGTGGAACCATTTGGGAGTACAAACATGAAATAAAATTCTTTTTAAGATGGTCAAATGATTTCATTCACATCTGTCTCTGTTTAGCATAGCTTCAACAGTTCAGTTTATTTTCAGATATTTATTAAAAATAAGCTTGAGAAATAGCTGACTATCCCCAAAGCGGATTACCCATCTTGCACTGTTCCATGTTATAAATATTTTAAAGAACCTCAGCAATTTAGCAAATGTAATAATTTCTCAGTTACTTAGAGTAATACTTCCACTGTTTTTATTAGTATATAGAGCTAGATTATCCCGCATAAATTTCTCCTCTTACCTCTGTTTTTAAGAATTTTTTCCTTTCATCGATAAAGTATGGGTCAAGAATCAGTCCCAAACTGTGGATTAAAAATAGGTCAATAAATGTCATAGGCATGTTTGTAAAGGAAGTTTCAATTTCCCAAAATCATTTGATTCCAAGAGTATAGTCATTGAATACCAAATACCACACAGTTAGTAGCAAACTCATGAAAGAAAGAACAATTTACATTTACCACACAAACTTAAACATCATAAAGATGAGGACAAAAAAGAAGAGTAGAGCTATCCAATACTTAATTCAAAGGTAGCTCAGCATACTTCATTGTGTTTGCTTTGTGATTAAATATTTTTATATGAAAAGCAACAAGCTCAGCACCTCTCAGTGGCACAATATTACATTATGGAGAGATTCCAAGCTTCATTAACCCTATATACCATCTTACTGAGAAGTTGTGTAGACATTTAGTAAATTTACATTAAATAAATTAGGCATATCTTAGCAGGACTTCTCATACCTATTGTGGTATTAGTAAAACCGAACAAGAACACCTGTTATTAAAACTAACAAGGCTTATGCCTTTATCAGTCCTCCCTAGGCTGATAAATCCTCCCTCCATCTTGCTAGACCAAACTACCTGCTTGTTGACTTAAAGTCCCTCAGTTATCTGTAGAGAGGACAGAGATTGAAGGACAGCTGATCTTGACTGTATATTTTTTGGCACTGAAGAGGCATTTATTTATATTTAAAGTCATGCTTGTAGAAGCTGTAGTGCTTTCTAGTTCATAGAATTACTATTGTGACTCTTGAGAATTAAAATAATTACTAAAAAAGGACTTTTGCCAGCCTGACTCCTAAAAAAACCCAAATCTTCTCCAGCCTTCATTAATGCAGGAATTATATTTGTATCCATCTCTTTAAACACAGTTGCCCAGATGTGTTTCACAGACTGTCTGGAAAGTCATCAAATTCAAGCTTTTCTTGAGAAGCAGAGAAGTTATTTTCAGAATCCCAACTTTTTACAGAGAACAGCTTGACAGCAAGATTTTCTTTTATGAGGAGATATTAACTAGAGTGAGCAAAGGAGAAGCACCTCTCAGTTTTCTCAGTTTTTGAAGTTTTCCAGGAAACCTGAGGGTTTGGTAGAGGTGTTCTAGTCACGCATCTCCCAATACACATTCAAAACTTAAGACAGTTTGCAGGTCAGTTCTCTGTATTTCAATATGTATACTGTAAAAAGAAACTAGGTTCTCTAAATGTGTTACAGCACTCTAGGATGCTGTGTAGTCTCAGGACCAAAGCAAATTTAGGTATCATTGGGCTGCTAGCCTATGCCTCTAAGCCAGAAAAGCCTAGCAGCAGTTTCATACCAAATCTGCTCAGGCCTGTTCCCCATGGCATGGGTTACTGTTCATATTGACTCTATCCAATCATTGTTTGACTCCAGCTATTACAATTCCTAGGGGTAGCTGGAACCCTTCCCACCTTGATCTGGTCAATGGAACAGGATGTACACTCAGAAGAAAACAATAGTGTGTTAGTAACCATCTAAACAATGACTTCCAAAGACAGTAACAATAGGGTGTCCTTATAATGCATGTAAGCTTTTTCAGTACACAGCCAGAGCAGATCCCCAAGACTAACATCAATGTAAGAAAAGGACAGAATCTTTTGTAATCTGTTGAAAGTTCTCTTAAGTCAAGAGCAGGTGAGTCTATAGGGAACCTAAGTAAACACTGTAAAAGTTGCAGCTATTCAACAATAAAACAGATGGCATCTTTGCTATCCATACAGAATCAGTGCATCACAAATGATTTGAAACATATAAATGTTTCCTCTATACTAACCATCAATATCCTGAACTAGTGCATGGAATAGACACAGAACAATAAAGCAATAGCTGGAATAATGCAATGTAAACGAACTGCATTTTTTACCAGTGTAATGAAAAATAAGATGCAAAACGCTACTGAAGATTATCATACTTAATATGTTCTCTGGTCACATACAAGGTATGAAATGAAGAAAGAAAAGGTAAAGGCAAGCTGCATATTCTGGAAAACTTTCTGGAAGTGTGATCTTAGGCTGTAGAAATGACTCCCAGGAGAGCAATGGAAACGAGATTGGGCAAAATCATAGGTAAAATGTATAATAAAAAATAAGGAAAACAGACAGCTCAATTCACATGATTTGTAATTGAAAATTTAATGTTTTTTATTAGATGTTGGCATTTTATTTTTACAGACATGAACTATTTTTTTGAAAAAGAGCCTAAAACTGCTTGTAAGTCATTCATTTGTCATTTTTTACAACCATGTCCTCACCTCACCTATCAGGTGAAACCCTGAAATGTGCATTGTCTTGATTGAAATAACAAATCCTCCAACTGAAATGCACTTAGCCTGAGGATATGTCATTGTCACAACTAAAACTGCTGCAGTATATCAAAGACTAAGAGTTTAGAAACAGGTGATGTCCAGAACTGACTCATTTGAGATTTTCGCCTAAGGAAGCCTCTGCCCATACCTAGCATAGGTCAGAATGAAATGATGGGAACATCTTGGTATTGTTCAGAGTAGCCCTGTATGATTTGACTAGCTAGCATTGTCACAGCAAGTCCAGTAACCACAGGCAGCACATTACAAGGTTTCTCAGTAAAAGGCAGAACTAGACAGAATAACAACAGCAGCTCCCCTTATAACTAGTCACAATTAACAGTAGTTTGCATTTCCAAGAATTTAAAAACACAAAATGAAAGTCTTATGGCAGTTCTCTGAGGAAACAGTTACTGCACTACCCTGGAAATAACCCCCCAAACAGTCTCGTTTGTGTGACTATCACCCTGCTATAGCATGCATCAAACCAGTGATCAAAGTCTTCAAACATGCATTTCATGCTGCACATACTGTAGCTTAATCTTTGTGATCGGATATCTACTTGCACTTCTAAGCGCTGAAGTAACCACTTTATTCCCCAACAGCAGGGTGCTTTAAAAGTCAAATTCAAATATAAATGAATATAAATTAGCTACCCTTATAAAAGCTTTTTTTTTTTTTTTTGGATTGGCAAATATACTGACCTAATATTCATGTCCTTTAAAAAACAAGTTGCAGAGAGAGAAAAAAAATAAAATTTAAATTATTGATCAGTATCTGTTGTACGCAGCACATATATGCTGCACTGGATAGGCAGGTGCACTAGTAGGACACAGCATAGCTGTAAAAGCATTAACTTCAGATTTTAGGAAAACACAACAGCCAAGAAACCAATCAACACTATACATGTTCTTAAATATGCTTATGAAACAATTTTATACTTGAAAATAATAACTAAAAATATATGCATTAAAGAGTTAAATGTGACTTACCAGCTTAGGCTATCCAAGGTAAAACGTGAACAAGTTGCTGGTAATTGTCCACTATCTTCATTCAATGAATCACATTGGCTTTGCTGTCTCTGCTGGTTCAGCCTCTGGGCAGAATGTGTAAATGTCTTCCTTATACTGCATGAATGATCAGATATGAAAAAGCTTATTACTTGTAATTACTGAAGACCATGACCACTGGTAAGATCTGAGAGCAAAACAGTATTTAAAGCAAGTAGTGTTGTATCACAGGTAAAACGTTTGGTTCCTTAACTCTATACTAGCTACCTGTGCAGCTGTAAGAATGACTAATATATAAAGCCCTTGCCTCCGTAGTCAAAGATGCCATGACTTCTGGATGCTTTTAGCTTGTTATGTCCCTTAAAATTGATCAGCAGCACAGCATGCAAGTAGAAAAAATAATTACTGCCAGAGTAAACAAAACTGTGATTGTAATTAATTTGCCATGAAGTATGAGCAAAAAGACATTAATGCAGCCTCTTAAAGCTGTTAGTTTTATCTTAAACCAATAAAAGGGAGGGGAAAAAAAAAAGTCACAGTCCTACACTCAGTCCAATAATGCATGTTGCATGTGATGTATTGTTTCTTCAAGCAAGCTATCACTACAGCTGCCTGCAATCATAGCAACAAAAGCAGCAACCATATCCATAGCTATGGGACATCTGCAAGATCATTTGAAAGCTCCCAGCCTGAACAGGTTATGCTTAAAAAAAGATTATTAAATGAATAAGAAAAACGTATTTTATTGATGCTGACATTTCAGCTAAAATTGATCCTGTAATGTTTGCATTAAGAGCTTCCAAAATAGTAGAATGATCATATATAAAAATATAATTTTTTTTTACTTTAGGGCAAAAACCACAAATGCTGGATCCCACAGAAACCCAAAAAGATGTTACAAAGTCAAAATATGCAATAACCATATACAACCTTAGAATTCTGAAAATAGTGTAGGCGGTAAAGATAAACAACTATCTAGAAAATCGTTATCCTTCCTGTATAGTCCACCAGGTTAAATTCATGTAACCAGAACACTCCTGTGTAACACCTGGCAATAGAAAAAATAAAACACACTAATTCCTGGGTCTGTCATAGCCAACGATCATTAATATCTACAGAAAAGGTATTTTTTAATTGTTTTTAAAGGGATACCAGAACTACTGTTACAAACTGCTGAATAAAATTCACTGTCTTTGTTCAGACATGATCCTTGATTTTTGGAAGATGTTGGAAACCTCCCAAAAGGTGGTGACCAGTCTGATTCTCCCACCCTTAAAACCCAGTTAAGGGTACTGTCCTTCATACCAAATAGTGTCCTTTTGCCAAAGTAGCTGAAGCTACAATCTAGTCCTGGGCCTGACATTTGTATGTCATGGGACTTGAACTTCTATACTTTTTACATCAATCTGGATAGGAACCAAACCATTTTTTGAGAGATTTTCTGTATGTACATATGCATGCATATGTATGTGTGTGTGTATGTAAACATGCATATATTTCAAAGACATAACAAGAATATAAAATTTAGCTACCTACACGTTTTGCTGTAGCAGAGAATTACAAAGTGCTGTGACAATATGCTGTGCACAACATTCCTTTGTCTATACCATGAAAATCACAGACTATACATGTATAGGATTCCCTCTTTTGTTCTGCTGCTTCTAAGGATCATTAGTCAGAAGGCTGGAGGACAGCAGACTGAGGTCACTGCTCCTTGCCAACAGAAGGAAGATCTGAAATCTTTTGAAAACCACCACGTACCTCTCTAACACTAGGATACTATCTGGAAAAAAAGCATGCTGAGAATCTGCAATGTCTAAATTAGTTAAAATTAAACATAAGCATAAAAATTCCATTTTCAGTGCTGTGCTGAATAGGGATGATTCTTCTGAGTGAAAATTCATGACTAAGTTTTTTTGGTCTGTATAGACCACATCCATGGAACTCACTTGTGAGGGAATTCTCAATTTCCAGCTGTTTTCAGGGGAAAAATCTAAACTGAGTTTACTGAAACCAGTCTATTCTTAAACATTTTCTAGCAATTCCTCATTGTGGGTCAATACTCCCCTTTCTCTTTTTTTTTTTTCCCTTCAGCTTGGTGGAAAGTAGACCTTTTTCAGTCGCCATTTCAATTTTTACAATGTTTAGTACTTTTCTATTGCTACCCAAACATTATTTAGTAGAATAATAAAAGACAAGATGTTTTCTTGCCCAAGCTAGTTCCGTGAAAAACAATTAATCTGTTTATATCAAGTAAACTTATTTCTAATCTTCCTGTCATAGGAATTTAAGTTCATTATTAAGCTGTTCAAAAGCCAGGAGACATAAACAAACACTCAGTAAGAGAAGTAAACAAATTTACCAGATGATAAAAACATGAAATCAATTACTAAAAATGATGAATGAATGTGTGTAAATAAGTGCGAGAGGCACCTACATCTATTTATGGAAACAGAAGGAGTAAAAGACCTACAGAAAACAAAACCTGGGCTTTATGATAAAACACATGCGAGCAGATCCATTAGTCTGATCTTTTACAGAAACCTGTATGTTCTTAGCCTTTGATGATTCCATTAGATGGGTCAAAGATATTAGCCGGGTTTTATTTCATTTCCCTGTATTTCATGCTTATTAGCTGAACAGAATATGTTGTTTGCTGTGCTTATACTACTTAACCTATTGTGACAGGTTTTCACTCCATGTTTGATCCTTCTAAAAGTTTACCTACCAACAGCACACATCGTGAACTTACAAGCTATTATTGTTATTGCTATTGCTAAAGCTGCACATTTTTATGAAGATGTATATTTAGGGGTACATTTCATTTAAAGAGGCCACACAAGTTGGCTGATTAACTGACACATTTACCAAAATGCTTACCCTGTATTGTTCTCAGCTTTATACACCACAGATATTTTTAGCAGCCAATAGCATATTGTGTTGGCCATTAATTCCGTTTAGCAAATGCTGTTTGTTTCTTCTGGACACCGGTAACATTTCTGGGATGACGGAGGCTGTTCTCATGCAGAGGATGAGAAGCTCACAAAGCTGTTCGATCTAAAAGCTCAGTGTAGCCGGGGACATTCCCTTTCAGTTCGTCAATCAATAGGTGGCAGTATTCACCCAGCTCTTCCAAAGCCTAATGTGGTCCACGGAGCAGCAGCCACACGCAGGTATTACATTGTCCCAAGTACACGATGTCCAGCCCTTCGTTGCGGATGGTATTTCAGCACGTCCTCCATATACAGAAACGAACATTCCTACGTTTTATATCGCCTTGCGTTTCGGCACTGTGCCTACACTGAGTTTGGGAAAGACGCTTGGTAGACCAATAGTCTAGAAACTGGGTGGGAGCAACTCATTCAAAATGTTTGAGTGCACAGAAATGCACTCAAACATTTTGAATTTGAAAACTTTGCATGGAGCCTGACTTTACTTCCTAATCAGTCAATGGCAAAGCTGTCATCGTCAGAGAAAAAGCTGTAATTTAGGCTGTTCATAATGCCCCTAAAAGAACAAATACTGCTCAAATGTCAGATCTGACATCCCATACACTTGTTGTGGCCAAGGCTGCGCAATGTAGCCAGGCAGATCAGATACCTGGGAATTAGGATCTCCAGCCTCCATCCCAAAGTAGCACAGTCAGGCGAACTTTATTTAACAGCAGTATGCTCTCTCATTTTGGAAATCCACAACTAGAAAGGTGGTTAAAGTGACTCTGGTCCTTGAAACAAGATATTGGGGTGGGTTTTTTTTTTTTCAAACAGCCGAAGGTACACAGTAGGAAAGGTAAAAAAACCAACCAACCAAAAAAAAAAACCCAAACAAGCCTATAAAAGTGTATCTTTCTTTGTTCCCACACTTATTCTTTCTTGCAAACTTTTTATACATATAAGCTACTGTAGTAAATTCCAGCTCTGGTTTTGGCAATTTCTGCTGCTCTGGCTCCTTGTTTACCTATCATCTTTCACACATACCCTTTTGCCAATTTGTTAACTTTCTGTCCTATTCCCTGTTTTTTTGTGTTTCCTCAAGGACATTGATCTGAGTCTTACTGTTTCACTAGCTCCTTTAGCCAGTCTTCTTGATCCAAATCCATAGCAAATAACCTATTATCCACAGAGACACAGAAGTATTCAGTGTGTTCATAAAAAAGACAAGTATTTCCCAGTTCATCAGTCATAGACGTGACCAAACTCAAGAAATTCTGAAATTGTGAGTGAAGAAAAAATAATTGTGTTTGGACTAAGTTTAGAAAATTTCCCAATGAAATAATTTTCCCAAGTGTTTTGAAATATTTGAGACACCCGTGATGTAAGCGACTACAAGCAACTGAGCTTGGCAGGCCCAGCTCCTCCAGAGTTCCTGCCTCAGCTGTGGTTCCTAATCTACAGTCCGCTCAGCACAACCTGGATTTCAACACACTCAGGCTCTGCTACAGGGCTGAAGCTGGCAGATACACCAGTGCATAGGGCTTGCAGACTCCCATTTCCACAGGAAGGGACATGGAGGCCAGGAGTTCTCCAGCTGTATGGCAGCAGTGCCTTGGAACCACGGACCCTGGTTGCTTATATTTCAGAGTACGGTTTTAGATGAACTAGCAGGAAACCAGAATGGTTTGGTCAGAATTCTTTAAAGATGGCATGTTTTTTTACCGTTTGTTTTTGACAAAGTGGTGCTTTTTTTCCCCCTAGTCTTTTTAATTGGAAAATTCCTGAGAATAATCATCCCTGGCTGCAGTGGAATAGAATCAGGCCTGGAGTGTTTGAGCCACAAAACGCTACTTAGTCGTTTGGGATCATTTGGAGTGTAAGTTAAGGTAAACAAAAATGCCTGAGTATAAGTTCATCAGATCCTTAAAGCCATTACTGTTTGAAACAAGGAATCAAAGAGCACCTGCTGGTACCCTAAGTGATAAACATACATATCAAGGGTGCTCATCAACACTGGTTGACAAAAATGCTGCCCTATTGCAAAAACAATGTAGAGCAGAGTGCTCTTTGCTAATGGTTCCTGCAATTGTTCTCCATATTATGAAAAAAAACTAAACTTGTGCAAACACATCCATCTTCAGAAAGCTTATAAAAGCACATACAGGCCATTAGACCTATCTGAAGATATTGCTGTTCCTCAGAAACAAATTACCCAGCTGAACATCACAGAAATAATGAAGTTGTCAGCAACAACAGTGCAACTGTGTTGCTTTGTCAGTCTTGTGTTGATTATGCTATCTAGTCAGACACTCCATATAGAGATAATTTATGCCATGTATTATTTGGCCATGACTACTCCCAGCTGCACTGCATTTAATCCAAGTTGCAGCAGAACATTTTACAAACAGAAATTAAAAAGCTTTTCATAGCTGGCAATTTCTAGATTAGAAAAGAATAAAGAAAAAACGGGATTTACCAAAACTGAGCATGGAACAAAGCTGAACAAAGGCAGACATGCATGATTCCACAGAAGCACTTTTTAAAAAAAAACCCCAAACTATAGCTATACAGTGATGCTATCTGTCTTCAGAGATCAGAACAATTTTTAGGGTTCTGATATTGTCACTAAAAAGACCCAAAGGAACTTATATAGATAGGTGTCATTGCAACTTTGGTATGATTACAGTAATTAGCAACATACTTACTACTATATGGCCTGTTTCTGAAGGTGAATCTCCTTTTTCTTCAAAATGATGTATAAGAGCACCTATTATAAAGCACTAAGCAAGTGTCATTATTTTTTATATTGAATAAAGAAACAACTTTGATGATAACAGAAGAACAACATCCTATTATTCTGTGAACCCCAAGCAGTGTTTATTTCACTAAGCAGATATTTCTGTTTGCCCTGATAAAAGCAGAAATCTGTTTAAGGGCAAAGATTTCTCTTTAACAAATATTTAATAGTGATTAAAATCAGGCATTTCAAAAAACCAAGAATAAAGTACTATTTCATAAAAACTTTGATACTGAGGACAAGGAGTAGGAGGAGGGGGATTATTTTCAAAGGCTAAATTTACCTGGGAATAATAATTTTTCCAGCTCCTGATAGAGGCAGACTATATTAGGTAACAACAATTCAAACCAAAAGCCTATTTGTCTGCATTATCAGAGAAAGAACCACAAGGAGATCTGTCTTACTAGACCAGCTTTTGTGAATAGTCTCATGGGTTATCTCTGTAATAGAGAAATATCATGCTTCTTGGCTGTGATATTTTTACACAGGCTGGAATTCATACCGCAATCATTTGGGCTGATGTGACTGTTCATTTACATTTTAGTTAAAATGAAAATAACTCTGAGGATTTCAAAAACAGTCTCTCACAAGAGCAATACAAAAACCTAAACAGAATAGAATTGATTTCTGTGAAGTAACTCCAGGCTTTCCACTGTAATTCTATTTCACACTGAGTTAAAAAGCACATTTAAACATTCATTTTTGCTGAACATTTATGATAGGTTTCAAATCATGAATACCCAAGGTTTACTACAGAGGCAATGTACGTGGACATAAAAGAGTTTTTGTTATACCTTTTTATAATTTATAGAAGCAAGGACATATGATCATGTATACTTCACAAGGGGTATGAAGCACAGCAAAATCACTGGCAAAACTCAAAATATGTGATTGTTCCTTCCTGAAGTCCAAGATTTCAATAAAATAAAATTAAAATGCAGGAAATGCAACCAAATCTTTCCTGCATAGAATATAGGTGATCTGTAACATACTTTGCCAAAAACCATTACTTTTTTATTGCAGTGGAGGCTTTTAAATTATGTAGCAGTTACAATAGCAGTTCACGAAAATATCCTCTCAGCACTTTCCTTAAGCTCTATAACTGAGGAATCTCTTTCCTTTCAATTAGTTATGTCAGCCTCTCAGTAAGCAATAAACAGTATTACTAGTCCTCACTTTGTTGCCATGAGTTCCATCTCCACCACCACAAATGAGAACAGAATAGAAAGTGATCATTGCTCTCTAATGAGCACATACTTTTTGGATAGATTTAGTTCACAGCTTCTCTTTCCATTCCTCCATCTTCCTCGTGTCCTAACTAATGCATCAATCAAGACCAAAGGTGAGAAATTAATCTGAAATAAATTCCTACTTTTCATGGCAGGCTGCAGCAAACAGTACTCTGTTTTCCAACACGTCAAAGAGAATTTGATTCAGACCATGAGATTCTTGGTTTTATTTCCCACATTCAAATTCTGACTTAACAAAGTACTTGGGACGCAGCCTTCAAGCCACTTACTATCCCCATCAGGACTAAAAAACCCAATCCCTCTTCACGAGGGATTGTGGTATAGGCCAAATCCTGACATGTTAGCACAAGTCTCTGAACTTGAATCTTGTTAATAGGCTACCTAGGACATGCTTTACTCATTCTCACTCATGCTTATATCAGAAAGAACAATGCCAGTTAATCTGGGCAGAAAGTGCATACAACACACACTACCACTCTGGCAAGTGCCCGGATCCACTCTAGGGAGTACAACTGGCATGGCCTGCCCCAAGTCACACTCTGAGCTGGTTCAGTCTCCAGCTGGGCCAAATTTCAAAGTACTTCAACTCATACTAAAACACTTGCTAGTCCTAGAGTACAAAGACATTGGCTGGGAAAGCCTTTGTGATATCAAGCTCACACACCCTACAAGTTTACTATATAAAAAAATGTTTTGTTACCTGTGTGTTCACTTATGTTTCAGTTACATTCAGCAAATTTAAAAGAATATTAAAAGTTAACTTCAAAAAGTGAAAAATCCCTCAAACTCCAACAGCCTATTATAAATAACTACTACCTATATTTTTACAAATGAAGTACTTAGAAAGTGTTTGTACATCACCATCCAGATATTATGTTAATTAGAGCTGCCATAGGAGACATATGGGGAGAATAATTTGCTGTTGTATTAAAAGATTGAATATTGATTTGAAAACAAGGACTCGTGGTCCAATGAAACAACATTTTCTGCAGCTAGAAGTGCTAATCTGACTTCATCAGAATTGAGTTAAGTATTTGCAAACTCAGGCAGCTTAGGTGGCTTAATTAAGAAAACACTTGCTTTTCACCTTTAGGAATTAATTTCCTCCAGGGTCAGAGTTTGGTGGTCTTACAGCTATCGCACAAACTTTACAATTTGGAATGATTAATGATCTCTGTTCAGAAAAATTATGAGGTGCTATAAGGAAAAATTAACTGAATTCACACAATGTGAAAACTCAAAACTCTCAGTACCTTGTCTCTGAGTCTTTTTTTTTTTTTTTTTTTACAAAAAAGGGGCATGATCTGTATGCAGGTATTTCACAGATAACTTGTATATGAGTAACCTACAAACCTGCACAGAAGAAGTATCTTATATGGTAATGCAGTCAGTCTCTCCTATAGACAACACTGAGTCCAACTGAAATCTTATAGATATTAAGTGCTGGACAATAGAATTACACTTCAAATAGCACTGACCAGCATGACACCTGAGCCCTTGCACAGAAAAAATGCCCACAGGTTTTAATTCAGGTGCTTTTCATGACTGTAACATAAAAACCAAGCAAACAAAAAACACAAAACCAAAAAATGTGCAGTTTTATCACACCCATGAGTAGTTTTTGATTTCTTTTTTTTTTTGTGACTTTTTTTTCTGACTGTTAAATAACATGCTTTAGATCATAATCTGCATTGTTTCATTCAATGGAGATCTTTTGAAGGATTGCAACTAAGAATGTAATTTATCTCTTTGAAGACACCATTCTGGGCAAAGTCCTGCCTCTGGGCCTCTAACCACTTTTCCAAATAGGTACTATTGCAACAGATTGTGTACAACATCCGGTGTTGCTACTCAGCTAGAAATAAAGCCATGCGTTTGCAGTAAGTTTGCTTTGTGATCAGTTTTTGGTTTTGCACCGATTTGAGCAGCATTGGTAAATATGCATACCCTGGTCAGAAACAGAGCATTTATTTTTCCTGTCTTTTGGCGGTATGTTGTTGATCTCCTTCTAAAGAATGACCACAATCACATGTTATGATGCTATAAACCGAAACCACTTCTACTCTGATGATGGTATATTAATTTAAATGTTGATAGCAACAGCTTTTTAGGTAGAACAAGCTGTTTCTTTAAGAAGAAAAAGGAAGTAATTAATATTAATGAACAAGTTGAAGGTTCAAGAAACCCAGGCAGCAGTACCAGTTTTTATACAAATATAGACACCTCACTGTGTCCTAAGTATGTCACAATTTCTTTTCCTCAGCTACTGATCTAATAAATATACAACTGAAAGGTAATTGTGAAGCTTAAATCACCAATATTTATCAAGTATTAAGAGATTCTCAGATGGACAATATCTTATTATATACAGTCCTCTAACATAAAATCATGTGGTCTAATACTTTAGAAGCACCTGGTCATTTCTATTGCCTGTACTTTATAATAAAACTATGTATTTTAGTTTTATTTAGGGGCCTCACTTAGAAGGAACTTGAGAATTACCCACTATCAGTATGCAGGATGAATTTGCTATCTTCTCATACCTCCCCCCCGCCCCCAAAACCCCCACGCTGAAAAACAGAAGGTTGAATTGATTATTCCAGCTGCACTTCATAAGAAGCAGTGTTAAATATAGATCATGTAAGTTCCTTCCTAGAATCGCTGGTGCAGATGGTTCTGTTGCCCACTGTTCAATACAAATAAGGTGAATTTTCTTGAGAGTAATATTGAGCGGGGGGGGGGTCAAGCTGATAAGAACTACTTCAATCTTGAATCATAGATAAAAGGCAACCATGAAAAAAACAACATGTAAAAATTCCATTTTAATTTTTTTTTTTAAAAAGGAGCATTCAGCGATATGGTAAACCCTTTTACAATATTCTGTCAGAAAGCTCAGATACATTTCTGTACTTAAGTCAGCTTGAAAGTGTATGGTTTGTACTGGAATTCCTGTTTTGAGTACCAATACCTGAAAGTTCAATGGATTGCAAATAGACAGGACAGGAAAAGGAAGGTAGGGAG
The DNA here is from genome assembly GCA_026212715.1 of Elanus axillaris. Lineage (NCBI taxonomy): Eukaryota > Metazoa > Chordata > Aves > Accipitriformes > Accipitridae > Elanus > Elanus axillaris. The sequence goes on along the minus strand of JANZLQ010000002.1, from coordinate 33,382,508 downwards.
AGTGATTTGTCCAAAGGTTACTCAGTCTACCTGTGGCAGAGCTAGAATTGGACTTTAATATTGTTCCTACGCCCATTTATACCTCATCGTACAGCTTAACAGAAATGCTGGAATTTTGTCCAAGCTTGACTTACCTGACTTACCCCCCTACTTTGAGAAATTATCATGGAACTGAATTTTAAAATTACTGACATGCTACACTGATACTTGTGTTAGAAAAGTCAATAGATTAGATTACATACGATCAGAATAGAATAAAGTTAGTGGCCAATGAATGATGCCATCTTTTCCTTTAAATGAGGCTATATTAAGAAACAACAGTAAGTAAGAAGCGCTTCTTCACTGAGAGGGTGGTCAAACACTGGAACAGGCTTCCTAGAGAGGTGGTCAATGCCCCAAGCCTGTTAGTGTTTAAGAAGCATTTGGACAATGCTGTTAATAATATGCTTTGACTTTTGGCCAGCCCTGAAGAGGTCAGGCAGTTGGACTAGATGATCATTTTAGGTCCCTTCCAACTGGAAACACTCTAACTGAACCTGTACTTCAGCAAAAAGCTAAGTATCAGTATTTCAGTATTATGGAAAAGTTTGATTACTAAGCCGTTATATCACAATCTCACAGTTTAAATATAACTTTCCCAGACACTTAAAAAAGCATATTCAAACAAGTTCAGTCCTTAAAGAATTATTCTTTAGAAGGGTGAGAAATCCAAGACTGTAACTACCAGCCTCCTGAAGATACAAACTGATAGCATCAGTGTCTAAAAATTGAATGCTCTGATATATCAGATACAAACTGTGCTGCGAGCATACAAAATTGTAGGACACACAAAAAGACAAGTGAAACAGCTATGTTTTCTAACAGTGGAAGAAACACAGCTACAAGCCGAGTAGTACTATCCCACCACAAAGATTGCCTAGTATTTTGTCTATTTGTACCAGAATTTAACTTTTTAATATAAGAAAGTAAGAGAAAAAGTAAAGTTCATAGAATTCCAAATAGTTCTAATATTTGTTTAAAGAAATAACTATACAACATTAGAAATAGAAATTTTGGTCAGAGGTTTTCTGACAATCTATGAACAACTGAATGTGGTTTTAGTATGCAGCATCTTGTTCAGTAGGCTTTTGAGAATAGTAAGGAGAATAATATAACTGGTTACTTCTCGCCAGAATCATTTATACAGCCCACATGAAAAATAAGTTGTTCATGCTTTAAAGTTAAATGAATCTTCTGTAATTTTAAGTGAAGTTCCACAGCTCCATGCAATATGATCTTCATTACATAACAGGGGGTCCTGTTTTGTTAGCAAATAAGCACCCCTCCAAGCTACTGCCTTTTGGATATCTGCTAAAGATCTGATGGTTTGTAAGCTTCCTTAGCTCTTTGACCTTAGGTTTGGGTAGGGAGAAACTCTCAGTAACTTACAGATATGAAACTTCATGAATATAAGAAATACCTGCTTTCTTCAACCCTAGATTCAACTATTAAAAACAGATCATCACAACAGAAATGCTAATCTTAACAAACTTTGGCAGTACTGAGCTACTGCTGTTCTATCTTGTCAAAATGTGTTCTACATACAAAGCTGTTTCTAAGTTCAGACAGTATTTCCAATTGTGCACATGCTGCTTACAGTAGCTGACAGAATAGTAATTAAATGCCACTTGCATACCAGAAATACATTTGAAATGTGAAGTGGGAAATAAACGAATAATCACAAGTATAAAAGAAAATAAAATAGTTAGGATTGCAGTGGTAAGTTTTGAATTTGCGGTAAAAGTTTCCTGCCTGCAAGACGTGGTTTTGAGAATGCATGCTCCAAAGCAGAGAGTCAATTCCTTTTGATTTATTTCATCTATCTGTCTATCCAAAGCATCTGAACTGTATTTCCAAGCAAACAATAAAATAAAACTAGATAACTTCTCAGAGATAACTCATGAATTTTTCCCTTCCTTGAAAAGCAATGCAGAAAGTATTTGATCCTTAGATCCATACATTATGCTGTTTTGTTCAGGTGAAGAAATTACTGTACTGAAAATTACTATATCAATATGTGTCCATCTAATAAAAAGCAACCAAGAGAGTTAGAATATATTAGAAAAATATTAGAGACACACAATATGCTTTTTAGACATGATTGAAGAGCAACTGTGTTTCCTTAAGTATAACTACCAGGTAAATATTTTTCTGTAAATAGTAATTTTGAGAAAACTGCTTGCAGATGATTTCTGAGTAAAAAGAAAGGCAAAATTCACTAGACCATTTGCTTCAAATTATACAACCAACTAATTATCAAGTAGTGTCTTTCAAGTAATTAATATAACTGAATAGCATATACAGATGGGTGAGAAAAATAAGCTTATGAGTAAAATATTAAAGTCAGCAAAGTCTGAAAGTAATTACAATGGAATTTTATTCCATTAGTTCTACATAAAGAGATATTAACTCATTTTCACCTCTGTCTCTAAGAAGACAAGGCAGCGCACTGATATACAATTTCACCCATTTCAAATAACACAGGATTTTACACTGTTATTAATCCAGGAACAAATGGAAAAGGAAAAAAACCACCACCACCTTTCTTTGCAAGTGACAGGTCATGATTAAAAAAAGGTCAAAAAATGGCATTTGCATTATCTGCACTGTTCTGAAAATAATACTATATCAAGAATGAATGATGCAAAAAATATCTTCAGAGAACCTCAACAAATGACAAATGAAGACAACCAATCAAGGATCAGAAATCACCATCCAAAGCTACTGACCGCTATTAACTGCATTTGAGCCAATCAATTGCTTCAAGAGTATATTTTGATTGGTTTAATTCTTTTGCTGGACAGCACAGAAGATGTGGAAGGCTTGTCTTAACTACAAGTTGAACATTCTGCAATTTGTTCCCATTACCCCCAATTCATCTCTGTTTTATTGGCATCTTTTATGAAATCTGAATACCAAAGCTGAAAGCTTCCCTCACTTCCACTGATAGATTACAGCAACAATAAGCAGCTGTGAGGGAATAAAAATGAGCAGCATCCACCTATTACTGTTTTGGAGACAATTTTTTTAAATTCTGAAACACATTTTGTTTAAAAACTGCAAATGTTTAGAAGCTATACAGGAAATTACTATTGCATCTAGAGTATTCTTCCAAGATAAAGACCAAGGCAGGAAGAAATTCTGTAAATTAAATTGGTACCAAAAGATAGACAAAGGATAGATTATAGTGAAACTAAAATAGACAAAAATGTAATTTCAGTGATGGAATAATCCCTTATTTTATGAGTAGCTGTACTTTTAAATAAATAGTTCTCACCAGTTTAAACTGATACAATTTCAGTCAGTAGAAGAAAGAAAGCCACTATTTTGGTAAATTATTTTGAAAGCCCAAACTGATGTGTATTTGAATCATTGAATGGAAAAATTTTAAAAGAAGAAATGGTCCAGGATGAGTTAACACTTTTATAGAATGGATTTATGACAGGGTCTAGGAAAGGAAAACATACATGGGACTAAGAGCAACTTCTGATCATAGTTCTTCAATTACAATAGGAGTTCATAAACAGCTGGAAAAAATAGGACGCCCTTCCCATTAGGTATAGTCTGTGACAGAGGGAATAGGAATTTGCTTTTCCTAAAGCGAAATGAAGCACAATTACACCGACTTCATATAACAATGAAAGCAACTCTAATGTATTGGATCTTGGAAGTATAAACAAACAACATAGAATCTCTGCTAGAGTATGTATATATAGCAAGCATTTTGCCATTTTGGAAAGCCTCCAAAATCTCAGCTATTTGCTGAAGTATTATGCATGGGAATATAAATAATACCAGCTTACTGAAGAGATGGACAAAGAGTTTTTCAGTAGCTTTTGAGTAATAAAAAGATATTATAAAATAAGAAATCTGTGCAACCTTCAACATGCAGTTTTCTGTTGCAATTTAGCAACTGTTTGTTACAGTCTAAAGATGCTCTAGTTATTACCTCTGTGCTAAGGTAATAGAAGACTCTTATTTTAAAAGTTGCAACAGACTTCCTAAAGCAAATATTTAGGTAAGTTGTTTCACTCTTAGAAAATAAGGATCTTGGTTTTCTCACTGCTTTGATTGTCATCTTCATGACAATAATCCTATAAATGCACAGCTTCAGACAGTGATTGGAGATAAACTGCTGTGGTAGCTCTTTCTTTTATTTATGCTTTATATTAAAAGATTAGAAGTGCGGTGCATTCAAGCAAGCATTGTCAGTATCTTCAACTCATGAAAACTATTATTCAGAAAAACAAAGCTGTTACCCAGAAAAATATTGTACTGTCAATTTGCAACAAGCTAGTTAAAGCAAACCAATTTAATGACAACTTATTATACCCAGAAATTTATTGCAATGATGAAATTGCTTTCTTGTATTTGGAATTATAACAAAGCATTTTTAGAAATGACAGGAAAACATGAAAAAGTCTTCTTTCACACTAACACTCTACTATAAAAGTAGTAATTTGGAGAACTGGCAAAATAGTACTGTAGAATGACAGCTTTGATCAAACTGCAAAGTGCTGGTTAATATCTCATTAATTTTGCTACTGCAGGAATAAACCTTTCCAGATCAATGTCTATATGAAAACATACTGAGATAATAATTCATTTAATTATTCATGAAAATTTTTGTAAAATTTAGCTTCCACTGTGTAAAATTATATATGAAATGCGGGAAAGGAAGGCCAAGAGCAAATGTGTTGGGATTGATCCCGCAGACTCACGAGCACATGCTTCAGTTTATAGACATCAATAGAGCTGCTGCAGGAGCAAAGCTTACTGTCACAGCCATCCTTCAGCTATGCACAGGACAGAGTAAGATGAAATAAGACCCTCTTCCTCTGTCACCCTGCCCTTAACTAGTATGGTGAGGACTGCATGTTTCTAGAGGTCAGAGGCAGGGATGAGAAAAGGCAAAAGGGTAGTAGAAAGGACTTCTTCACAAGATTTTCCTGTTTCTGAAGGGTGTGAGGGGAGGTATCTCAGGAGGTACGAAAGAAGATCAGACAGATGATTAAAACACTCCTTTCAGACTGCAAAATGAGTGACAAATGTCATCATGAAATACTTGTGCTACTTCTTAATGTAGTTTAATACTTCCTTAAGCTACCTCATGTGTGCGAGCCATAGGCCTACAAGCAGGCCCAATACCAAAAAAATAGTGAAGGTATTTGCACACACTGATGCTAACTGATTTCTAAGGCTAAATCATATTAAGGCACTTACACCGCCATTAAACCTCATGTTCCTTCACCACAGCTGCTTTACTAGTGACTGTAAGAAGAAACTGGTCTTTGGTGAGTTCCCTAGTGAATGAGACATTTTAGACTTTTCTTTATGATTACTCTTGTTTTGCCTATCCACTTCCAACCTCAAGTACAATAACACTATTTATGGTAGCTACTACAAGATAAACTAAAACCACATTTTTGACACGTATATACAAACCCAGCACTCCACTTACTAGAGCAACCAACTTTGTGCCATATAAGGGCACTGACCGGACCTGTGACTGACCTGTGTAGTTCTGCCATTTTTATATGCCTCTCTCCAACCCCTTGTTGGAATTCCTGTGCCACACAGCACATGGCACTGATCAGCAACATCATATCACACAGCTGCTCTTTGGCATCAAGATCTATGTTCCTGTTAAAACAGTTAAAGATGTCTCCTTGATCATGCAAAATGCAGTGATTTCCAAGCACATGTATGAACACTAGGACTCTGGGCATTGTCATACCAGATATCTCCTAGAGCCAGGTACAACTCCAGCTATATTTATACATGTAGTCCTTCCACTAAATTTAATACTAAAATGCATGCCAATACATTCAGGTCTTAAGAAGGCAGTTACTTCATTCAACACTGGAGTTACAACTGGACTAATAAGTATGTGTTTTTTAAAAAAACTGAGAAGAACTGGTTTGAGGTTACAAGCAGTACCTCTGAAAGTTCTTCTCCAAGACAATAAGCAATTATTTAAACCAAGTGGAGCAGCTCTCGCAGCTCGGACTGCCTCTATAGTGTTGCAGTTGGATCACTAACCTGGTAAGAGGGAAGCTCATTCCCTTTTCACACCAACCTGCAGCCTGTGAGTTTTTAATTACTCCTCTATCTGCCTCTTTAAGAGAAGAATTGTAAGTATGGATTGGAAGATCACAAATTCAATGTGTAATCGTCAAAGCTTGCAGTTCTCACATCCCTTAATCAGAAATTCAACCATCAACCTTGGAAAATTACCCAAGTGTTGATGTTATTTGTTCTGAGAAAGCTTCAGTTTTTATAAAGAGCTTTCTAGTGAAAACAGTAAAGATACCTAATTAGCTCCTATTTAGCGTGTTGTGAATGTACCATAATGACCACCCACCATTTTGTGTATGAAACCAGCTGAACGAATCTTCATATATGAAAAACAGAAGCTTGGAACATGTGCACAGTAGTTTGAAACATGAAAAAAAATGCTGAAATCTTTACGCTGTTAAGATATGAATAACAAAGTTAAACATATACTACATAGTGAGCAACAAGCATAAAGCTTTCACCTCTCTTCATGGGAAATCCTATGGAAGGTGAATAAACCCAAGCAACCATTTTAGGAACTCATGCCATACCATTTAAGAAAGCTTGCTTTTATCCCTGTAACTGACAAAGTATTTTCATTTACAAGATTTCTTTTGTTCCTGTGTATCTGCAGCTAACAGAAATTTTTAAAGCCACTCAGTTGTTTAATTACTAGACTCAACAAGGAAAGTTGTCATTTAGAAAAATAAAGTAAACCAAAATCAGTTAAATTGGCATTCTTCCCCAATAGTTCAAACTTATGAGTAGTTATTCTCCCTTCTCTTCAGATCCTTCTCTAAACTCTCTCATCAGGATTTCAAAGTTAGATGATCAAATGTGCAGAGAGGCACCTAATTTCTCACAGGCGCTTCTGAAAGCTCCTGACTAGGTCTACAGTCAACAATTTTCTTTCTCTTCCCCTGCCCCCACCTTTTTCTGGCCTTTGATCTTTAGAAAGCACAAATGCCATTACAGTGAATAAAGTCATAGCCCACAGAGTCAATCCCCTGCTATTTACCTCTTTTGCCCCTGCCCCCCTTCACAGCCGAGACTCTAGCATAACCAAGCTAGTTAACTTAGGCTAAGATACAGCAGCAGGTATCATCAGCACTGTGACAAATGAGAATGTGTGTCAGGGGAGACTATTTAAACAAACAGTTGGATGCTTGGGAACACAGACAGAAGACCTAAGATCTTGCTCTTTTTTCTTTTTCTTTCTCCCTCCGTCTTCAAAACAGAAGATTAAGTTTGCTGTGAACATGAGCTGATGAAAAGAATTCAAATAGTGCTTTGAATAGTGCCACTGGGAGCGTCACAGGAGAATTACAAATTGCTGCTGGAGACACCAGTCTCCCTTTACAGAAAGTTAACATAAAAGTACACATATCTTCTTTCTATAAGGTACTAACTTGTAAATTAACCTTTAATGGAGTATAAATGATGTCCTGAAAGAACTGCTTATGCAGCTATATTTATGATCTAGAAAATTGCAAATATTTACAAGATTATAGGTGTTAATGGTCTGTCAAAAATGTTTGTATATTGTACATACATTAAACCTCAGTTTAAGACCACCCTGCTATAAAGACCACCCCATTTCTCGTCCCATATAGAATTTCACTTTGATTCTATATATTCTATCCCTTATAACAAGGCTAGGCCCCAGCATACACCCAAACCACTCTAGACAAGGAACTTCTCTCCTCCATAGCATCCACTTATTTTACTCTCTGTTCACAGATCCTCTGTGCTGCTCTCTACTAGCCAGTATTATCATTGTTATTCAACTTCAGTAAGAGATGTGAAGAACATTCCAAGTTATTCTTGCTGCTCATGACACACTCCAAAGGTAAACAAAGCTGGAAGGGGCAGTCAGGTACAGGCTTAGGAGAACCGAGCAGTACTTTACTGCTATACAAGCAACAACTCCACCTTCCAACATTCCTGCCTCAGTTTCCCCACTCTGCTATAAGCCAGTCACACTTTTTAATGAAGCATCTTTAGCATCACTGTGTTCTCCTCCAAGGCAAATATTTACTGTTCAAACATGGGTCATCAATAAAGAAAACAGATAAACCAAATCCTGCTGTCTGGCCTCTCTTAAGACCTCTGTTTCCAAGGGCTTCTGCTGCTGTCTACACAGCAGGTGTACCCAGCAAGGCCTTTCATCTAGCTGGTAGAGCAAGCCCCTTTCCCTGACCCAGCACTTCTACAGTAGCCCCCTATTCCCTACAGCTCACTCTCAGCTAAGCTGCTTGTTGTTCTTTTATCTCACCACCTGGGTGCAGCTAATTAATCACATGTGGGGCTACACACCCAACTCCTTAATACAATATTCTCTTGCTGTGGGTCAGTAAAATTCAAACTTTTAATTTTCTACATTCAGCTCTCAGGTCTGAGCTTTCTTTTTTTTCTCTAAGCTCATTATTTAAGCTCTAATTTTCCTTACAACAATTTTTAATTGAGATTTTCTACCAGTGCTACAGTGAAATAAAAAAATATCCCCTCTTTAAGTTATCAGCAAATTCTATATTTGTCTCTGATTTAATTTTTTCTTTGGTAAATAATTATTAATATATCTTTTCCAGACATAAGTTATAGTGACAGTAATTTCAATACAAACTATTGAATATATTTTTGCTTATATATTCAAAGTGAGACCCTAATTTGTCCTCTGATCTATTACAGTTTCTTTTCTGGGCAACTGAGTAACTTTCTATGTCAGAAATTTGATTCAGACTTCTGAATTGAAATTTCTTTTTCTGCAAACATTGTCAAATAAAAAAAGTTGGATCTTGGCTGTTGTGATAGTGAGATTTCAGAAAGGTCAAAGTTCAAATTTTGAAAAAGGAACATTTTTTGGAAATGCGCATAACTAAACCCAGTCTCTTACTCAAAAGATGTTACATTTTTAAATACTTGCTTTAGAAACATCAATGTATTAATGCACAAATACAGCTGGGGAAAAAATATTTTAGGAACAAATACTTGGGCCTCTGCCCAGGTTTTATTACAACAGATTATTTTCTTTTGTAATTTGTCATTTGCTGTACATTACCTTGCTCATTGACTGAAAAAACAGTTCTTTAGGATAAAAAAAGTCAAAGGAAAACTTGAAAAGGCTCTGTCCCCACTGACCTCATGCACATTTTTATTGATATCAAATTGCTCATATTTTTTTGCCTTGCCATTTTCATTTTTATACCTGCTGGGTCAGATCTTCAAATGATGTAAACTGGCATAGACCTAATGGTTTCAATGAAACTATCAGAGCTGAGGATCTGGCATTAATTATTGGGGATTTTCTGTTATCCAGTACGATAATGTAAAAGCAGTTCCTCTCAACTCTGAAACAGAACTATCTGTAAGCTAACTACAGAGATAAGTCTTAAGTGAACTACTATTAGAAAAATGTTAACTTCTAAGATTTTACATAGATCTTCAAATTACCTGATTATTTTTATGCTGTGTCAAGAGAATAATAAAAGTTGTTTCCCACAAATTATGAAACATTAAATTTTCTTTAAAATATATCGTTTGCTTGGATACCTCAATGAAATAATGTCATTTCAATTTTAGTGTTTTACACAGAACGACCTGGCTTCTATCAATTTGGCTGCTAATAAGCAGCACAGCAAACAACAAATCTTACATATAATTTTCAGGTTTCGAGTATTGTATTTGACCTGTTTTTTTGGCTGGCATAATCAGATACATTACCAGGTTCCCAAGTATTCCTTTCATCTCAAGTGCATAGTTTCAATAAGTCTTCTCTAAGTCTTCTTCTGAGATTAGTCAGTTAAAAATGCTTTTTATACAAGTCCCTAGATAAACTTCAGAATTTTATTTTTATAGTCCTACAGGTTACCTTCTGGTTTTGGGGCATCCACTGAGTAGAGATCAAAAGCCCAAGATCTCTAGCAGATCAATGAGAGGTTTTATTGCAAGCAAACACTGTGTATGTCATACAGGTTCTATGCTTCTAACAGGTATTTCCCATGTTAATCAAAAGCATTATAAACTATGTATTTATAACTCTGTTATAGAATAAACAAAACCTCCACACAATCACAAGTCCAGGTCAATGAACTTTGAAGCCTCTAATGTTAGCTTTCAAGGACAAAGATAAAACCAAGATCTTTCTGACTACATATCTGAGATGTCTCAATTTTCTCTGATCATCAGAGCACTGAGCTATAAATTTCCATCAGTATAGTTGGGTTTCTTGCTGCCAATACTCATACTGGAAGTGTTTTCCACCAATAGATGGAAATATCCTGATTTATCATATGTAAACTTGTACTTGTGGCTAGTTTATATTATTCTTATTTTTTCCCAGTACTTTTATTTGGAAGTGTGTATCTAACTTTGGTGTCTTCCCTCTTGATACTTACACAGAGTGATCATGGACCTTGAATCAATTTGCTGATTTCAAGAGCAGTTAAATATTTTTGTGGATCTGAGCCTTCACGTTCTTCCATTCAAGTTTTTCCTCTGTAAAGGAAGAATAAACAGTCCTTCCTTCCCTCTCCTCTATATGTTCATGTTCAGACTGTAAATTCTTCAGGGCAAGAATTTTGTTAATAAATGTTGGTTTAGTGCCTACTACAATGGGTATCTGCTCACAGTGGGGTACTACTATGTTTTAAAAAAAAAAGTAAATATTACTGACAGTAAAAATACAGCTCGTCAACTAAAGGTGCATGAAAAGAATTTTGTCCTGTAGGACATCAAAGTTCTTAAAAATTCATATGTCAAGTATTGCCATCTGAACTAAATTAGTTTTGTAGAACTAAGATTTCATGGCAAATAAAAATAGTATATCATCTTAATAAAAGCATCATGTGCAAAGGGAAAATAAAAGCAAGAAAGATATAATTTTATAGTACTTGCACAGTTCTTCTTACCCTGAACTGAAATTCAAAACTACCAAAAGAAGCAGCCATCAACAGCCACATAATCAATCTGCTGCAAAGCTGGTGCTGGTCTCCAACTTATTTGATACAAAGGACAGTGGAAACAATAGGAAAGTTTGCAGGAGTGTAGTAAATAACTCTAATGCTTTGAATTGCAAAGGGTAAGCAGCCTACCAAAAGTATTTATCAAAGTCATATTGGGGGAAAGAAACATCACCAAATATAACAGTGCAAGCCAGATGCTTGCAGATTAAATGGGGTCAAAAATGCAACCCTAATTTTCATAACATCCTCATAAAAATTCACAGGAAACTGCTTTCTGAACCTGTTATGGAAGAGGTTTTTTTGAAAGTTAAAGGGGAGTTGCAGATTGAGGTTCTACTGAATAAGGTCAGAATTACAGAGGAAGGGAAAAATTACCTGTTCATTAAATAAAACTAAGAACATAAAAATCAATACCAAACAATGGCTAAAAGTAGCTGACAGTTATGTCTAGACTTGTGAGATCAGATTTACATCTTTCAGTTTGCACTTGTGTTGAAGGTTGAGATTGGAGTCAGATCTTTAACCCCTTCAGTGAAGGAACCAGAATTATTGCATAAAAGAGACCAACATACTTGACTTTTGCGAACTCCACAGATTTGCCCCTAAATATAAAAAAAGAGAAGAAAAGGAAAGGAAAAAGGAAAGGAAAAAGGATGATTTTAATTTTCTTTTTCTTTGAAATCTCAAATTTCAGTGAAAGTTCTTATAGAAAATTTGTATTTACTTTTTTACCTGTAACACAATGGGTTACAAAAATATTTTTCCCTCTACTTTTAATTTAGAAATATTGAACAAAAAAAATTTTTTTAAATGCTCTGAGACCTTCCTGTTTGGGCGGGGTTTCTTCTATATTAGACAACAAGATCCAATTCAAAATCAATTATTCACCTCTCAAAATTCATACCATTGAAGATGACCTATTGCTTGTGTTACCCCAGGAATTTTGAAGCAAGGGCTATTATTTCTTTTCTGTGTATGTAGGAACAGGAGATGTCACTATTCTTATTTTCTTACTGAGACTAGAGACCATATGATTCAAAATACAGAAAATTAGGTCACCTGAATTTTATCAACAAGGGCTCACAATCAGACTGGTTAGTGGTGCACAAAACTCAATTTCTAGGTGAATTTCTAGAAGTAGAAGCGTTGGTAGAATGTTGATGTGATATTTGACCTACAAGATTTCAACTCCATTACTGATAACTTATAGTCTCACAGATCTGTGCACTCTAGTAAATTATAACTGAGTGAGAAAAGAGGGCTGTAATAAGGTATCAAGGGGAGGATGTGGGTCGGGGACTGGATCACACTAAATATATAGATGCTGTGCTTCTTCCTCATCATTCAGTAATGATTTTCTTCAGCTTCTCCAATCTAAACACAGGTGTAAAGAGTAGGAGCAATACATGCACCTAAAACATTGTGCTTTTTTTATATATATAAACCCAAGCCTCAAGTCCATTGCATATAATGGAAGATGTCCCAGATTATTTCTCTAGAGTACAGACTTTAGCAAAAGAGAGGTTTTTATTTTTAAGAAAACATTAAGATGGAATCTCCACACGTGCAAAGGCCAAGATACCAGAAGCCTCAACAAAGTAAATTAAGGCCATGTTATTCAATATCTCTTAAATATAATGAATGATGAAGCCCATTAGAAATTAAAGGAAACAGATTTTTTAGGTCCTCATGATGGCCTTTAGCTGCCATTCAGAAAACCTGATGTTTTCCCTTACCACTAAGTTCCCATGCCAGCAGCACTAGGATGATGCCCAAAGCAATGACAGGCATTTAATTTTCAGGCTTTGATATTGCAAAACAATGCACCAAAGAGAAATGAAAACTTAACAAATTGGTTGACAATTTTCTTTTAGACTCTTCCCTTTCATTTCTACCATACCAGTTTACCTCCTGCTGACTTGCAAAAGAAACACAGTGTAATTAATTTGCTTTAGTGAACAGTGAAGGAATACAGAATGCAAATATAAGAACCATAGCTTTGGTGTATTTTGGCTGACAGTTTAAGCTTTAATTACTATCTGCCAACAATTTGTGCAGAAGTCTAATTTCTAATGCAAAGAATTATTGGAAGAGCAGACAATGAATTTTTAAACAAGTAAAAACCAGCCACATCTGAACATAGTGGCCATACTCTTTTTGTAAACAGAAAATTTAATAAGTCAGTATGTTGATAGGACATGTGGTACAAATAAACTGGGCATAGGAGTGACTACACAATGCAATTTATTTCCAGCAAGGATTAAAATAATCTACTACACTTATAAAGGTCATATTTCTTCTTCCATGGAAATCCAGGAATGATTTTTCTTCTGTATTTCAGCAGAAAAATAATTCCTAAATAATATTGCAACTGAAGCACAAGTTGCTACTCTCTCCTAAATATTCAAAGCTACTATAGCTGTAGAGCATAATTATGTTTTGTGTCCGTACAGCCTATGAACGAGTCTATACTCAGGGCTGCCCTATGCAAACATGACCTGTGTATCACATTTACAGTAAGTTTAAAACTTCTGCAAGTCATCAGACCTCGTGCACATGTGACGCATAGACTGTCTGTTCATGATCAGATCACCTAGAATGATGAGATATGTTGGATTAATATGCATGCTTGAAGCTACTCTTCAGCACATGCACATAAAGGCTGGACAGCAGAGTTGACTTGAGGTGCTTCTACCCTTCCTCATCTGTAGTTCTGTCCATATAGTAACAATTCAGTGCCCTGTGTTCTGCCATAGCAACTGTTTGTGATTGCAACTGTTTCAGCTAAACATAAGACATAGCTTTCTAGGGTTCCTATAATAAATCCAGATGAAATACTTACACATATGCTGTGCAACACCTGTGAAGCCAGCTCAACACCTTGAAAACATTATGTCAGACCTACTGTATGGGTTATGATAATTGTGTACATGAGGAACAGAGCAAATCTGTGCGTGCAGGGAAAAAACCACGGAGCTTGTGGAGCAGGTCAGATGCTTCCTGAAAGACTTGACTTACTGAGTGAGTGCAGCCTGAATTGAAAGCACATGTGTGGTGGGCAGGTCTGTCCAAAACTTCCAGAAAGCATCAGATTTACTGCATGCACACAGCAACTGTGTAGTGCATGCACACTTTGTCAAACATTTCTTGAAAGAACCATCTTATTACAACTGCCTCACGGGGGACAGTCACTGATGCTCTACTTGGCCTGCTGTGTTACCAGAAATCCTGGATAAATGTTTGAATATGGCAAAATCTTTGAAGCTAAACCTTTTATCCAGAAAGAGGAAAATTTGGAGGTGTGGTATCCCATATTTCTTTGTCAGTAAACTCTAGTGTGAAGAAGCATTTCCCAGATAAAATTCTTGAGTCACTGTAATGACTATAATGTTAAAACATGTCAATTGTCTCTAGTCTGACACATGACCCAAGTACAACAAGCTAAACATTCCCTTACTAGAATTGTGAGATAATGTGCATGTATACAATATGGACAATGTTTCTTATAGCTGTGGGATACTTCATCTGCCTCCCTGTATCCTTTGCTACACTTGCGCTGCAGCATAAAGGAAGCATCTCACTCCTCCTCCTCCTCTCATTACAGAAGAGATTCAGCTTGCCATAAAATTGCATGTCTGATTCAGAGCAATACGACTGACTTTCTCTTTTTTTACAAAAAAGACAGCATATTGTAAGATGAACATGGCATACCAGGAAAAGTCCACAGAGGTTATGACTTAAGCTTAAAAGATGATGGAAGTTAATTATTCTTCTTGAAGCCAAAACTGCTTGAAAATAGGTTTCCTTTGACAATCATCCCTAAATTTAAAAACTTGGCTGCAGAGACCACTTGTTTACAGTCCTTCCCACACACCACACTTCTGTCGGTGAAGCAAATAGAAATTAAACTTTGAACCTATCGTGTGTACACAGGAAGCAAAGACATGATAAACTCACCATTTGTGCCAAATTTGTTTCACCTATTGTGCTATTTTGGTGCTAAAATACAACTGGAATGCTGGTCTCTGCAGATAAAATTAGAAACCCAATACTACACTTGCTAAGTAATTTGCTATACTTGCACATTCAACTTACGTACTTAAAGCTTTGGTGGTGCTTATTGTCACATCCAGGGTAGGTAGGCTCAGATTTCAAGCAGTGGTTGTGCTTAAGAAATAACTAAGCACACAGATGGAGAAGCAGTGTGGAATACTGGATGACACGCTGCGTTTGGGAGTGAGGAGACTTCATTTCTATTCTTGTTATATGACTATGACCAAGTCGCTTCCTTTTTCTCTGACCCCTTCCACCCTCATCCATTATCTGTCTGCAATGCAAGCTTGCTTCCTTACTTGCAATACCTAATAAAATAGGGCCTGTAGGTGACCCTGTAACACAAGTAATAATCAGTACAATGCTTCTTGCCTATGTTTATTAAGGCATGTTCCCTCCATGATATTCTATGTTTATGATTCAAGAGATGGCAACATGTAGCCATCAAATTCACAGAAGACATTATAATTCCCAGTGGGAAAACAGTCTTACAAATAAATATGTGAACCACTAATGGTTCCAAAGGCTTTTTGTTTCCTTTGTACCCTGTAAATCTCTAGTACGTATCAGATACAAATATATTTTCAAACACCAATTAATATATTTTATCTTACTTATTAAAGTGTGTGGAAAAGTTAGTCTCTGGCAATGTGTCTCACTACTATATCTGTCTACTATTCTTTATCCATTTTTTAAACCCACAATTTTATATATTATTCTTCCATTTCACATAGGGTTTTATTTTTATGGAAAAGGCCACCAGGAATTCCTGGTACTTGAGAGTTTAATATTCTTAAGGAATTTTTAACTTCTATCAACAATGCAAATAGAAGTTATGTTCAAAGTGAATAAAGTGAATATAGTGAATAAAGATTGATCTAATTAGTCTAATTAGAAGGTATTACTGCTTCCTAAAAAATGTGAACAATAAGACAAACTGGGAAAAGAGTATGAAAGAGAATTGGAGCTTTTTCACCATTATCTGAAGACCAAAAATACAATTTTTATTACACACATAGAACACCACAGATAACAGCTGGCAAATGTAACACACACTCCCTGGTTAAAGTTCATGTCATCGGCAGAGTAAAATGCATAGCGCTAAACCCTAAAATGTGTTTAGCATTCTGGTCTTAACCCTGGTAAGCATTAAGCACATGATTTTCTTTAACCCCTCAGAAGGCTAAGTAGTTCCACTGAAAACAATGAGACTGCTTAGATGCTTAAAAATTAAATGGAAACGCAGGTAGGCTGTGGATTGGGACCAACACACTTTGCAGATCCAGCCACTAATTCACATCCTTGTTTTCAGCTGAACACATTTAGATCACCCAGCTCTGTACAGTGCTTGGTACAATAACCTACAGGTAACTGCAGAAGCACTAATTGTATGAAGGGTAAGTAATGTTGCTACAAGTAGACTAGATAAATTCACATAACACGGGTTCAATTTCAGTTAGTACTAGTTAGGTCAATCTTGCTTATATCCCTGATATTATAAATATGCAACATTAGTAAGAGCCTAACATGTCAAATAATGTTAAACAATTTGTAGACCAGAAGTTTTTGTGAGAAAAGCTCAGTTTCTTGAAATATACAGCTTTTAATGGAACTGAGAAGAGCAATTATCTTTTTTTCTGATAATAAACATGAGAATAAAAAGATGCAAACCTAAACTTAGACTAATGAAAAGTCTATGCTGAGTAATGAGGTGATTAGTTTATATACCTTAAGAACCCCAAAATACACAAAGGCACTGTAATAAATAATCATCAAACATCCGTCTTTAAGATGGAATACTTATACTAAAATTACTGCTAAATAGTGAGATGAAATAGGTTTTTTTAAACAGAAAATGTCTGTGCACTGCCATGTTAGTGACAAGGATTCCTAGGCAGAGCTCTGCGTGTGTAGGTCTCCCCACTCCAGGTTTTGCACATCCTCAAAGCATCAAAGTCACTATGTATGTGCTGGTGGGTTGATCTGCCTATGTACAGCACCTTTTCTGCAGAGCTTTGAAAGTTCAGAAATCCTGAAAAAAAACAGGTCAAACTCTCATTATTCTGCTCCAATAGGTTCCCAAGGAAAAGAATCCAGACCCACTGAGTAAGAGTTATCATAGTTTCCTGTGCTACTCATAGTGTCTTATGTTTTTTGTTTGGATAAATAAATTCTCTCTCTCACTAATCTCATAACTGAAATAAAAAAATAAAATAAAAAATTATGATTTATCCTAAAATTTACCACTTAATACCCCATTCAAGAGTATGTCGTGTTTGGAAAACTTGTAACAAAATCTCTTTTTAAAACATAGCCTCTTTATAACATCAGACTATTTTACATGTTTGCGTTAAAGAAGTAGAAAATAAAGCTCAGCACAGCCATTTAATGGGAACAATCTTAAGGCTTGTCCACACAGGAAGTTAAGCTAAATTAGCTGAAAGGTGTGAATTTAAAGTGCATTAAAGTATGGTGAACTACAGTCACTTTACTTCTGAATGAGAACATTCACACCAAACTTTAATGCACTTTAACTAATATACTTTAAAATCATATCTTTAGTTAATTTGTCTTAACTTCCTGTGCAAACAACTCTTCTCTAACACTTACTGAGAACCACAATATAAATTAATGTGGGTATATTTATAAATATGCCTATTAACCTTAAGACTCTGAGTCAATAAAATTTGAGATGTTAAATAAAAGTAAGAAATATGTCCTTGTATGAACTTCGTAGTACAATGAGAGTGCAAACAGTCCTAGTGTTCCTAGTGCATTAATTTAGCCCTAATCTGTGTAAAAGTATATTAACTACTCAGAGCCAGATTTAAAAAAAGCACTTGCGTATTGTAACTGACTATAATATGAATTTATTCCTGAAACAAATGAAATGTAAATAGATAGAAAAGAAAGCTATATTTTATTTAAATACAGTACATATATTGAGATTCACCAAGAAGGGCTAAATATAAAGGACTCAGATTTGAATTCACTTTAAAAAGAAGCAAGGAAATAAGGCTCTAAAATTCCTCCTTTTCTGAGGGACATCTGAAAGTCATGGTTATAAAGGATGCCTCAAATTATCCAGAGAAAGCAAAACAAGACTTCGCCCCAGATAACCTGCGAAATCAATACTAACTGTGTTTTTCCTGCCACTGCTCAAGTTAAGAAAACCTTTTCAGAAGCAGCTCTCATAGAAAGAGAAGAGACAGATGCTTAACACCCCGTGTATATGTACAGAGTGACTTAGTGCTCTGCCAAACCAAGGAACAATGGTCTGGCATAACAACCAGTGTTCAGACTGTTGTGCTCTACAGGTTAACACATTCAGCTCAGCTACCAGAAGTCTAGCTTGGAAAAAAAAAAGATGCCCTTTGCAAGAGCAGGAAAAAAATCTGTTTTTCTAGCCAAGCTGGCAGACTGACACTGTCCACAGTACACAAGCAACCCTGGATGCAGCCCCGCATGTTCTCAAGGTTACATAGAAACTTCCCAATTCCCCCCTAGCTAGCCTGTAAGTCTTTCCTCTCTTCGAAAGCTGATGAATAGCACACATTTAGTTCAAAAGGGAAAATGCAATAGTGCTGAGACCTTTATTTTTACTGATGACTTAGAGAATGGGATAGTGGACCATGAAGAAGATTCTCTTTAAAAAGAGGACTCCTAAAATAACAGCACTGATGACTGCTAAACCATAAACTTTTTATGAAAAAAATATGCTGTTCAGCATATATCACCTTTTTTAGTTTATCAATTCACAAAAACCTTGCCCTGATTCAAGCACTAGATTTTCTGATCGACCAGGCTACAACAGAATAGAGATAAAAAGATATCTAGCAGATGATATATAAATAAATATTTTCATTAGCCTACATAAATATTTTGAAATGCTGAGTATTGCCAGAAAAGTTATTTCAGTTAGTTAACAGAAGAAATCCATCAGTTAAAAGCTTCCTTAAGTGCATTGATAATTTTGCTCTTACAATTTTACACAGTGACACAATTAAAGAGTATTATATTAACACAGGTAGCAAAGCTATAGCCATTTACAGTTCAGCAAAATGTAAGAGTGTCCTTGCTCGGGCATCCTGCTGCTGTGTACTGCATATTACAAAACACACTCAGTGATGAGAATATCTGGGTCTGTATGATAGCTTTTTCTGAGTGCAGACTGTTGCTTAGACACACACAGCCTTATGCTTTGAATCTCAGAGCCATAATCCTCGTGTTTTCTGATTTCACCTAACTGGGCAGACCAAGCACTATTTTTGAGCACTCTGTACTAATACAACCTTTGGACAGGTTTCCCATTGCTGAATATTCTGCATTTTGTGCTGCCAGAGCTTTTAAATCATGGTTCATTTTCATGATGAAAGCCAGTCATATGTAAAACAGAAAGGCTAGCCATTAGGTTAAGAGTCACAGCCAAAGGCAGTAAGAATGTGTGTGGCAAAATTGAGCTATTTGTCCCATAGCCCCTTTTTGTGTGGTATCTTACTCCTCTCACATCTCACTCAGTACCGTCCCTTCATTTCCAACATGTTCTCTTTGAAGCCCTTAATTATGTTATATGTCATAGAATAAGTCCAGGAGAAAAAGCAGTTGTTGCTTTTGCCAACACTACAGCAAATGTAGATTCCCTTTAGGGGGTGGCCTCTCAGCGTTTTCCCTGAGCAGTGGGCACTCACTGAGTTGAGCTAACTAGACAGTTCAAGATTGTAAGTGAAAATATATGGTCATATTCTGCTTGTGCAACAACATTCCATAGTCCTAAACTTCTGGGGTGCCATGGTCTTTCTTGTAATTTCCCCCAAATTAGACTGTTAATATGCTTTAAGAATTCTAGGTGATTTTAAGTTTGGTCATTCTATACTCTCAGCCCTTTAGAACCATGCTCATCGCAAGAGCCTCTAAACATGCTTTTCACTAGTGTGATAAGCAAGAAACAGCTCCCATCTCTGATGCTGTTTGCCATGTCCTTCTCTTCCCCTTCTTTGTAGCTTATGGAGTGGGGAAGTTTGCATTTCACTTTTTAATTATTCCTCCTCCCTGAAGTTAACACCAGAACATTGCTATCTACACAAACTGAAAAGTGGGAGCTGTATTCTACAGAAGATCCAGGCCCTGCTTGGACTAGGCTTGAGTCAGCGGAAGAGGGACAGTTTTCTCTTTTGCTCAGCAATGTAAACTGGGGACATAATGTAAACTATAGAAAGTCGTGCATCAGTCTTGATCATCCCAGTTATCACATCCTAGAAATACAGAAAAACTTTAAAACAGAAAAAAAATTAAGAGAAAATGCACCCGAGACATGCAGACATGTCTAATTCATACCATCAAGCGACGAGCTAAAACTTTAACTTCAGTGATTATACCTGAGACATTTAAATGGTTTTAAATTATAAGTCTAGCAGAAGTATTTTTCTAATAATAAGCCATTAATTCTGGCAGTTTCAGACTGTCTGAATCTAGGTGTATAAACTGTAGCTGCATCAATCAGTGCTGTGTGTCTGGCTATTTCAAGCTTTCCTTGTTAGTGTAAAGAAAGAACAGTTTGTCCACCAAGCACAACAGCAGCTGAGATTCCCGTTGATTGATAACTAAATGTGCCGTAGTGAAAATATATTCGGACAGAGCTGAAGAAGCAGGCACAGCAAAGACGTAATGGGGGCGGAGGAAGGAGAGATGAAATTGGCCACAACAGGAAATTCCTTCTCGTGAGTCTTCCAACTATCTGACAAGATGGATTTCATTCCTGCAGGTAACAGTGCCTTTATATTTAATCTTCTACACCATCTGTAACCATGCAAATTCTTCCCTATTCTATATGCAAGCTCAATTACTGAAAAATTATTCTTGCTGTTTAGGACATTCTCCACTGTATATTAGTACTGTATCACATATAGAATCCACTGATGTCAACAAAACTGGTGTGTAAAGAAAGCATGTATATAAAGGGAAGTTATTTTGCCAGTTGAAGAATCCTTTATTGATCACTGTTAGGAAGTTGGAAATTTCTGAGTCTAAAGTGGTTTACCAAGAGGCTTGTAGTATTTATTTCCAGAGAACCAATGATTTTGCTGTTGGTAAAATTGGCAGAAATTCACAAATATCACAGTATCTAAGCTGAAGAACCTTATTTTGAAAGCTTTACAATTCTAGCTAGGAAAGGAATATTTTCTGCTGTAAACGTCAGTATTATACACAGTGACAAGTAAAACTCAACTCATTTTCCAGTTTGGTGAAAATTTCAGGTTTTGGGTTCTCAGCCAAATGTCTGTCTGAACTTCTTTGACAGCCTGAAAAAAAAGAAGTTTCAGAGCAATAGATTTCTACAATTTGCAAACTGTGGAAATCTAGGCTATAAAACCTTGTCAAAATTTGGCCCAGATCCTAATTTTGTACATCAAGTAGATGAACATCACTACAGCAGTTAGTAACACAACATTAGAATTTCCTGTTACATTAGTCTCTTTTCTAACATTCATTCAATCAGTATGGAAAGACTTTTTTCCTCCTATGTAGTAAAATATTAAAGTATGCACTTAAGTTTAAACAGATGCAGTCTTCCTGTCAATGACATAAAAATTTAAAGTGCAACAAATACTTACCTCAGAGGCAGATAATCCTGTAATCAAAATGCCATGCTGTTAGCTCTGTTGGAAGAGATAGTGAGGAAGAGACAGTCACTCTGCCTTCATTTTAGTTATATACATTGGTAGTAAATGCTCCCTTTACTGTCAAAGCAGTGAGGCAAGCATCTCAAGAGTAACTGAGACTGGTTAAATTTGGATGTCACCTACCTCCAATGAGGTGAGTCTGGGCCCCCCATTTTGCCACCTAAGCTAAGTGGTGCAAATACGTTCTGTAGTGAAAGTCAGTTATAATCCAAAGGACTGAAGCATGAATTCACAGGTATATCTGAAAACAAATTTAGAACAATCTTTTCATCATTAAATACATTTTATGAAAAGCAGATTTCTTGATAATGGGTGAAGATTTTAGATGCAGTTAAAAACGATACTTGAAAGCATGAGTCCTTCTTTATGAGTGGAAATTCACGCAGTCATTTTAGCACAACTAATTTATCCATCTGCTTATATTTAGGCAGAAGCTGAAATATCTTGGTCAGCTGATACCTGAAAGGGGAAGAGCTTTACATACAACATCAGGGATGTGATTTTCAAATGTTTTTGGCGTAATAGCCCAATTCAGAGCTCAAGTTTTCAAGGGAGAAAACTGGGAAAATAATACTGAATTAGTTTTCACCCTAAAAGAGAAAAGGCCAGTAGGAACATCCCCCTATTAAGACAGCTTATTTACAGATAACAGTCAAGCTTTCATTCTTATTCCAGTTCATAATTTTGTGTTTTTCTAATTTTTTTCTTCAAAGGTCTCCGCATTATCTTCCCTAATCAGTTGTGAAAAGCACAAAATAAAATGATGTGGCAGAGGTTTATGCACTTGAGAAATCAACCTCCTGCAGTGACTTCTAAATTAAGAAAATACTTTTTTTTGTTTCATCTTTTTCTTGGCAATTTCCATGTAAACTAAAAAGATACCATTCCCCATACCATCAAGCCACATCATTCTTGGAGATAGAACCACAGCATTCATTTATACAAAAGAACTCCTCTGGAACAAACTAGGAATGAAAATAAGATTTATTTTTATTTCTTTATGAGTTTGTTACATGACCTAATGAAGGGACACTACCCCATTCATGCAGAGTTAATTCCAAGTTAGCTTCCCATCTTCAACAGTAAGTGCTGCAAAGAGGAGAGAAGGAGCTGGGGATGACTACAGGGATGCTCATGTTGATACACTACATAGAAACCATTATTAGTAGTTATAGTGTGGTAGCATTCATGAGTCATGGATTAGTGTCACCTGATGATATTGAACCCATCTATGAACTGCCTGTTTCCTCGCTCCAGTTAAAGACATGTCCCTACAGAACTTTTTTAGGTAACAGGATAAAAGATGAATGTTGATTGGATTGATCTGTCTTGCCTAACGGGGGAAGAGGGGTGGAAAGATCCCTTTGTCTTTCCTTCACTCAGAGAACTGGCAACAAGTCTAGTCTATTTTGTTATTTCCCTTTTTCTCTTTTGTCTGGATGTTTCCAATTTTGCAATGAAAAGCATTTCTTTTTCCTTTGCTAGAACATTTTTTTTCTTGCAATATTAACCTTGCCTGGTGCAGAAGCAGGTGCAGGCAGATAAGACCTCTCTTGCTCTTATTCACTGGAGGTGGTGAAGCCAGATAAACCTGCATAGTATGCACAGGCAGACAGGAAAACAGGCAAACCCTGTTATGTCTGTGGCCAAGACACATTTATGAAATTATGTGTTTCTGGCTAGCCTGCAAGGATCACTGAAGACTGATGTTACTGGGTGCTCAAGTTTGGGGAGAAACATCTCACTTTGCAAAAATATACTTCTGTCTCTTTGCCAAAAGTCAGACCAGGAAATGACCCATATATTTCACTGTTCAAAGGGCAAAATTTTGCAAAGGAGCCTACAAGATTTAGTTGTTGAGGTTCCCATTAAAGATTTCAGATTGCTGTGTTTGATCATTAAATTTCAAAATAAAAATAAAATTAAATTTTCAAAAGCAAATGTAACACTGTGTTTATGAAAAGATGAAATTTTAACAGTTAAAATGAAGACATGTTCAGGAACCTGGCTTATGTGAGCCATTTTTTATCTTTTGTCCTGGTTTCAGCTGGGATAGAGTTAAGTGTCTTCCTAGTAGCTGGTACGGTGCTGTGTTTTGAGTTCAGTATG
>JANZLQ010000002.1:33297630-33358509 GCA_026212715.1 Elanus axillaris | reverse complement strand
TTTTGAGTTCAGTATGAGAAGAATGTTGATAACACTCTGATGTTTTCAGTTGCTGCTAAGTAATGTTTATACTAAGCTTCTCATGCCCAGCCAGCGAGAAGGCTGGAGGGGCACAAGAAGTTGGGACACAGGACACAGCCGGGGCAGCTGGCCCAAAATGGCCAGCGAGGTATTCCATACCATGGGACATCACATTCGGGAAATAACTGAGTGGTGTGGGGGTGGGGATCACTGCTCGGGGACTAACTGGGTGTTGATCGGTGGGTGGTGAGGAATTACTCTGTGCACCATTTGGTACATTCCAATCCATTTACTATTACTGTTGTCATTTTATTAGTGTTGTTATCATCATTATTGCTCTCTTCTTTTCTGTTCTATTAAACCGTTCTTATCTCAACCCACGAGTTTTACTTCTTTTCCTGATTTCCTCCCCCATCCCACTGCGTTGCCGGGGAGTGGGTGAGCAGCTGCATGGTGTTTAGTTGCTGGCTGGGGCTAAACCACAACATCTTTGAATTTCTAGTTACAATGAATACATTTAACCAAGGCAGAAAAGATGGCTGCAGGGCCTTTAGGTCCCACTCCTATGTCAACAGCACTTTACTGAGGAACAAATGTTTCACTACACTAAGACAGAATTACATAAAAAAATCTTCACCTTTCCCATACACAGGGGCTGCATTTAATTTTCATAGTGGTTACCAAATAATTAATTTTTACCACTTCTTCTTAACATGTCTGACCAAATATGCCACATAAAAGCCATCCCCACACACTATCAAGCAGACTAGGAGAAACTAGGTAAAAATCATATTTAAGTTTTAAACCTCCTATATAGATTAGTCATATGCAAACTGGGTTGGTCTGTCGACCACCAGTGATTGTCTTACAGAACATGGAAACAAAACCACGAAGTTGCTGACAGTCTATTTTTGTATTTCTACCCATACAAGTTTGGTCATGGCTTCTCTACGGATGCGTATCTGTCCTCGTTTGAACTTGTAGGAGATCTCAGTATCCCCTTTTATGGATTGTGTTTCCTTTATATTCAGACAGATGGATACTTGGGTTTTTTTCCAGCTTTACAGTCTGGATCACAAGCTGGGGTTTGCTTTGCTTCTGGCTGTTCATTTATTCCCGTTTCATTTTCTATTGCATTTGTCTAACAGGAAATTACTGCAAATTACACTGGGACATAAATTTACAGCATACCGATTACCTTGCAGTAATTCTCTGTGTTAGTCCACTCATCATACTCCAAATCCTTAGCAAGTGGAATAAACAGTCTTGTACTTATTGAGTGTTCAAAGTGACCACACAGAGTTGCTGTATATGCTAATATACGTAATCTGGCACCTTAGCTTCCTTTGCAGCAATTTTTCTATTAGCTATTAACTATTTTAGGTGACATTTCAAAAATATCTTGAGGCATGTATATTATGTGTCTGCTGGTGACTTGTTTTCCATGTTAATAATCTAGTTCTTCCCGTACAAATCTGAGTCCAGCCTTTAAATCAAAAAATGAAGTGACTCCCAATAAGGACAGATTTCTAAAAGCCACTGTTTTAAAACACTTCTGTTCAGAAGAACAAGCTCTTATTTTATTAAATGTCTACTGAGCTCTCAACACTCAGTGTTCTCTCACACATAGAGAACATTGTCACATATATGGTGGAAGCCATTATTAGTGGCTACATTAAGACACCGTAAGAACTTTCAAAAGCTATCCATTCCTTTTCAGATTTAACCAAGAACCAGGAAACCATTAATGATTAATTTCATGTATAGAATTATGTATAAACTACTCATGTTTCATTATGGAAAGGAAATAATTTATCTGATTTACTCTACACTTCTAACCCTGAGTCTATTTTTTTTTTATTGTCTGCAAGAATTTCCCTAGTCACACAGAAAGACAAGCGCAGCAGAAGGTTCCAGTAAATCTTTGCACAAAACCAACGTGTCTCTCTTTCCAACCTTCCATCTTATCAAACATGGTGCATATTTTGTGTTATAGCACTCAACTATTAAAAACTGACATCACAAATTTAGTAAAACTAAAAAATTCCACCCACTGCAAACTGGAACTTTACACATGACCAAGTGTTAATAAACATTTTTTTTCAACTCTGCAAACCAGAGAACTATGAACAGAAACCAGAACTTCCATAAAGGAGAAAAAGTCTGGATCTTAATAATACAGTTTAGTAATACATGGAAACATGATGTGCATTTTTGTTATGTTTGTTATTATATTGGTATTATATTTCAATTGTTGGTGGAAATACAGGCTAATAACTCCAGTTGAAAAGAATATTGTTTGCAAGCTTAGGGATACAAACCAGTTATTCTGTACCCAGTACAGCAGCCAGCATGACACATTTCTACCATAATCTGCAGTTGGTCAGCTCTAAAACATCTAATTAAAGCAATTATTCTAGACTTTAATTGTTTATTTTTATTACTGTAATATCAAGAGGCTCCTGATGAAACTGGGGCTATATATGTTCTACAAACACATAGCAGAGAACACTTTCTCTTTCAAGCTTTCAATATAACTAAGACACAGAGGAAACAGCGAAGTGAAGAGATGATAGTTATGTCTGATTTTAGTTACACAGTGGTGGAAACATGATTAGCGGTTGACCCTGCTCAGTCCCATTCCGGTGGCTGACAAGTTGGATGTCTTGGATTTTATATATAATATCAATCTCTTCTTTAAGAACAACAATAAAAAAGGATAGTAAAATGAAGTATGAGCTACTATTTCAGCTACAGTACTGGGTACTGGACATTTCGGGATTCTGATCCTGAAGACCCTGTGATTTTTAGTAAGGCAGAAAAAAATATAATCAAGTTCATAAATAAGGAATCTATTTAAATAGGCTAATTAATTCTCAAAAACATCCTTTGAAAGTTAAACTCAAAGCTCATTGAAATCAGCTAAAAACTTGCATTAATTTCAGGGACTTCTGGATTATGTTCCCCTTCTGTCCCAGCAAAAACCCTTTATCATACTAATTTGAAATCCCAAGATAAATCTAAAAACCCTCTTTAAGAAATGTAGTGGCCTAACTAACATGAAATAAACAATCTAGCCACTTGTTGGGAAGCCTATCAGCATTGAAACCTGGTCCTGTAAGGCAAAATTTGTGAACAGGATAAAAGTCCCAATAAAGTTGGCTGGGCACTTTGAAAGAACTATGGTACATTACGTATTTTATTGCTAACATGCATAAATCAATCAGTGTCCTGAAAGCAGTAGTCTTTCTTAACTTATTGATTTAAAGCAAGAAAGCCCAATCGGCACAGTTATGTGTATAAATAGCTGATTTTGATGAGGTAAGACCCATGAGTAAGTGTTTGCAAGAGTAAGGTCTGAGATATACAATTTACAGAGAGTTTGCTGGGTTTACAACTAATTACACTTTATGTCAACAACTTAAGTCTAAAACATCAGCTTTTTCAACAGCAATATTAAGCTCAGCAAAAGTTTTCAAAGGAAAAAAAATATCACATGCAACAATGACTACACTTATTCTCAACATACAGTTTCTCAGTATTGCACTAAAGCAGTGCATTACTATCAACTTTCTTCTCTCTACAGATTCCTGCAGGGGAGTTAGTTTTTAAATAATTTTAAAATTCACTATTAATCATCCTCATAAAAAACATGCCAGAAACCTGGACAGACGTTCGTAACAAAATAGCAGACAGAGAACTAATTAATATCTATAAATAAAGTTTAGCTGCAAGATATGAAGTTTGTGTAAAGCCACATACATTTATCTCCCACTTAGCCACTTCTGCCTGCAAAGGCACACTGTACT
Source organism: Elanus axillaris (assembly GCA_026212715.1). Taxonomy (NCBI): domain Eukaryota; kingdom Metazoa; phylum Chordata; class Aves; order Accipitriformes; family Accipitridae; genus Elanus; species Elanus axillaris. The sequence continues at coordinate 33,354,679 of JANZLQ010000002.1, read as the reverse complement.
CTGTGACCATGTAGCCATGTAGACTCGGAGGTAATAGGCTAAAATATTTTTTACTTTTCCTGTTACCATCCTCCTATAACATCTCTCCTTTCTCTATCCCAATTCCTTCTTTGCTTCTTGAATGATGAATCTGAATATAATCCTGACTGGCACTATAATCAGACTGTGAGGACCGACAATGCTCAGTGTAAATAGTACCACTTTCACAGCTGTACTGTTGCATACTGTGGGTTTAAATAAATAGCCATATGAACACAACAGCAGATATCAATTGGAGAAACACTTTTGCCATTCTGTTTTGTTCCCTTAAATAGAAAATAGCAAAGAATTCCTGTTGTTCAGTAGGGACAATAATGAGATAGGATGGGAGCCATCTAGAGCAATGCTTATCACCAAACTGCAGACAAGCAGTGACAAAAAAAGAAATTTCAACTCCTCAACCAGTTTTCCCTCCACCCTTTTTTTCTCTTACATTGCTCAGAATCTGATATGCTCTCCAAACCTTCATCTTTCCATCAACTTATGGAGTTTTAAAAATGCCTGTAGCATGACATGATGTAAAAATACAAGCCTCACCATAAAACATCAAATGTTGCAACTCAGCCTCTTATTATTATCTAAATGAAACTGAGTTATTTTTTAATGTACCACTGCAAGGAACAATTCTTTAGCTAATATAAACTGTAGTAGTTCAAGTGAATTTGGTAGTGCTGAAACACGTCACAGCTGAGGCTCTGTCCTTACCCTCATGCAAGACTGCACACTTTCTGTCCTAAATGCTCAAAATGGATGTAGATAATGACATATAAAATATACTTTATCTAAGGATATCCTGGAAAGCAGTGAACATATAGCTATTATGACATTTGCTTTTAACCCCAAATGAACCACAGTGGTCAAGTTCAGACAGCATTGGTCTAAGCCTTATAATACTGTGTTAGAAATCTGAAGAACCCTTTAAATAGACAACATAGGGACATTCAGCTGCCCAGTGATGTCACAGAGTTTCTTTCTACACAGTACTGCAGTGAAAAGCAATCAGATTATACAGAAGGAATTATACAATGGAAGTCACTTCTAAAATAATCAACATTAACTAATCAGATGTGGGAAATTTTATAATATATCAGCCCATTTAGTTTTCAAAAGCCCCTAACAACCATCATCTGGTTCAAATTCCAACTCAAAGTAAAACGCTATGTTGATTATTTTTAAAGAATAACTTTCTGGATATATATTAAATAAAAATTGAATTATTACCTTCACTTGTGAGCCAAAAAGTATTGTCACACCAGACAGAATCCAATAAAAATGGCCAGTTCTTTTCCATATCCTTTTGCAATGACCATAGGTCAAATTTTCCATATATAAAATGCCTAGTGATATATATACTTTTCAGGAGGTACAAATGGCCAAATGGCAATTCTAAGTCAACATTAACTTCTGAACAAATTTGATACACTTCATTATAATAATTCTTGAAATACAGTCATAATTTTAAATATTATTACAGAAACTTCCCCAAGCACTATAATCATACATTCAGTGAAATATTTCAGAGTTCTTCCTTTGCTTTTCAAAAGTGCACTGACTGCATATGTCAATTTCCACAACATATTATTTTAGTCATTAAAATGTTGGACCAAAAATTCCTATCTATTTCAAGTGACAATCTGACTGATCTAAAACTTAGTTTGGCTACAAAAAACATTGTGTTTCTGTCTGAATATCTACTCTCCTTAACCAAAAGAATTTGTTACTCCCCTGGTGATGCATGATAGCTATTGTATAATCTTGCACTGCCCCAAAAAGAGGCTATAGAATCCAGCCTATACAAGCAGAGATTTATGAAGTGGCAAATATTTGCCTGAGACAATTGCTGACCTCAAAGGAACATCTTCAGGAGACCAGGCATGCTGAGCGTTGCCATATGATTCACACAAGGATTAGGTCTGAACAAAAGCTGCAGCAACTTTGTATTTAGAAGAAACTTGGATTCAGGTACATCTTCTCAGCTTGACTCCATGTGAAATTTAAATCCAAAGATCATTTATTTCATCATTGTCAGGATGCAAAAGAAAAAGGAGACATTAGCCTTAAAAGATTTAGAAAAGAGTGTTTTAAGATCCCTCTGCAGATTTCTATCTTTCTCAGCTCACCATCTGCCTTAAGGCAGGAAAGTAACCCTGAACTCAGAGCCGTTGTATATGCATTTCTGATATGTTTCTGGGGAAGGTAAGTTTAGACATCAACTTTGAGCTCATACTGAACTTCCAGAGCTTTCTCCAAAATCCACTCCAAGCTCTCAAGGTTTGCTACTACAGAACAAACCTAATCTTAATCATACATGAGATGATCATTAACACAGCCTTGAAGATGACACAAAAGCAAGCTGCAAAAGCAGTGAAGGACTTTTTTCAGGTCTTGGTTTTACCTTTTTTAGATCAAAGAAAAATATTTCTAGAGACAGAGAAATTAAAGATAAACCGCAGTTATTGTTTATTTTGAAGACGCTCCAGCTTAGTTTTTCCTACAACTCTGTCCCAGGTAATAGACTAGAGTCTGAGGCATGATCCCATTAGTATAACTATCACAATTCCCAATTACTTCTGTATAGCAAACTCTACAAACACCTATTTATGTGCTTTTTCATAACAGTGCTGAAAGAGCAGAGAGAGGAGGGAAAAGAAAGAAAATACTCTTTTTTTAATCCAATGAGTGGAAGAATAAGTGAAAGGAAGTATGAAAAGGCAACACCTACAAACGAAAACTGATACAGAAGTAAAATCAACTTGTCATAGGAAGAGGAGAAAACAGCTCCAAAAATCCCATGACTAAAGAATTAATAGAAGCAGGTGATTAAAAATGAGGGCATAAGGAAGTAATACTGGTTCTCCATAGAGCTGTCCATTAAAACTCTGTTGATAACATTCATGTAGAAAGAAGAAATACTAATCTTAAGTCTTCTCGTATGTATGATATATGTGAATTTGAAAAGGCTTTGAGACAAGCCTTGGTTATCCAAACTCCTTGCTGAACTCTTTCAGATGTCCCACCTACTCTTGCACTTTAGAATACATAAGTGCACTGCTCATTGCCATTGAGTTTTTAAGCTCATCACATTGTTGCTTTTACATCTTAATTGGTGGAGAAGATGTTTTTTTCAGTTAAATAAATATTTGGGCTATAACACTTTCCAGCCGTTTATTCAGTACAGTTTATTCCACATCAAGTATGCCTACACATTAAGCTAACATAATGTGGTTGTAGCAAATTTTGTCATAAGTGAGCTAGCAAGGATGGCACTAGCAATGAAGACATGAAGGCACTAGATTTAGTACACCTTAGAAACAAGAGTGCTCTCAAGGGTCTTTGGAGAGTTGTCTTATCAACCTGGAACAAACTAAACCCATTGCTGCAGCATTTTTACAGCTGCTGTTACCTATGTCAGTAGGAGCATATGTATGCTACAGTAAGAATTGTATTTGGCTCAGTGATACAACATGACTAAGTGGGATGTTGGGACAATGAAAGATTTGGGGAAAATGTCTACTTTCAGGGCCTCCATCTATACCGGCAAGTAGCTGGCCCATTAGTCCCATGGACTATATGGCATTTGACCCACATGCATCTCTCTAACTATATTATAAAGTTTGCCATATAGACATACCCTGAGTCAGGACTTAAATGATGCGAGGATAAAGATTCTAGCTACTTTGCTGAACAATAGCTACAGACTGTATATGACCACTAGTCATGGCTTCTTAAATCCTTTAAAGTTCTCTGAAAATGCCAGACCAGTTCCAGGACTGGAAATAACTGTGTAAGAGCCATTCACAATTCCTAGCTTTTCTGGCTCTTCCCACAAAAGATGCTGAAAAGTCTTTACAGAAGAGGATGCCCACTGTCTACCTTCATGCAGTAGTAATGTATTTTAGCAATGGAGCAGATGAGTGATAACAGGTTGCTAGGGTCAGTATTGCACCAGACTATCACACTAGTCCTCTTTTCAGAGCTACAATATAAAAAGCTACAATCCATGCACAAGCTAATACATGATTTGCTTTTTAGCCAAAGGTATCTTGGAGGAATTATACCTTCTGATCTTCTACTGAATAAATCAGACTGAAAAAGAATTACTTGCCTTGCCTTTTACTTGGTGTTGAAAAATCACATAGTATATAAAAATGGTAAAATCCAGAAATTTGATCCATATGAGATTATCCTTGCTAAAAGCATGAAACTTCTCCAACTTCTTGGCTGCCAGCCACATAAATAAGTTATTCTCATAACTCTTCCTATAGGTCAATCATCATTAATTTCTTTAATCTTTAAGACTAACATCCACTTCTTCCGTTTCAGCTTAGTCTATATATGTGTTCTATATGTAAAGCATCAAGAAATTGAAATAGGTGTTGGTATCAATCTAATCCGCTTCTTCTACATTAGATCTTTGCTTCCTGTTCTAAGATATGTAGCACTTCTGTAGATTATTAGAATTTTTTTTATTTTCTTAGTTTCTGGATGAAACTTAGTGTTACTTCCTTCTCTCCAGGTTTCTGGGGAGGCTTCATTTACGTTTGCAGTGCACTTCAAATGCTTGGATGAAAGGCCCAGTATAACTACTGCTAATAACAGTACAAACTTACTAAATCTGAAGTAAATCAAAGTGCTCTCAGTGGCTTATTCATACAAATTCTCTAACAGCAGGTCTGGCAAAAGGATTGACAGTTTTGTTCATCTGAATGAAAATAAATTCTACTGAAAAAGATAGGGTAAATGTTGACCAAGGGAAAACTGCATAACTAGAGACAAATGGGGATGGGGGAATTAATCAAGAAGATCAATCTGCTATTGCTTAAAATCTTTGCTAAAAAAAACCCTAAACCCAGGATTTTCTTCACATATTACAAAATATACAGACCAAATTGTAATTTGGAACTCAAACACTGCATACTAAATGTAAAATATTTTAATCCTGTACCTTAGATAGTATCACTGATTCATGCAGTAGTATTGTTTGAAGTAGTGCATAAAAGGAGGGAAACCACAGAGAGAAAAGGGGAACAACTCATTTCAATGACATTACATTATTGCCTTCATCTTTATTCAAGCACAAAAGCTAATATTATTCCTAAAGTTGCAAACATAGCAATTTTTCTTAATTTAAATTGGAGCTAAGAGACAAATTGTCAATTACCACGCAAAAGGGAATATTATGACTGTTTGAACCTGTGATCCTCTAGGAAAAAGCTCAGTGGTACTGGGTGCTGTACAAGCACATAGCAGCAAGTGAAATGTAGAAGGTTAGCATCGCACAAGGAATAGGAAGAGTAATAACAGTACATTATTGACATGACTGTGGATAGCTGATGAGTGATACTTCTGCAGCTCCTCTGTGCATGTAGTTATCAATGACTATTTTTTCCTGCAGTAATCACATTTGAGATAAGAGCAACTAAGTTGTCTGTAGTGGTAAATGCATTCACTGCGACATTATGAGACTCATCTGTAAGTGTGGAATAAAACAAAGCCTGCATCCAAATGATCAGTATGCAGCACTGTTTGTCAAAATATGCACTCAAATGCCTGAATTTTAATTCAAATGTGATGAAAAATTGTGACTGGAGGAACTTTGTACATTAAATTAGGAAGAACTGAGAGACAAATTTGTCCATTATGCAAGTCCCCCACAAAATAACTGACTTAAAATTGGATTAATTCAGATGTCCCTTTTTAGGTAAAATGACTACAAACTTACAGAGTTTATGCATTAGGCTTTTCCAACTAAGACTGGCAAGAGCTCTGGTAATATGTAACACTTCAGCTCTGGTAATATGTAACACTTCAGGGACAGCAGAACAAGTGTTTATTTCAATACATAGAAATATTAAATTTAATTATTTTATAGTATGCTGGATTTCACTGAAACACAGTTACTACTTTACCAATGCTATAGCTGTTTTGAGGGAAATAAATGGCTCTATTTCTGTTATTTATACACCAGCATGCACAAATTTTTATGCATATGCACATGTATGTACAGACACTACATGCACCTATGTCCTCTTCTGTACCATGAAGAAAAGCAGCTAGCTCTATCTACAGAAAAGTTGAGTTACATCTTCAATAATAGAGCAATACTTTATCTCAGATTCTGTACACCTTATGATTAACTTCAAAAGCAAATATAATTTTGATAAGCAATATGGTATATTTCTACAGTACTTTACAGTCCTTTAAAGATCCTCATGGCATATCATCTCCATTTAGTGGATAGGGAAGGGAAACAGAGAGATGAGGTGAGATGTTCAGGGCTATAAAGGAAGTCAGTAGCATAATAAGGACTAGAACCAAGTTATGCTAATGTTTCCCTGAAATGATAAATGCAGACATGCAATCCTACCAGTAAACAAGGTAAACATCACATTAGTACCCCTGTTTCAAACATTCATGCCTACTGGGAAGTGCTGGACACTTCTGGTTGCCAGCCAGTAAACTTTCCCCCACCTCAGCATGAACTCTGATTGTGTGCCAGTTCACTTACCCATGATTATCATTTTTTCTGTCTGATGAGCGTAGAACAATTGTCTTTCGAGCACTGGTTAGCTAGAGCCGGAAGAGCCGTTTGCCTCCAGCCCAGCTGTCGGAGTCTCCATGCAAGATGCTGTGCAAAATGTTGAGTTAAAAGAAAACACGAGTAGGGGGAAAAGAGAGCTCTCTGAGAACCTCCACATGGTTCCTGTTGCTAAGGGAACCACTCCCTTTGTCTGCATAGGTTAGGAATGGCTGCTTCCATCGGAGCCTGTCTCTTAAGTACCAAAACCAGCACAACAATTTCAGGAAGAAAAAAAAAACAACCTCCTGAATATCTTACGACCAAAGAAAAACTGAACCGCCTAGGAAATCTTACATTAAAACTAGCTATTAAGAGTGGATTTGGGTGACTCCAAGGAGACTGTAGAACTCATCTGTGCCATCTGATGGGATGATACACCACTGCACACAGTTTAATTTAGTTATTGTAATCAGCTTTTGGGATCAAGGTAGCTGATTACAGAAAGATAGATCGAGAAATCAGATCAGTTTACTACAGCAAATTGAGAGAGATCAATAGCAAGAAATATAAGGTAGGTTTTAATAGGTATTCGGGACAGTCTATAGAACAGAGATGCCTTACTTCCATAGGCTCTTACAAAAATCCAAGCCTGAATCCTTAGCTCTGTTCTCTGTGGTTGCTCTCCCCTGCTGCCTCCCATCCCCTGGGCCCAGTACTGCACTGGCCATGTTCCTGAACCCCCAAATATTTGAGAATCTACATTCTATACAGGCCCTTTGGTTTCAGTCCAATTCAGCATATAGAGTTAGGAATTCCTGCTTCTTATCTTTGTCCATCCCTGATTTTAAGGAATATACTGAGATGTGTACTTCTGGATAAGGGTGAATCTGGGCTCCTACATCATGAAGAGCTATCAGAAATTGTTATGAAGTTTAGCACACTGGAGGTGAAAACACCTTGAGGCTAACCTCAAACTTTTTGTTTGCATTGAGAAAATCAGCCTCCTTATGAAAACATACAACACAACATGCATTGCACAACACAACCGTATCTTGCTCTCCCTTTCAGGTGACACCTAAAATAGCATCTCAAAATACTGTAATTTTTTCCTGTGGAATTAATTGTTTCAGTGCCTTAATATGATGGGGTGGCAATGGTTAAAGCCTTGGATCCAGACCCCAGACTTTCAAGCATAGACTTATCTGAGCCCCTTAACATGTCCAGAGAACAATCAGAAAAATGTGTTACATTATGTCTTGATGAATAGACAAAAGTTCAAAATCTTAGATGATGTACTTCTGTATGGAAATTAAATTTTTCTCATTCCACCAGAGAGCAGCTGTGAGTACCTGCAACAGTGGAGAGAGGTCAGAACTAGTTCAGTCTTACAGTAAAGAGCTGAGCTTCACTTTATACAAGGTAGTTGCTGAGAAAAGTCAGTGCCAGTGTTCTATTTTCTGGACACTTGAGCTGATTTTTTTTTCCCCTCAGACTGTTGCTCTTAGAGAACACTAGTCAGATAACCATACGAGATGTCTTTGCTTACACACCACAGTTCAGCACTGATTCTTTGACATAAAGACTTGAAGAATTCAGCTGTCACTTCATTGCACATGTTGAATTGTATTTGCAGCATGATATGTGTTGCACCCCCCTCACTTTTTGCTCTCACCCCAATGAGTCAAAGTAGTCAAGATTGCTTTGTAGAGAGGCCCTTCTGCTCTCCTTTGCAAAAAGATTAGGAGATTAGAGAGGGCAACTGAGAGTTCAATTTAGGGACATTAAAAAGGAACCATTAATATACAGGTTTCTGTTGCATCATTTTTAGCAAGGAACAATTAATAGGAAAGCAATTTAAAAGTTTGTGATTTTATTTATTCATTTCCTTTCAGAGGATTAATTTGAATTGCTCAATCCTGCTGTGCATGTGCATGCATGCTGTGCACGCATATACACAGACACATCCCAATTCCTCCTCCTCATGGACAGACTGATGTCAAGGTTAATGCAAGAAAAGGATCTTGCGATTCTGTGCAGCCACAGCGAGGGAGACAACAGCTTTCAGGACTAAACTGAAGTTTCTGCCAGTAAATTCTTTACCCAATTTTTTCTGTGCTTGCAACCCATGGAGCCTTCTTCAGCATTATTACAATGACAAGGGCAAAACCATGTACATGTAGAAGATTCAAAGTTAACTCCCAGCATAATAAAAATCTTCAACACCCCAAATTAATGGTTAGTGAGTCTAACAACGCATTTTATCTAAGCCTTTTACAAATATTTGTGTTTATAATGCTATCATTAATACAGGAGTATTTTGCTGATAATTCCCATTTTATCACTTCAGAATAAAAAGACATTGGAAGCAATTTCAGATCACATTACAATTTTATGAAAGAGCCAGGAACAGAAACAATGCAGCCTCCTGCTCTACTACACGAAGTCCCCCACAGAAAAAGAACAAGTAATGGTTTTTTCCCATATTTTGACAAAGAAAGATATTTTCTCTCTTTAATAGAAATTTTAGCATCTTATATAGGACACTTAACATATTCCAATTATTACAAAAGCAACATTTTTTTTGACAGACAGGCAGTGAGGCTCAGACTTGATGACCACAATGCCAATTTACACCAAAGTGGAATTCTACTCATGAACCTTTCTTTGATGAAATAGTAAGAACTTTATCTATTACTATAAATCCCAGCTTCTCAAAAGCTCAATTGAAAAATTAACTGCTTCAAGTACTGATCTCCTAAAGAGTCTGACTTTGTTATGCTAATCCAAAGTATTAAGAAAAATCAGAAAAGGAATTCATTAATGGCTACTTGAATCAACTACTTTTTGTCTCAAATGTGAACACATCCCCACAGTCAGAAATTACCTAACACAGTGTGATTGAAGTTTATTTATTTACTTACATATAACAAGCGACTGAGCAGCTTGCAGTGCATGAAGTGAGGCTATGGAAAAGTACATTACAGTGCTCCTGCTTCAGGGACCTCTCAGTCAGAATTTCAATATATATTCCTATTTTCTGTTTCTTATTCAGCCAAAAACATTAAAACTCTCTATCCCCTCAGTTCACAGACTAAAACTTAGTCACCAAGAAAAGATTGCCTACCTTATTTAAGGTAGCTTAAGAGGAATTTTTAAAACAAATATTTACAAAACTCTAAAAATATAATCTTGTTTTGTTAAGGTTAAGTGTGTAAACACCTTACCTGTTACAAATATAGGTCTTGTTATGCAACGAAATAGAGAAGCAGATGGAGCTGTTGATAGCCTCAGTGACAATAGTGCAACATGCAGTTGCACAGGAACCAGTATTTCCCTTATAAGGAAAATTTTTCTTATTCTCCAATTTTTTTTCAGTTGCAACTTGGAATTAAAATTCTGACATGATAAATTTTCCATAGGAGGGTCACATTTAAAAGACCCTCTATGTAAAAAAACCCTTTACTTTGAATGAACTGACATGGATTTAAATGACCTGTGAGAGTATGTATATGGTTGTATGTGCATGTATAAGGTTTCTTGTCCACTTTCGTGAGCCCAGACTCCCATCCTTTGTGGCAGTCTGCCAATCAGGCCAAGAACGTGAAGAAACTTGACTTTCTGGCACCATTCCATGTGAGATGCCGGGGAGCTGAGAGCTGGGAAAAGCGTGTGAGCTGGCAGGAAACCAAGCACATTTCCATCAAAAATTTCATTGGAATAGACATTTTCATGCAATGTGTTAGGTTTTGGTGAACTGGCATTAGCGGAGAGAAAAATGTTCCACTGGAAAGTTTCCAACTTGTCCTAGTGCTAAGATCCTGACAATTGGACCTCCTATTTTTCATTCAACTAAGAAATGTATTTTTATTTCCCAGTGTCATGCACAGAGATAGAATGTAGTTTATTGTACTACTGATTGTCTAAAATTATTTGCCCCGATGTTGTAAAAAGAAGCTTTATGTTGCCATACTGCAGCCAGTACTGTTCTCTCATGGCTGCATGCTTTTTTGCAGTCACCCCGCCCTTCAGAGTCTTTCATCTAAATGGATCGCAACATGGTATGTCAGCAGAACAGGGACTCAGTGGTGAGAGAACTAGTATTTACTCAGAGGCAGATTTTAATATCCATCTCTGGAACAATATCTCTGTCTTACTTTCTGTATTAGTTCAGTAGGGAAAACAGTACATCCCCACCTTGGAGTGTTACTAGAATTAATACATAAGAATTATAATAATGGACCTGTAACCATTCTGACAAATGTAAAAAATATATTAACTTCAACTACTAAACTGCAGAAATCTCTTGAAAATAGAGTATTTAACATTATCCTGAGTAAAGATGTCACAAAGTTGTGGCACAAAACAGGGGTAGAGAAGGCTATAGCACTGGATGAACAGTCAACTGCATACTGAATTCACATACAACACACCCAAACACACTTCAGATATTTGATTTCACAGATTCCTTAAACCAAAAATGTATATGGAGGATTAATTTCAGCCATGTATTCCAACACTCTTTTAATTACTGTGTTTGCTTAATTAAATCTGCTGATTCGCTCTCCCCTTTATTTTTCCCCCAAATCAGGAGCTGAAGGGTCTGGTGTGTCCATATGTCTTCTGCAGGGTTTTCTTCCCAAATTTTTTACCCTTTGTCCGAAATATAATTTCAGCTAACAAAATGTACTGTCTCCTGTACAAACCTTGCTTCAGATATCTATGAATCATTATGGACACCAAACAGTTATTCCAGCATGGTCTTTTTGCAAATCTATATTTATTTTGCCATTTCTCCAAGGTAGCAAGTTGAACACGAGAAAGCCTCTGTGCATGAATTAAAAGAAAAAACCCAAGCGTGTAACCTAGCCTTACTGAGCCCAAACACTCAGCTCTGCTTTCTGGCACATACAGAATTTTTTTCGTTAAATTTCATGTTTGTGTGTGAATATTTCATTGATCCTGCTTCAAAAATTCAGACTGTATTCAGCAAACAAGAGTAGTGTATCAGTACCAAAATATTAGATCACTTCAAAAAAACCCAGTCATGTGTTGAACAAGGGTTCTTAAAACTAGCGAGGACCAGACAAGAGGTGCAATGCCTACTTTATTAAAGAAGCTTTGAGAGTCCACGAAGGTGCGGGTACTGTAGAAATTGGAAGTGACATCTGGATGCCACTTTAACTAGTGAAAAGGATAGTTAATGTAGTGCTTACCACTGCTTAATAATCAGGAAGAAAAACATGTCTGGAGCTAGCAAAATTCCAGGGATGTTCCTACACAGAAAACAGCAGCTTGCTTTGTTCTGCTTCTTAAAGTTGGTCTTCATAAACTTTTGTATAACTTATTTTATACTTCTACTATATTTGGGATATGTCTGATTGCACTCCATCTGTATTTAGGATAGTTTTATTATGCTGCATAAACAATTTTAGTTACTCAATGAAGTAAAAGTGAGACAGGGATCTAACTTAGGAAACCAATTACAAATAGTTATGGGTGGAAGTAAGAAAGCCATTCTTTCTTAGATCATTAAGAACTACAACCAGCAAAAACAACTATATGAGCCCTAGGATAAACCACCAGTTGACTGTAAATTCATATTTTATGTTAATTTTCTCTTTCCAAGTAGGCTTGCATCGAAATATTTGTGGGGGAAGTTAACATCTTCTGCACTGTGTTTGGACAGAATCTTGGTCTTTAAGTAGGACACAAATTTTCCATTAAAATAACTGATGATAACCATCCTACTTTAGATATTTTGCAATGTCTTTGAAAAAGTACTTTATAAGGAGGTAAACCCATGTAATTTGGCAGGTACTTTTAGAATGAAGCATTCTAAAAAAATTCTGACATTTTTCTATTCAGACCAAATTGTTCTACTGAAATCACAAGGTGGATATGTACATTAAGGTGCTTTAAAACCTAAATAGTATTGTTAGAATTTAACGTTTAATGAAACTCATCACAGAAGATATAATAAAATCTCATCTTATTCAAGCTGCACATGTGAAATTTCTGAGCTTATTGGAAAACCTGAACCAAATTCAGCTTTGTAACTGATGGGATACCACAAAACGGGACAGTTGCTGCCTGCTTAGCGTTTGAACCTGCCTCTCAGAACACTTATTCGTATGCCCCATTCAGGAAGTGATCTCACTGGAAAATCTGAGCAAACAGTGTGACAGAAGTTCCAGACTCAAAAAGCTAAAGAATGTTCTTTTTTCCGCCCTTCATCTTCTCCTAATGAATTTAGTGCTTGTGAAAAGAATTAGATTGACAACCCTAAAGACTGAGGGTTGTTGTGTATGCACAAGAACACAGATATTTTCCGTGTCCTGACTTCATGCTGATGTACATTCACTGTGAGTTGTAAGTTTGACTCACCATCTTGGGCATTAATAGGATCTCACTCAAAACTAGGGCATAGGGAAAGCACAGACTCCTTAGGCCTGAGGTTAAATATCCATATAATCATATAGACAGTTTATTAATGCAGTAATTCATCACTTAAGCTTTTAAGTTCTCATAGCAGAAAAGAAACTGAACAACCCATTCTCAACTGAGCATTAATACGAAATTTTTACTACTTGTACTGTAGTAGTATCCTTCAGTCACTAGCTCTCTCAATTTTGAGCAAGGGCAGAAAATTTGAGCTAAAGCCAGTATTAAACACATCCCTATAGGATTGCTGTCTTGCTTTTTGCTACTAGTAATGAAATAAGTATTAGTGGAGTAACAAAATATCAGCCAATCTTATGCTCTATACAGTAGACTAAATCCCAATCCTAGATGTATTACAGCAAGTCTTAAGGAAGCCTGTGGACATTCCAGTAGCTTGGTGAGGCAGAGTTAATTCAGCCTTATTGTCTTCATTTTGCTTCCTGGAAATTTCTTATCCTATTTGGAAGAGTAACTCACCTCATTTTCAAAAGTATGAAACTTCTCCATCTCCGCCTCAAGTTGGTGTCAATATTTCTGGGCTGTGCAACTACTGTGCAACTACTTTCCTCAAGTACAATGAACAAAATTGGCTCCGATAATGAAGATATTTCCCTCTCCACTGCTTGTGTCTAGAAATCTCAGTGTCCTCATATTAATTGTGGAAGTCTTCTAAATCTCAATTGTTTTCTATTCTAAATATTTAATTCTGCTGTTTCCAACTATGAATTTCAAAAATATTCATCCTTGTAAAAGAAACAGAATAACTGTTTGCAATTTTTTAAAGAGCAAGGGTGGCCATAGGAGACACTGTGGCAGAACTGAAGAAAGAAAAGCACTAAAGGAGGACAAAGGAATGCAAACAAGTGGAACACCCAAAGAGGGTGTTCAATTAAATTCAATTAATTTCCAATTAAAAATTCAATTAATTAAATTCAATTAATTTCCAATTTATTTTTCAATACAAGAAAATAGAATGCATTCCAAGCCTGCTGAAATTGATGGGAATCTATTAAAGAAAGTATTTGCACAGAATTACCAAAGCACAAACCAGACCTGTGGATACATGTTGGTCAATATCTCAAAGCACAGTTAAATTCCTTCAGCTAGTGTTCGCTGCCTCTGCTTGACAATGATGTGCATTTTACACTTCCCCTGACAAGAGCTGATTTTGGATTTGTTATCTCTGCTGTTAATTTCTGTTCTTTATAAAATATAGATTTAGAAAGTTATGCCACCCACTTGCAGCAAATTTAAATTTCTAAACAACAGAAAAGTTCAGTGATAGCATTCGTGAGTGAAGCTGCTGTAGCATATTTAATTATTCTCTTTACAAAGAGCAACTCTCTCATATGATGTTTAAGTTTATATATAGATATAGACACACACACATATTCAGACTAAATTTACTGTACTATGCATGATTTCTTTTCACTATACCTATTTTCTGTGCTATCAATGAGTGCATTTCCAATGTACATATATGCTCTGACACCTGTGGATATCATTATCTCTGTTCTTTCATGCCCTTGAGTGAGATTGACTCACTTCCATCTCTTCTGTTGCTATGAAAAAGCAAACAGTAGCTACAAAGCTGTCAATGAATTGGATTTCTTTTTCTCCTGTATGCATGTAATCCTTTTATCTATATACCTGAGATAGCTTGTTCTATCATCCAAGTCATATTCATATTTTACAACAACTCTTGGTTAATTTTTGCATAAATTTATACCTGGCTCTTGTGTTCTTTTCACTTTGATTAAACCAGATGAAAAACAAAATAAGACAAGTTTACTACATTTAATCCAGCAATTATGACAAATTCCTCAAAAGTAAAAGTTTCAGAGAAGCAGGCCTTCTGCTGGTGCTCCCGTCATCAAGCATACACAGGTAACACTCCTTTTTGTATCTCATAAGGCAAACAGAACTCGTAAAATTGAACTTCACCCACTCCAATCAAAATGCCACTCAACTGCTGATTGAAATATCCTTCATTCAAATCAGAGTGAGTGCCTTTAATGGCTACCCAAATGGCTGTCAAATTAAATAAGAAACAAAATGCAAATAAATTAGCATTCCTAGCTACTGATACACTATAAATATTTATGAGGAAAAAAAGATGCTGTAATTTCAAATGATACCACAGGCCTATTTTGTACAAACAGTTAAAACAGTTATACATGCAATACTGTACTTTGCAATTTTTTTCCATTTCACATCACCATAATCACCTAATAAATATTTAAATGGACCCATTTGCTGTAACTATAAAAGAACCGTGTAAACTTGTTGTCATCTAGACACATAAGCCGCAGTGGAGTCAATGAATTTCAACAGTCACTTAATATTGCAAGCCACAAGCTACCTTAAACCTGCCAGCAACTGTCTGCCAGGAAGCTACTGTAGCACCACGGCTACCTCCTCCAACCCAGGACACGAGATTCATTATGAATGCTAGCATTGCTACTCTAATTAGGCCTGGGAGAGGTTTAACAACCATGCTACAGTCTTGCTGCTGACAAATATAAAAATAAAGCCTTGTTCAAATTAGCAATGTGAAGTGAGAAGGCCTAGAAGCAGCAACTGTCTGACCAGTAGTGAAACAGTTCTAATCTATAGTGAGGTTATTTTGCTTCATAAACTGCTAGTATGTTACCTGCAGGAGGTCTCCCTGTAAAATGAATTATAGTAAGCTATATGTGATAATTAACCGTGCATTAGCAAATATCTTGAAACAGGGGGGCTCTGTTTTCTCTGTATTTTGACTAATAAAAGCATGAATTTGTTCAACAAATGATCATTTAGGTTGTGGAATGCTAAGCATATTGGAAGAACACAGTAAGCAATAGAATATTGTAGGTGGACTAACAGTTTCCTTACAAAAACAGGCTGTTTAATAGGCTGGCTCCATACTACGTTATTCACAGTACTAAAAACCACAGTGTTGGGAAGACAAATACAATATACATTTAAAATAATATAAACCTTGTACTCCTATTTACTTTAAAAATGCCATGGATGTGACAATAAAAAAAATCCATAAGCAAACGTTTATTTCAGAAAGACAAAATCCCAAATGACTCTTTCCAGAATGTAAACAGATAATGAGGCAATTGGTATGATCATCTTCTCTAAAGGGGGAAAAAAGTTGCTAGGTTTAAAATAGTCTAGAAGGAAGGCAAAAAAAAAATCACATTAATTTATTATGTACACTGCTTATTACAATAAAAATAAAGTGGTGCTGTAATTTATTTTAGCTTCATTTACTTCTAATGAAAACATATTTAACCATAACGCTTTATGGAACTGTGACTGTACCAGCCATATTCTTGGCTGTGAATCAGGGGTCAGAGCCACTTCAGCATACACAGGTTGACAATCTGTACCTCTTTATTCATACTATATGGACTGGAGCTCAAGCTTCCAAACATCACAAGCTGCAGCTCTTTAACTACAAGTAATCTGTCAGATTTAACCAGACTCCATGCAGTAATGACTAATTATAGCATTTGGCCTTATCATGGGAAGACAGGCAGCCCCAGTGTTACTGGGGTGAACTACAAGCAAAAAGAGGATTTAATGAATAATGATGTTTCAGTTCATAAATATCAGCATTCAGAAGTCTCTCAAAACTTTTAAAATCTTATAAACATTAGAAGTATTCTCTAACTAAATTTAAGATAAAGCCAAGATCAGAATATATCTCTTGGTTGTATCTCTCCGTTTCCTTCCACCCATCACAGCTCTCTGTCCTGTAACAAACAGCATGTCTGAAGTACAGCTCTTTCACTTCAGCATGCTGGGTCTATTTTGGTTGAGGTAGGGGTTATCAGCAAGATAACCCTGATTTCTGAGAGAAGTTATTGGTAAGATGCCAGAACTATGAACATGTAGCAGACATTCAGTCCCACAGTAAAACAGGATACTCAGAAAGTTGGTACCTGGAGAAAACTGGAAGGGTGTGACTCCAGCATCCTGTGATACACAATGAAGAGCAAGAATGCTTCTCATTAGTTTCTTGCAGCCTTCCTTTTGAGCATCCATTTGATTCAAACAAAGGGTATTGGCTTGATATTGGCTTTCTAATATCTGCAGAAATGCTATTTTTTTGGCACCTAGTATATGCATGTGTATCATATACATGAAATGTTTTCTTATAGTTAAATTATTGTTGCTGTCAAATTACAAAAGGTGCGTCAACAACACATTATTTAGAAAGCATATAGAAAGAAAATAGGCATACTTCTTATGAAAATTACTATATATCATTAAAAAGTTACTATAAATTAATGGCAAGCACATTTCTTGAAGGTTTTCTTTTCCAAAAGGCTACAGGTTATTCTTCCTACTTACACTACAGAAAGATAGAAATTGTAAAAAACAACTTGCATCTCTCCAAGAGAGTACACACATTTTGTCTTAAATTCATAAGTGGCAATCAGCTGGAAAAAGAAGGTGAGTTTGAGATTCTGTTTTTCCCTAAGTCTCCATCATAAACATGTTAGATTTAAGTCCAAGAGCAACTTAAATGTATAATTATTTTTTTTAATGGTTCTCCCTCTCAACAACACCACTGTTCTCTACAAGTAAGGGCATCAGATTATTTTAGCCATCACAATTTGAGAGTGACTATTGCAGTTAATAAAGCATAAAGATCCAGTAACACTTTTAAAATTTAAATTTCAAAAACAACATCGGACCCCTAAAAGTTGTTTTAATCATTGCACTAAGCTTCAGTTTGCTAAGGTAAATGAGAACTTAGTGTGCTGTATTTTCTCAGTTGTATTATATTTATAGACTTTCAGGCAGAGGGTAAGATTGCCCCCTTTTGGATTTTTTAAGTTTAACAGTCCAAATACAGAATTGGGCACAAAGCATTCCTAATCACTACTCAAGAAATGCATCTCATCAGGGATTATTTGTGCTTCATACTATTGTGTTCTAGAATTATTATGTATGTGGGTTCACATTCCTTATTAAAGCTATAGGCATGAAAGAATTCAACTGCTTTTGCCAGCAACCACAAAGGCAAAAAAAATCTAAACTGAAATAAAGGTAAACACATGGAATCTTCCAAGGAATGCAGTAGCAAAGATGGAACATGCGACTGCCTTCTCCCCTTCTCTACTCTGTAGTACGAACTTCAGAGACAGTAATCTGTAATTACAGTGTACTACAAAGTAATGTTCTCTGATAATATTCACAGAGAGTTTAGTATTTTAAATAAGAAATGAAACACCTGGAGTTCTAAAAACAATCGGGACAATTCTTCTGATTCCAGATTTAATTTTTAATTTAATAGCACAAACACCCTTGGTATACTGATCTGGTGGTTGGGCTTTTTTTTGTTAAATTTGTCAGCTTTAATACCTAAACGATGGTCTTTCATCAGATGTACTAGCCCTTTAAAGAGACGCTCATGACCACAGTCAGAAAATGCACAGTAACCAGGAGTCTGGATGGAAATCTATATTTTCATTACAATCTTTTTATTATTACAGTGGCATAATGCCAAATATATAAACAATAATTTATTACTGAAAGCAATGCAATTTAGTCCTTTAAGTGGTTAATAATTAGAATTATTTGCAAATAAAGCACCATTAGTCTGTTACTTGACCAGTATCTTCTTCTAATTTTAGAAAGCTAATCTTCTTATAATGTATAATCACATTATACAGCACATTCCTATTTTCATTTCAAAACTGAAAAATATTCTGAACTTGTTTCAGTTCAGTTTGTTCCAGATAACTTTGGCATTATGGCCCTGAATCAGTGTTTCTTACTTATCTTTGTGTGGATGGAATCATAAAACCCGTATTATATTTTATGTCCTGAGTAGCGTGGTATGAATTCCACCAGTCTTCAAGATACAGTACCTTTTCAGAAGGAAGTCAAAGCTGTGAAACCAAGTAATACCTAGCCTGAAAGCCACCAATCACTGAATCAGTGTATGCCTTTTACAGCATTTTTACAGTAAGGTAATGCAGCCTCTGATAATTTGAATGTAGTTGCACCCAGTAGATGCACCCACTGGTAACGATGCACCAGAAAACACTTTCATTACCAGTGGTGCACAACAAGAAATGGAGGTGCAGTCTGCACCTTACATTTTTCTTTTACTTACATATTTATTTGAAAAAAGGGATATGGCTCTACCTCCAGCCAACACTTTTCTCAAGCAATTTGTTCCCCACACTCCTGTGGAAGACTGACTGAACTTAGTATGCAAAGGTTTTGCCATGGCACAGACTAAAAATTGTAATTCTGTTCTGCCAGTCCAAACAAAAAGCAATGGCATAGCTTCAGAATTAGCCCACAGATTATCTTCTACAGACATGGCTACACCTTAAAACAAGGACTCCTCACTGACATGACCAGGACTATGCAATCAGGAGTAAGCTCCTATAAAAGCGAAACAGGAGCTCTGATATGTCTTTAAGGAAACAGAGGAACCTAAAGATGTCTTTTAATAGCATTATTGTTCATTAGGTGAAAAAAAAGTATAGAATTTAAATTATTTATATTTTATTTCAGGTATTATTCCCAATGACTAAGTCTGGAACCCAAATCCTCTTGAGGTGGCACTGAAACACCTGCTATACCTGTCCTCTCAAGACCAAGCAAGTAATCTCATGTAAACAATCCCTGGTTTATTTGTTGACATTTTTTCTTTCTCAGTTGTTCTCATCATGGTCTGCGCCATCCTTTTTGGTACATATGTTCTTAAGCTTCAGGTGTCCAAGACTACCTTTAAACCTCTCCACATGTTCTTTTTAGTTATATTAATAAAGGCTAATGTTAATAAATGGCTTCAGCCTACATAACTGAACAAACATTTAGGCAAATGTTTAAGAGCAAGCTCATTAACAGTCTGTTTCATCACTGTTCCCAAGGCTAGAATAATAATTATTTCCTAGGAATTATACTTTTAAAGCTCTTTCAGTTACCAATTCCCACTCATTTTCATATGAACCTGGCAGCTCAAAATCACTGAAGAATTTAATCTAAAGAAATATATTAGTATGTCTTCACCTACAAGTAATTTCTGAAGTGATTCAGTGGCCATCTGACAAGAAGAAACACAGAGAGATCTCCAAATGGAGATAGATTGATAGACTGACATAAACCAGCAATAAAATAGAAATCAGAGAGTATTAGTGGGAGCTACATTGATGTATCTCGACATAGCTGAAACAAGACATCTGTCCAAGCAAACTAAGAAGAGCAGACAGTCTGTACACCACATCAGACACACAAGAAAACAGAATATTTAAGCTGTGCAATTCTGCTGAAGAGCTCATCACCTAAACTCTGTATGCAGTATTAAGTAACACAATGCCATTCATCTGTTTCAGCTCCAAACTCTAAGGATTGTAACATTTGGGTTTTCATCTTACTACAAAGTCATATCACCAAAGGCTATTGTCTTCCAATAATTTAAGTATAGTTCAGTCAACTAAACTGAGATTAGACAGTAATACTGGTTCATAGGAAACAGCATGCTTGAACATCAGTACTGATCTTATAGCCTGAGCACAATGCTATGTAGCAATGTTCCGTGGATGCTATAAAAATATCATTGTACCAATTAACTTCAATGCAAGTGCGTCAGAAATAGGCCACATCACTCATATATCAGTTTTTAAATATTAAAAAGCTATCATAACATTTTTTTCCTGAGGTTAATATTGTAATATTCTTAACCTCTTAGATATCAAACTTTAAATAGTATGATGAAAGTGATCCTTATCACTTACATATGCTTTATTTTTGCTTCACAGTAAATAGGCTATCACAATACTGAAGATTAGGTGTTGTAAATCTTTATGTTTTCATAAACTGAAGTCCCAACTTCACTGAGTAAAACTCAGAGTAAAAATCACCATTACATAAAAAGCACCAAAGGTAACAAGATGAACCACAATGTAACTTTCCAGACTGTTTCCCCAAGTTGTTTAATGCCCTGTGTATTTCTGTTGAGGAATAGTGAGAGCTTAAGTTGAATTATGTCCTTGCTGCTTTCAAAATACTTTAAAAGGTTATTTAAACTGCAGCCAGTGTGTCATGCATTCCAATATAGAATATAAGAATCTATGTATTTAGTATCACTGTAAGACTTTTACCTAGAGTTTTCCTTTCAGTGCCTTTGGATTTACTTCATGGAAGGAATGCACACTGATCATGCTAATTAGCTGACTAAATATGACTTCTAAAGAGATCACTTAACGTGTCCTCAAGGGTGCTGAAAAGCCATTTTGTTAAGAGAAATGCTTGGTTTCCTTTACTGACACATTCATTGGACTAAACTCTGTCATTAAGTAATCTGTAGCTATCTTGATATCTATATATGGAAGAGGAATACCACAGAAAAACATACATTCTATATTTAATAGCCACACATTTTATAGTCACTGAAAAATACTCTACAAGGATAAGGATAGGAGCAGGAGAAAATTCACTCATGCTTTCAGAAAATTTAAATATGACCTTTATAGGGCATACTTTTTACATATAAAGGGCATGAACCAGTGGTCTGGATCTCTCCACTTAATTCCATGCTTTTATTTTACCTCTTTACCATTAATGAAGGACACTAAGGAGAACTGTCAATTGATACATAGTTTTGCTCATGATTTTAAAAGTGATTAAAAAAGTGTTAGATGCAATAAACTTTTAAGCTGCTTCCTTACACTTAGAAGAAAACTCCTCATGGGTTTTACCATGGCTCAGAAATTTTTAGAATATGTTCTCATCTTTGCCATGTTTTGATATAGATTCTTCCTATTCTGTCACCAAGTCCCTTATTATGGACTGGGGCCTTAACATAGACAAAGCCTTAAATCAGTTAGTACACTGGAAGCTTGGGAGGGAGATTGGCCAAATATCCCCACCTACTGCTACCATCAGGCTTTCTCTGCTAATTCTTCAGTAGTATCTACATGAGAAACAGGTTCTACCTGCTTATAGGTAGGTTCTAGTGAACTATGGTCTTTGTTCTCTTTCTGTGTTCTAAGGAAGGGTGGAAGGCATCATACCTGAAACAAACCCAGCATCACTGCTCAGCAGTTGTCACAAGAACAGTGTTACTTGTAGGACAGGTAGAAATTCTGTTCACTTACTTGTTTAGAGGGAAAAAACTCCCCATCATTAGCATATCTATTATGGAACCTGACTGAAGCATGTGACTGGGCTGATATAGCGCAACAGAATCCAAGTATTCTTAACAGAGAATTATTTGAAAACATTTGAAAGACTTTTTGTGACTGTAAGAGAGAATGCTTATTATGTGCTTCCATAATCACATATTTCATCCAAAATTAGAATCTGTTGAGTAAATCCCAAAACAATTTTATGATTTCTCTAAAGCAATTCCCACACTCCCCGATTGTTCTTCAGGCAAGTAAAAGGCCATGTAGCACAGAAACAGCTGTAGGCTGCAGAATGCTTTCATCTGACTTACTGGTGAGTTTACACTGTGCTATTTTCAAAGTTGAAGACAGAAGACACTGGGCTCACAAATATATCTAAATCCTGAAAACTGGTTATAAGAGATATAATAAAAGGATTGAAAGCTGTGTCTTCAATACAAAGCTTTCTTGTACCTGTTAAACATCAACTCAGCTAGCTTGCCTGTATTTACAATTCCCTACATTTTTTCTAATACCACTTAAAAGAGGTCTAACAGTGTAATAAGTCGTATAAACAGCTAGGCCATTTGATCAGTAAATTTGGGTTGCATAGCAGAAATTTTGTAGAAGTGGGAGGGGAACATAGCAGAAAGATGCATGCATTATGGTTATTAAGTACTCTGCACAGAAATGTCAGTTCTAAGGGATATATTTTCTGCTGGTGTAAGAAGTGCTCTGAAGTAACAATTTATATATAAGCGCTAATTGAATACTAGGCCCAATATGTGGCAACTTGTTTGACACACATACAGTTTCATCACATGCTCAGGGAATGCATCATTTTAAAGGAGGAAGAAGGCTATTCTCTAGTGTTAACCACTAACAAATGAGTTTCCCCTGATTCTTATATATCTTCAAGGCAAAGTCCTTGGAGCAACACTTCTTTGAATCATCCTAAAAACATAGAAATATAGACACATCACAAACTGTATTTGTAGGTTGAAACGGGAATAACTACTGTATCCACTCACTGTGAATTCACTTTATAACAGACCTTAAACACTGAACTGCAAATTTTTGACAATAAAGATTCTTATCTTTTGCCTTCCCTTTGAGAACCGCATTCAGGTGTTAGTAAGAGGACTAATTCTATCTCATTCTTTCAGCTTCCATTCACATTTGGTGTGACTAGGAGTCAAACCTGTCAGCTGCATTCTCCTGGTCAGCATCTATCCAGGTTTCAGCTTGTTATCCCCAATTCATTCTTTTGTGGAATTCAGAAGACTTGCACTACAACATAACAGGAGTTATGACACTTCTTGAAAAGCCAGTCCCTTAGCTGGAAATTCATTTCCTGGATTTAAAACTGCACTAATAGAAAGTATTTGTATTTTGCTCAATGGCAAAAAT
Source organism: Elanus axillaris (assembly GCA_026212715.1). Classification (NCBI taxonomy): domain Eukaryota; kingdom Metazoa; phylum Chordata; class Aves; order Accipitriformes; family Accipitridae; genus Elanus; species Elanus axillaris. The sequence goes on along the minus strand of JANZLQ010000002.1, from coordinate 33,331,141 downwards.
TTAAATGTCAATTAGAGGTCAAATGTAATATACCTTCTAGAGGGTTTTGGTTTTAAATTAGCTTTTAAACAGAGCTAAATTTAGTCTCAAAACATTGCTTTTAAACAAAGTTGAACCTTTCTGTTTAATTTTTTTTAATGAACTATAGAGCATTTCAGCACTGATTCACAAATGGTATCCAGTTGATAAAATGTTATTCACCTAAAAAAAAGAAAAAGAATAAAATGCAGCTCTAGCTATTTCAAAAAGAAATTTACAATCAGTATTTTCTGGTTGCCCTTTTCCTCTTCTCATCCTTGGCCAGCCAGACATGAAAACAGTGCTGCCTAGTACCGAGCCACCCAAGCACTGGCTGCTGAAACAGTCAGAAGCATAAGAATGTTCCACCAAGTTTAATGAAAGTGTAGTCATTTATGCCAGAAGTGTTCACAAGCAAATTTAGAAATAGATTATCCTGGGAATTGAAATTACCTCATTAACACTTAATCCTCTTTTTAAAAATAATGCTTGGGAAATTTAATACTTTATATAATAAATAGATTCAAATTTTTATTGAAGAAGCGAGGACATTTTAATCTTTTCAGAGATTGAAACCTAGGTCTCCCTGTTCCTTAGACAGAGCCACCATATTCCAGATGTATAATTTTTAATATTAAAACTGAGAATTTAATTGGCTATGTGATTTCAAACTAGATGATTTTCCAATAAAAGTATTCCACAAAGGTTTTTTTGGTGCAGACATCTAATCTGATATTTTCTTTGTTTTCATGGAAGATCTGAATTTTTCCTGAATTATCTGATTGCTTCAGATTACCATAAACCTTAAAGAAAAAATGAATAAAAAATAAAATAATGAGAAAAATCCAAATGAAAAAAATCCCTAATTTTGATGATAGTTTCAGTTCAATCTGTAATAAATAAAGCTTTAAAGACTCTAAAGTGTTTCTACAAGGTAAATTCGGCTGCACACAGAGCATAGAACTGGAGGTAAACACATACACACACTAGCACTTCCAGAAGTACTTTCCTTCCCTAAGTAGAGGCATTGAATCAGCATGGGAAAGAGTAAAGAAATGGGAAAGAATGGTTTTAAATTTTGGATACAGTTTAGTTAATCCATTCAGTTGTGAATTTAACCCTGTATGACCATCATTACTGATATTTTCTTTTTTGATAAATACAAAGTCCAAAAGAACACTTTTGCAATGATAGCTATTTAACACTACAATATACAATCATAACATTAGTAATTTCCAATTCCTTCAACTAAGAGAATAATGAATTTTCTACATCAAACATCATTACTGAGTTTATGATTAACACAAAATTAACACAGTTGTTTTGAAAAGCTTCTTATATGTAGTCCACAGCTTCATTGAATGCATTGATTTGTTCTACAGGTACACACTGAAGATAATTTGGAGTTCAACATGACTTGCCAATGCACTAAACTCTGCAAAATATCTTAAGTATAGTTAACAGATAAAGATTAATACCATTTTATATAGGAACTTTTTCAGTCATAACTCATGTTTTGATGAAACTGCTATTTATGGGGAAATATTTGATTTTAAGGTATTTCTTGTCAGCTCTAATGACAGGGACAATTCCTTGTCATCATTCAATTTGGCTGAATAAGGAGTCCTCAATTTATTCTAAAAATGAAGAAAATACTTGTAAAAACCTAGATTTATAAAGTCAAATAACATCATCTAGCAACTCTACACTAGGTAAGCTCTATGAACAAGAAAGGCAAGAAAGGCAAGAGAGGGCCTGCTGAGATTAGCAGTAAAGCTTTAACCCCAATCAGCAAAATTTCAGTAAAGATGCAGTGTAATTGGACATGCCATCACACTGAAGACAAAGGAAATGGGTATTAATTCCTTAGTGAATTACTGGCTACCCTTCTGTCATAGCATGTATTGAGCTCAGTACAAAGTTTTAGGTAAGTTCTTTGGAGTTTCCTCACCATAAGCTTAAAACTGTTAAACTATCTTTAAAAAAGAAACCAATACCTCTTCATCTAGTATGTGGAAAGGGTACAGACAGTAACGTCATGCTACTTTCAAGGACAGTCAATTAAATTGTAATATGCGTGTATGTGCAGGCTGTTTCTTCCTTCAGAAGAAGCAGTCTCCATGAGTCTATTTAGTTAAAAGAATCACTATTTATCTAGAGCCTCTGACAATACACAGTCAAATCAAACTCTTCCAGAGAAGATACCACTGTTATACCACTGTTTTTCACTTCAAAAGCTGTCATAATCAGTGTATTAAACATGCAAAAAAATCTAGCCTGATGCAGTGCCGCTGTTCTCCATAAATGTTCTGAAAACTACAAGTGCTGTTGCAATAGCAGGCACATGAGCTTTGACTTCATCGTTAATGAGTATTGCTTGGAAAACATACTGAGAAATAATTGCAGGTTAATACCAGGTTTCAGCAAATCAGAATGATCCTTTTTTATTCTGTTTGTCACGGCAGTCTGTATTTGGTAGCACAATGCAGAATTCCTCAGTCTTCCATTGGCTGGAGTTGATTTGTCCCATTCAAAACTGGTCCCATAAAGTTTTTGGGAATGCCAACATTTACTTATTCTTTAATTATCAGAAACAAACACACACACACCTTTTTGCTGAGAATCACAGGAAACAAGAACTTTTTGTAAAAAATGGCTTGTCTCAGACTGTCATAAAACTCTATGTATACTCTTTCCAGATCGCCAATTTTTAGTACTGGGTTTGCTCATGTGTAAATGTAAGTAAGCCGTTGTTATTAGCACCCTCCCATACACTGACTCTTGAAGAAAACAGTAGAAATGTAAACAGTTCCATAAATAGAAATTATAAACACCCAGTCTTAAATAGGATGATTACTTGTTTATAAGTATGTCCCATTAAAAGGTACCGACCACAAAATCAAAGTATCAGTATATGCTTGGATTAAAATATCAGCATATACTTGGAAGGCAAAACAAAAGTGTTTTCTCCCCTATAAATATTTGAAATTCCATTCTTCATATAAAATATTCCACATATTTAGAGAACAGGAAAGAAATCATGTACTTATGGATCACATTAAAGGAAATGCAGTTTTCATTCCTCAAAGATGTAAAATTGTGTCCAGAAATGCATATAGTAATCTTCTCATCAGGTAAGTGAACTATGTAAGAAATTATTTGAAAATACTTACATATAGTAGCTCCAGTTTGCTTTCCCCCTCAGCAGATTACTCGTTTTTTTACTTCTGCTGTTTTTCAAGCCTCAGCTGAAACAAACCGCCTTTGACAGGGATGCATTTCCTCAGAGCTGCTTTGTCTGTTTGCAATTCCCTAGATGAACACTGTTCCAATAATTTATGTCACTATTGGAGTTTTGTTGCTCCCCTAACACAGGCAGCGTGTCCACTCTTTCATCTCCCGTTTACTAAGGTTCTGCAGGAAAGAAACAATAGATGATAAAATGACAACTGATAGTATCCAACTACTCAAGGAAAAGCAACCTGAGACCACAAAGTAACACATTAGACTGTAATGGTATACCATAGTATGTCATCTGTCCTCCGGTGGCATTTTGAACCACCAAAAAAACTATAAAATACTGCTAATAAGCTTGTGAGGGCACACCAACACTGGAAAAGGAATTTTAAACAATCAGTATCATGAAAACTATAGCATTCAAAAGTTAGATGTTCCTTTAAAATGGTATTATGTCTTAATTGTTGTGGACACCAATAAAAGGAAAAATTCTCAATTTCTCCTTAGCAGGAGAACAGCAAAGGCTGAAATAATCCTAACAGATACTATGTTCCACTTCAATAAGTTAAATTACATTATTGATGTTAGCGCCATAATGCTGACAATTACGTTGCATGAAGGTCAGAAGCAGTGTAACTGTTTAAGTAATAAATCATCTGCTTAGAAAAAATAACAAGAAATAATTTTAGTATCCTGATGATGGGCCATCTTTTTAATACAGCTTCCTAAACTTATTCTAGTGTGTGAGAGACCTTAATTACAATAACTTCTGTGGTGAAACAAGCTAACAGATGAATTGTAATATGAATCTTCAAGGCAAGTTCTTCATCAAAAAGAAAAGTCTCCACAAGATTTAGTTATATGAATCTATAAAAATTCCCACAAGCCTACTAATTTATACAGTGGTGAATTTCATCCTGTTTAAAGAAGTTCATAGAAATTTTATCAGATAGGTAAGTAAGGTTAAGAAAGTGTTCAATTTGGATGGAGAGTTCAGATAAGACTTTAAATCTCCATTAGAAAATAATCAATGCACTAACATCTATTAATAACCACAAAAGCTGCTGGAAGATGCAGTTCTGTTACTACTTTTTTAGAGTTCAGTAAAAGTCATTTTTATAGACAGGACTAAACATTTTTAACACTTACTTTACAGCCTCCTCTGGGATGGTATATACTGCTGCCAACTCAGCACCACTTCCTGACACTTTAAGTAAAAAAAGAAAGAAATGTTAAACACAGTGGCAGAAGAAAAGTTTAAGTGCCCTGATTCATTTTTCCAAATCGGAATCTGTTTGCAATACTTGAGATAACACATCTTTTATAAGAGGGCATTACCTTTTTGAATTGCAATCAATGAGTTGGGATTTCTGCCCCCCAACTCTTCTTGCAGAATACATGGTATCAGAATCTTGACATTTAAAGCATTTATATTCTAGGGAATAAATAATCACTTAAAGACAGAAAGTACGTAAGGATAAAAATCCAACAATGTCATTAAATTCTTAAGAAAAGGTACCTACCTAATAGTCCCCAAACATAGTGCTCAGATCCCAGAAGCCCTTAAGGACATAAAAAAAAGATGTTACGGAGCCAGACTAGAACCACTTATTACCATGACCTCATTCACATGGCAGTGTTGGATAGCAAGGAGACAAAATAATTACATTTACAAGGCTTTAAGCATGACCTTCTATGAACAAGCCTAGCCAATGAGGTGCTATTCTCACCCCTCTGGGTAGATAGTAAGCTGGAGAAAAAGGGAGGAGAAAGGAATCTGGTGGAAATTTCATTGTACCCCATTCCCTGAATGAAATATCTTCTAGTGCACTCTAAAGAGAAAATATTTTCCTGTAAATCTTCGCTTCTTTTCCTTTGTGCAGAGAACTGATAGAAGACAAACCATTTTACAACTTATGTAAAGAAACCACTCCCACAGTTGAGCTATTTACAGCCATTAATAGAACAGATCTTGACATGCTAGAGATGCAGCATGTATAGCTGGAAGCAGCAGTGGAACATAATACGTCTTCTATTACAGGTGGAAAGCAAAAAAAGCAAAGAGGAGACTGAAGTAGTTACCGTCTGGAGACCCTTTCAGATTAGAGAATGAAGCAAGGTTTTGAGGCACACACCAAATTGTGCTCAAGGCCCAGAGTAAATCTATTGGTTACTAGAGCTCATAGGAATTGCAGTAGAACGTGTAATAAATGAAGCCTTGAGTGCCCCAGCTGAAGCATTTTCCAACAACATACTATTTTTTCAGAAATTTCCCAAACTGTTCCCATCATCAAAGGCAAGCCATACTGATGTCATCATATTGGGGGAGGGTCAATACATATTTTTACACATCAATAGAATGAAATTATTCATTTAGGAGTTCACAAGGTTCTTCAGACATTCAGTCAAAGAAGTTGAAAAATACTTTATTCCGATTCATTTTAGCAATAGGCCACTGATAACACTTTCATAAATGCTAGGTCTAACTTTCAGGAGTGATTCAAGATCAGCTAGATTAGGCTTCTAAATCACTTAGGTGCATCTGAAATATTTACTTGAGATGAAGCCAATTTAAGGAAAGAATGTGTAGCCAAGCTTTTCCTAAACAAGCACCAAGTAATGTAACTATGTTAGAAAATAACTAACAGACATGTGAATATTATTTTTTGAAAAATTAGAAGGCAGTTATGGCAGGATTTCCTATGACTTCAGGCAATCCTCACAAGCAAAGGAATGATACTATGTTTAAAGCAGCTACTGCTTATAATGTTCCACATCCGATCTCCACTTCTATGTTTCAGCCCATACTGCAGCATGGACCCTCTGCTGACATGAGAAAAAAGTACTTGAGTCAGCATTTTCCTTCCCAATCTTTCAGCTGACCTAAGCAGCTCCTAACACTTTCCAGGCTAAGATGACTCAGCACTACAGTTAGATAACATTTTTTTCATTCCTTCCTAAAGATCAAATAACACACAAACAGTCTTTGACTCCTTTCAAGCTCAAACCTCAGCAGACTTCTTGCAGCAACCTGGCTCTCTGAAGCACCAACCATTCAGCTTTACTAAGTAAGGCTCAGACAAGAATGAGTCAGACACTGACATCCAAAGAAAGCCATCATCTCCTGATGCATCTATCATTATATAGGAAGACTGACAGAAATTCTTCATTTCAGGCTCCCATGCCTTTGTCATCTAACGGTATTCCTAACCAAAGTTGAGTTTTCCCTTTTCAGATCCCTCATGGAAGCCTACCAGCTGCAGCAGGCAATCCAGAAATGCTTTACTGGGTCCCAAACCAGACTTGTTTTCAGACTACTGTTTTCATTAAACCTGAAAGCATAGTTTCTCAGGGCTCATTCAAAACTTAATTTTCTCAAAATATTAGCAAAATTGTTATCAGAATTAGGGAGACACTAAACTTACTGATATAAAACCAAAATGGACATTCTCCATTTTCTGAGTTGTACATGTCCAAATGAAGACAGAAGGTTCTGCCAGAGTTTTGGTAGGTCTCAGATACTCTGTACCTAACCAATACCCACAGAGATTCTTTCGCAGCTTCAAAGGGGAATTAGTGAAATGCATTTGTATATGCACCACATTTATACCACCAATTCCAACAGTCCACTGTAAACCTACTAATTTGTGCAAAGGTGAATGTCATCCACTGAATACCAGCAGCACCACCTTATTCAGGAGTGTACTACCAAATCAATCCAACTGGGATACTTTCCCTGTCAATAATAGCAATACTGGCATTTGTTTGGAATATCTAATCTTTCCACTTCATGAGCAGCATCATTCTACTTCAGAGATGGGGAAATCAAGTCACAAGAAAGGTACTGGTTAAGTAAAAGTACCCAATAGCTCTATGGCTTAAGGCAGGATTCAAACCTAAATATTTGAAGTTACCAACCAGTTCCTTACTAACCAGCTTGTCCAGACAGCTAACAGTGTTCCACATCCGGATGTCAGTTACAACAACTTCAGTGGACAAGTTCAAACCTCTAGCAGCCAATAGCTGTGTGTACCTTCTGCATGCACTTTTACTGACTCTGAATTATTAACTCTGCTGGAGGATCTGATCAGTGCTAGCTATTTTTGGCTGGTATTCACAGCTCCAATTGAGTAGACTCTGGCGAGTACACCTGGCAACACTGGCTCAGAACAAGGCTGACACAGACACACAACACAAACAGGAAGAAATGGAGAGAGAGCCTGGGTGTTATTGATATAAGATTGTATTTTTACTAGGCTAATAAATACAGTGTCTGCTCATTCCTGTAGGTGTGTGGAAATCTCATTTCACAATGTCACATTCCTGAAGAGTACAGTTGGCATAATCCAGATAATGTACTTTAAATACACCATGCATTACCTTGTCATTTTATAAATTAGGCTGCAGCAGACTTACAAAATAAGTAGGGGAAAGGTAATCATGTGGAAAACTGCTGTCTTCACTTCTGATACTGGTTTAACCACCATCATTCCTATCAAACCGGCCTAATTGCTTTGTTTTTGTGGGCTCTTAGGGAATGACATTACCATGAGTTTGGAAAAAATAACAACATTGACTGTGCTGACTTTTGATCAATCACCACCTAGCCAGGAACGTCAGACCTATTAAGTGTCCCTTCTTTGCCAAAAATTAATGAGCCAAAAATAAGTACCAGAGGTTGGAACCAGCTCTGTCTCAGCTGTATTCAATGCCACAGTCACACTGGGGGATGAGGAAAGGGAAAAAAAAAGAGTGAAAGAAGAAAGCAAAGATTAGTAATAATTGCAGCATGATTTTTTTCTTCATTATTAAGTATGAGCAACTCCTAGAACCATAGGAGACTCTTAGTGGCCAAAGTGAAGATAGGTCATTTTAGATTTTATCAAAAAAAGTTTCAAACAGATTCAAAATTAGGGAAGAACAATAAATAGCTTTTCTTGCTCAGCATTTCATATACACATGGATTTAAACAGGAAGAGAGACAGGAGAAGGAACTAGCTTTGTATCAAAGAGAGTTCCAAAAACCAGCTTCTGAAACAGCACAAATTAACTCTTAGTTTCCCATTGAGTCTTTCATTTTGTAGATTCTAGTGAATTTTCATGAGACTGCTGTTATCCAGGAGCCTTCCCCAACTTAAGCTGTGTAGTACAATACTGCTCCAAAAGTCCCAGCCTCAGATCAAACACCTGATTGCTTGCTTTAAATTTAGTATCATCTCAACCACATTAAAATATGGATCTCTGTTATCTTACTCACTACAATCAACTGTTTTAAGGATTGTAAACCTAAGCACAGGATACTGTTTTTTGGCCTCCTGAGAAGTAGTTAGATCAAATTCAAGAGATGGAGATTAGACATAGACTTAGTTTCATTGTTTAATGGACTGAGTATATAGCCTGAAATTTATATTTCAATCTTAGAAGCTCACCTGTTACTATGAGCCTAAATTGAACAGTTTGCATCTTTGAGCCAGATCCTGTCACAAACTCTTTGATAAACTACTCTATGCTGAAAAAATATTAAGTAGTCTTTTTCTTTCTTTTTTTCTTGCATTAAGTTTAAAACAAACATTCTAATGTCTAAAAATACCACCAAGAATTTTTAAAGTAATCCAAAGAAGCATGCCTTTTAATTGTCCAGATCTTATCAATTTCAGCAGGAACACATAAGGGTTTTTTTTTTATTCAGTACTATTGCAGCGTCTTTTCCTTGTCTTTCCCAAGATCTTTTGGCAACAATAAACTTATTTGTTTTCCTTTTATAAAATGGTCAGAAATGCTCTCAAGACATTAAAAAGAACCATGCTGTTTGAAGTAATATTGTCATTATCCTGCGAATGAGCCCTTGTAACCCTGAGGTTATGGTAGGAGCAAAAGAACTTTAGCATAAGCAATGACAGCAGGTCCCACAACTTTCAAATGTGCCACCTTAGAACAAAGTTTCAATGGCATCCATTAGGATTAAATTCTTTATACGTTTGAAGGGCAATACTTTCAAAATAAATAAAAGGTCAGAAACACTGCAGGTTTGCATTTCACAGGTAAAAGACTCAGACCATGATCTCAGCCAGAATGCCTTAGCGTTCAATCAAAGGCTCAAAACACAACTTTGTGGAAGACTTACCTAATATTTTGCTTAGGAAGAAATTAAATCTGAAAAATTTCAGAATGGCAATTTTGTACCCACTTTCCACATGAGGTGTCTTGCCTTTTTCTATCTGAAACTCCCATTAGATTTCCACATTTCTTTATGAATCAGCAACTTAACAAATCTCAAAACATATTCTAGTGTGTTTTCTTTCAATATTGGAATTAGGAGATAGATTGGCTATCCACCTTCTCAAGCCACAGCTAGTTCTTTCACGAACTGTGTGAAATAACATTTTAATAATAATAATAATATTTCTATTTTTATATTATTATGTGGGGTACAAGAATATACAGGCAATGCTACATTTATTCCAAGTTTCTGAACACTCACGTCCTAGCTGCAGTGTGAGCCGAGGCTATGGGATTCAAGGCCATGGGTGCCAAAGAGCCACCACACCCCAGGCCACAGAACCAGAGAGTTAAATTTGAAGTGCCATTTCTAGTATAAAATCTTTGCCTCTCCTCCATGTTATATTATACAGCTGTTTCAAAGAGTTATTGAAATAAATATTTACGCAATCAAAATAGACACATGCACAAACATACTCCTGTATGGGAGGCTGTCTAGATGGTTTTCTGACCACATAAATTTTAGGGTCATTATCTCATCGACTACAGCACTAGCATTACCTGAAACAAAATTTTTAAATGTGGCCATCAAGTGGATGAAGTTCAAAACTGCATCTTAAAATGTAAGCAGTGATTTTGTGAGCTGAATGATTGCTGCAGTCTCAGGAATCTCACCTCACCTTCCCACACAGCTCAGTCTCCAGCCAAACATTTCCACCAACATCCACAACCCAAAAGCCCAAATCTGCAATTGATTTCATCAGACTGTTGCCCCCCAGCCCCAGAGACTATGGTGCTGTGGGAAAAGCATATAGTAAAGAAGAAAGATATCTGAAAGTTGGCTTTACCACAATTAACGCTTCAAAGGACACACTGCTGCCCTAAAGAAACCTCTTGGGCTTCTGAGGCCCTGCTAATATCTAGGAAAGCACACCTGCTGCATTTCATGGGCTTGTAATTTCATCCCTGATTTCTGAGAGTTTTCACATTCAGAATTGCACTTTATTTCTGAGATTACATCCCCCTTCACCAGCTGCACTGAACCTCCCCTGAAACAGGCCTGACTATACCTCTGCTCTACCCTGTCACCCAGAGACAATGATTTGTACTAATCTTCTCAGAAACTCACTGGGACTGTGATCTTCCAGAAGTGTTTCCTCTGCCTAGATTCCAGTGCATGCTCTGTTAAATGGCTGAGAAGAAGCTTGGACGAGGACTTGCTGTTTCCCTGGTGTGCCTGTGAGGACCAGACCCTGCTCCTGTCTCCTGGGAAAGGAGCCATGTTGCCCTGAGAGGACCTGGGTGGGCGGCGCTGGGGAAGCTTCTGGAAGGGGGGTGGGAGAAGGGCAGTTTGCAGGTGACAAAGTGGGGTGCCTCAGAGTGGATGTGGCTCCAGGGCAGGACTGGACCAGCGAGCGGCTCCCTCAGGTGGCAGGAGGCAAGATTTCCCTCAGGTGACAGGAGAGGAGCTTTCCCTCAATGAAAGGCCTGAGTGCTACAAGGGTAGGCAGCACCTAAGTGTGCTGAGGGTGAGCTGGGAGGAAAAAAAAACACTCTTCATGCTGGAAGGTTTGATTTTAAACCCTCCTTCATCCACTTTAGCCTTTGTGCCCAACAGCAGTGTCATTTTGCTGGGCATCTCACTGATCTAGTAGTACTTGCTTAGAAAATTCCAGAGGGCTTTAATGGTTAAAGGGTGGTCTAGTCACAGGTCTGGGTTTCCTTTGGGGGCCTGAAGGATATTTTACTGCCAAGTTGCTGTTGATTTTGCTGTTATTTTTTTCCCTCCCCTGTTCAGAGCAAAACTGGTGCTTACAGAGGGAACAATCAATCAGGAAGGGACAGAGGAGGGGGAGTTATTCATGTGATATTCTGTATGTATTAGCTGCTTTGACAGGTACTGTCTTTTGGGTTTTATATTTTTTGTTTTTATTGGGAGACGAGCAAGCTCTACCCTTTTTTCTGAGTTTTCTGTAGCTTGGAAAGGTTTAAGGAAGAAGATGCATGCACAGCGTATCCTTGTCTTGGACATAGTTTATTTCCATGTGGTAAATTAAAAGCGATTTAGCATAAAGAGCTAAAAAGGGGGAGGAAGTGGCCGCAATGTGAGACATGCAGTCATTGTCAAAGATTTCCTTTGCTGAACTGTTACGTTGCAGATTTAGCTGCCAACATTACATGGAAAACATTGGGGTGAAAGGAAATTATCCCATTCAGGTTCTGCCATTGCTTTTCTCTCCATTCTCTGGGGCTTTATGGGGGCAAATTCTAGTCCAGACAAGAAGAGCCAGGAGACTATCTGACTACAAGCAGTGAAACTGAGGAAGAGATTTTTAGTGAATTTACTAAATACTGTAATCAGTGGTGGTTTATAGTTCAAGTATCAGCCTCTGGTTTCCTGCCCAATGTTGTTTTGCTTTCACCATTCTTACTTTCTTATAAACACATGTACATTCAGATAAAAGCTTCTTTGTATTTTTTATTTATTTGGAGGTTTCTACATGTGATGGCAAAGTTTTAAATGGTAGATGCAGAACCAGCTTGGGATCTAGGCAAATTTTGCACTCACCAAAACAAATGTAAGCCAAATTTAGAAGTAGTGCCATATGACATGCTCTTTGGGAGTGAGAGGTTGGCTGTAGTCCCAGATATGACAAAGATCTTCTGCACATTTTTATCTTTATACTCTGTGAATAGTCCCACTGATTGTTCTGTCAACCTGAAGTACTAAAACATGATCAGACTGGCCTTTAAGATTTAAAAGATGTGATCTTTAAACCAAAGAACTTTTTTAAAAAGGTATTTTCTAATGTGCTTTCTGTTTACTAAGACTTAAGGAAACATCTGCATCATGTTTTCCAGTCTTTTTCTGTGCAATGACAGAAACTTTTTTTTCCCCAGATATATCTGGAGGTTCTCATGCAGACTTATGACTTTCAGAAATGGGATTATAGGCAGATGTCATACATTGTAAGATTCTTGGTAAAGAACTGAGACAGCTGGCAACATAGGCAACGCAGCACTGAGTCACTGAAGCCCTTGCTTAAAGCATGCAGAATCATTGCCTTGAATCATAATTTCTTTGGGACAAGATTCACAACTGTATTATGGATAAGTGATGCACGTGCATTTATGTGTGTGTAGAGCTTCATGCTTCTGATGATTGCTTTATGTATGTGCTCCAGTCTTCACATTGTGCCGTTTTCCATCCCTCATGAAGCTGGTCCCATGAAAGTACCAGTGAATTAAAGATAATTACAGGCCAATGACTGATGCTCTTATCCTGTGGAAATCATGGGGGGACGCGGGGGGGGAGGTGGTGGGAGTGGAGGAGTGGACACAACGATGGCAAAGATTCTGATTTACCTTCAGGGCAGGTGTCTTCTGGAGAAAGCCAGTATACCCACTTCAGCAAGGAAAAAAAGCTCTGATAAATACTGTGGAATTTCTCCAGATAACAATCAGAAAATTAAATGTGTAAATGAGGACAACAAAATTAGTGTGTAGCTGGAAACCACAGGTATGAGCACTCAAAATGTATTATTGATGTATTTTAATTAAAAATTAAAGCAGCTTAGGGGATGACCTGAAGCGTTGGCAGTGAAATCAAGCCAAATCCAAGAATGTTTGTTTTACATACAGCACTTAGCAGCCCCAGCTAAGATCAGCCAATACTGCCACAAGGTTCTACAAAGAGTGTAATTACACAACCTCTGTCCCAAACATCTTGGTGTTTTACAGTAACAGACAGAGCATACCTTTTACACAAAGAGAAATATAGCATAGAAAAGGTGTTTTTTCCTCTGTGAAACAAGAAACATCTATGAGAGGAGGTGAATACAGATCTCAAGTCTGAAAGGAATACTATACCTACAAGAGCACTCTTTCTCATCAGTTTTGTGACAATACACATTGTTACTTTTATTGCATAGTGGAAATATTTTTATTGTAATTTAACCAAAGAGGTCAGTTGAATACATATTTACCAAATATATTTTTCACAATTTGTCCACATTTGTCTATGTCTACATGTCCACTGTAATCATTGTAGATGCTCATGGAAGGATGAGATTTGATACTACAGGGCTAAACAATGCTTTTGCTGCCTAGGTTGGTGCACATTTGAACATGGGCAGTGAACCTTGTATGCAGTTTGAGTTTCATATATTAAAATTCCTGGCTGAACTATTAAAATCTGTTTTCATAACAAGCAAGTGGACAAAAGGAAATGAAAGTGGCTTTGCTGAACCTGCAAGACACAGATAAACAGTGAAGCAGAACTCAGCCAAAAAAATCCCCATTTCTATGGGTACGGCTAGCAGATAAAGTTAATGAACTGTCAAAACCATACTGTGGTAGTATCTATGTCTTTTCAGATTGCAGAAATTTTTTTTCCCTTGCAAGATACTCTTTAGCCAACCTCCCTTTAAGCTTAATTATTTACAGATTCTAATTACTGATTTCCCCATACTCATCTTCCTTAAAAACATCCTTCTTTTGGGGGGGAGACTGTGGGCAAGTGTTGCAGCATCATATGTGCTCTGCATTGGTACAGCCCTGGCATTGCTTAGGACTGGGAAGGCCTCAGTATAAAAGTGATTCGGCACACTTTTCCTTCAAAAGGTCCTGATTTGTTAAAATCTTCACAGGAAAAGGTAACTTTCCCCAGAATTCCCTGGGAAGGTTTCTTGTGTCTAAACTACTTTGGAAAAAACTCACAGAATTAAAAATATCTGTGGGCTGTAAGGCTTGTTCCAAAGCTTATCAAACTCAAAAACTTCCTTTGACTTTAAGAACACTATACTGGATTATTGATGTCATCATAAATGACCTAGGAATTGTTTGGGAAAGGCACCTACTGTGTTAGGCAAGTGGCATAGGACCCAAAATTCTAAAAATTTGACCCAGTAGATTTTAGCTTCATCAGATTGCTTGTGAAGAGACCTATAAGAAGTTCTTTACAACCATTGAAAAGCATGTTTTGAAATGCAAGTCATGGTATCTTTCAGTGTAGTCTACTCTATGCAGACAGAAAAGTCATAAATGGTTTCTTGGACAGAATATTTAGTTTAATTGCTACTTCACGCAACAAAATCCTGATAAAATCCATAATAAGCAAAGCAACACTCCATAAGCTTTTTTATGGTTGCAATATATAGGAATTCCCATTTGTCTTTCTGGCATTATTTATATGAAACCTTCTACTACATACAAGTTAGGGCTTAATTTCAGAATTTTATGGCCAATCCTGACTAAACAATGCCCCATATTGTAGTCATTTTATTAAAACAATTGGAACATGATCCTATTGTAATTTTATATGATAATATTATTGAGGAATAGTTTTCTACTGTTACTATGAGGGTAGCTATTGATTCTCAGTTGCTTAGCAGGCTGGCACATACATACTTATATGCATATATACATATGCACACTTTTAATTGGGGCCTGGCTACATGCCAGATTAACGTACTAAGAACCATGATAAAAGGGATAAATTTTACTCCAATAATGTAATCTAGTCAAATATTGTAATCAACCCTTTGACCTCAGACCTTTGGGAAATGCCTTAAGCTGTAGCTCATGTCACCTTTAAGCCATCATGAAACCTGTGCAGAAAGTCCTATATAGTGTTGTTCAGGGACGTAAAATAATAAGACTGCTGGTATAGGGACTGAATGAAGTAAAGCCCTCTGTCCAGACAGTTGTCGTTACTCATTCTGTGTGTATGGCAGGGAGAGAGGAAGAGGGGGGAAATGATGACTGATAAAGGTACAGTTAAAAGAGTTACAGGAAACAAAAAAGAAGTTAGTATGAGAGTAGGACAAGTGAATTATTGCACTATTTTAATATCTCCATTGGGGCTTTTGAAGCAGGAGTTGCAAATTAAGACAGTCCATACTAAGACTTGGAGCAACCCGTAGCCGCTAAATATGGGTAGGAAATGACATGCACGTATCTCCAATCCCCACATTAATAAGAATCAACTATATTCTCAATCATTGCAACTGATCTCTCAGGAGTACTCATTGCCTTGAAAGACAGAGATGTACCTAAGCAAAGTTAATTTCTGCTTTAATTTTGGAGAGAGCTGGAAGGAATTCTTACTTCTGGAGTTTGTTCACTATAGGTGGATAGTTATAATATACATCCCTACTTCTAGTCAAGACAATTTAAAACAGCTAAATCAGAGCTTCAGAAATTCAAGATACTATTTATGCAACCAAACTGTTGAATTGAGAGAAATATAGCTTGCTCTGTAAACATGTGGTGACATAGAGAATACAAAATTGTATCTTTAATAAAATCATGTAGAATGGGAGATTAGGCTTGCATGATTTCTTATGAATCCACTGGTTTCATTTCTTGGGATTATGTCCTTAGCTGAGCATTAAATTTATGTCTTTTCACAAAAAATGTAGCTTAGTACATAGTGCCATGTTAAGATGTAGTACTGAGCTTGAGAAGATGAGGGTTAGCTATTGGCTGAAGAGTTGCAAACTGTTTGATTCTGGCTATGTTACCTAATTTCTCAAATTTTAAAGTGTTGTAAAATAAAGATAGTAATTCCTTTCTTCCACTGTTCTATGGAATAAGCTTCTCACACCAAAGATCTAGTTTTTCTCTTTATGCACGTTGCTCAATATATTGCGGCAAATGGTTTCCTTACTGAGAAATTTGGATAACCTGATTAGTCCAGTCAGTTCTCTGCTATTCAGATTTGCACTGCCCTAATAACCAAGAATGGTTATTTGGAGAAAATACTTTTTGGAGAAAAATAATGATGGAAACTTGATTCAAATTTTTGAGTGCATATTTTTGGATACAGAAATTTTTTTTTGCTGTGGAGAGCTTTGATTTTCATTAAGATCGGTCTTAAATATAATTCACAGAAACGAAGAAAGTAATTTCTTAGGCTGCAATATCTAGAAGCACCAAGAGCTTGAAGCACAAACAGCAAATGTTTTCTGAAGTAAAATATTTAGAAGTTTGATTTTTTTCTTCTCTAACTTATTTATTACAAATTATGAAAGTTACTATCAAGCAGCACTTTCCTACATATATTTGACTTTGAAGAAAGCACTTAATACAGGATATACTTGGAGTTCATATATTAACATTTTTCTCATCCAAAATTGAGGCTGAGCTGGAAATTCATCAGAAAATAATTTTTTTTAAAGAAGTGAAAGATATTTTTATTTTGTTTTCTGTTTGTAGTTAGCTTGAGACTGTGCAATCCTTTTATAAAACTAAAATATTGCATAGGAAGGCTGATATTTTTAATTTAAATCTCATCTCCTTATAAACTGTTTTAATATAGATACCTATGACATCTGAACAGCATTTCCTCAGATGTTGCTTTTGTATATTTGATGGCTTCTCTGTGTAAATATATTAGTAAATAATTTAATGTTTATTTTTAATATGAAAATTCGGAGTATTCTTGCATGACTCGATAGGCAAATCTCATAGGTATTACCATACTGCCCTCTGGAGTACAGTGACAAAGCATGGGTGTGATAAAAGTTTTATAGGCATCTGCTGTTCCTTTTTGCATCCAGGAAAATTATCACCGGAACAAGCAAAGCCTTGGCTAAGCCCTTTGAAAGGGAGGATGAATATGTAGAGTTTCACTTCACTTAGCCCAGAATTTTTTGGGCATGTGTCATGTTTTCACTAGATATGTATTCCTATGTAGGATTTCATCCCTGGCTAGACCCATAAGTGTTTGATTAAACTATATGTGAGTATTGTAATATCACCTCAGTGTGTGTTTTGAAATTCTTTAGTGTAGCTTTTAATGTTTGCTTTAGAAGCAGCAGCTCGAGATTCCTCAGCAAAACTGCATTTTGTTGTCCTGAAGTGCAAGACCAGTGTCAGACTGTCTCATTGAATCAAGTTTTTGTGGCTCCTATGTAACCTAAGCCTCAGAAATCCTGGGACTCTACTAGGAGAAAGTAGTTGATCAGTGCTAGGTATCAAAGACAACAGCAAAACACAACATTTTTCCTCACAAGCTCAAAAAACCCTGAGACATTTGGAAACCATATGCATCTGTTGTTTCCTAAATGAGTTCATCTTTTTCCAAGAGTTTTCTTGTGGAATAATTAGTAATTCCTCTTCACTCCCCCCTCTTCCCTCTCCCTTCCCCCAAACTGCTTTAATTCCATCTAAGAATAACAACAATGGTCTGGAACTTATGTTATCTCTAAGTTCTGCAAAATAAGAGTGGAGTTTTGGTCCAGTTTGAGTTACTTTAATATCTTTTCAGGAATCTTATACTTAATATAGATATTTAACACAAAGATTCCCAGTTGCAGATTATATATAGCTGGAAGTGTGGTTAAGAGACAGAATAGGTCCACAGGCACAAAGTACAACAAGCCACTCCTTTATTCTCTTTCTCCAATACAAAGAGACTTTAAAGTGTATATAATTTATGTTCATTTCTGGGTCCTTTCTCTGCTTCCACAGTAGGGAACAATGCACAAATGAAAAGCAAAGGTTGTATCTTCAAAAAATTTTTAGGTACTTTATGACACATGCAAACAGCTAATTGAACTGTTAGAAGTCATTAAATATTTTAAGCACTTTTCCACTGGAAGTCAACAGGATTTAGGTACCTTATTTCTTTAAGTTCCTTTTTAACATAACAAGGTGCTTTTCTTTAGGTACCTAAAGACTTCTGAAAACCTACTTTTCTCAGGTTTAGAGTTTCAGGTCAGATGTAAAGAAAATATAAGTTAATTGACAGGAATTTCTGATCACACACAGACTGACAAGTCATGAAAAATTAAGATCACTGTCAAGAATCTACAACACTCAGTATGGTGGGAACATTAAACTGCATTTCAGAATAACCAAGTAAAATACCATATATATGGGAAAACCTATCTGTGAAAAAGATCTGAGAATTCTGTGGAAGGCTCAACAGAACATGACTTCTTCCTCTAGAATCCCTTGGCCAACAGAGTGAATGCAAACACTTAAGTTTAGGAAAAAGAGATGCTGAATAAAAGTAGAAGGATTATAATGTCTTTGTATTTGGTACTGGTGATACAACTCTTGAAATCTCTGCCAGATTCAGGTGCTATACATTTTTAAAACTGCTAAGAGTCTGGGCAAACTTAA
Organism: Elanus axillaris; assembly: GCA_026212715.1. Classification (NCBI taxonomy): domain Eukaryota; kingdom Metazoa; phylum Chordata; class Aves; order Accipitriformes; family Accipitridae; genus Elanus; species Elanus axillaris. The sequence goes on along the minus strand of JANZLQ010000002.1, from coordinate 33,312,535 downwards.
GTAAGAGCCACAGGAATGATGAAAAAGTTTACTAAAAGCTCCTTTAGCTTGCAGGAATAATGCACTGTTAGTATCTTTGTGTGCAATGAATTCTTTTGCAAGTTCCTTAACCCCTTGATGCTAAATTTATCCCTACAAGACTCAGTAGCTACTAAATTTAGGGGCTCTGTAGGGAAAACAGAGAAGTCCCCAAGATAATGACAGCAGTGGAAACATCAAGGCATTAAGCTGATAGGGAATGAAGAGAGAAAGGTACTAGCTGAAATGGACTCTAGCTACCAAGAAAAAAACTGGTAAAAGGGTGTTTCCAGGCAATGAGGAAGTCATATTTGAATTCTCACTGGAGGGGTGCAGGGAGAAAAGTATGACTAGATACACATTTGGTTTTTTCAAAGGATATCATAACTTCTTACAAGCATTAAACTAAATTGTAAATTACTTCACAGTCATATTGTATAAGCAGCACTGTAACTAGAAGCTGAAATGTAGAATCAGTAGTCTCCTGAATACTGTAGCTGTTTGGTTTTTGATTGGATCTTCACTATCCGTATTTTGCTTGGATAGCAGCTCAGTTGATAAATGAGTGATGGTCAGGTGATTGAACCTAGTGTGTGTTGGTAGAAAAGGAAGGAAAGTAAGCCCAGGTGTCCTGCTGTTTAAATCCTAGGTAGACAGTACTGTCTCCTTTACTGTGGAGTTTGTCCTAGTAAAAGATCACCCTGACTTTTTAGAAGACTTAAGATTCTAACTCCCTCTTGCAGTTTTAGAAATACCTCCTTGTATTAATAACGTCTAATGAGGGAAGGTTTAAAATTACTAAATAATTGTTTGGGGAATATATTACCCATACAAGTCAAGACTTTGTGCATGTGACCTGCATAGTGAAAAAAACATTATTATTATGTCCTAACATTTTTTGAGAAAAGACAGCATCAGAAAATAAATCCACAATATCCTGGTAAATATTTTTAAAGAGGATCCAAAAACAGATCAGAGCACAAAGGTAGCTTTACTAACAGCTTCTACTAAGATTAAATATATATATAAATATATGTATATATCTCCCAAGACAAAATACACAGCTTCATATAACCTGCTAAAGAGAAAAGTAAATATTTTGCAACCACAAATGAAGTCAAAGCATAACAGTGTGGTGAGACTTAAGAGGACTTAACAGACCAAAATGTCTCATTATTTCACAAATTATAGCAGCATGAAAAAATACTCCTTTAGTTTCAGGATACTTAGCTCTGCTTTATGAAATAAAAATATGTGGTTAAAACAAAGCACTGTTTCAAGTACAGCTCTGGAAGCTGGCTTAACTCGGTGTGATAGGTGGGTAGAATGCAGCATGAGTGGCACTGAGTCTGCACTTCAGGTATAAGAAATGCGTTTCTTTCCACACTCACTGGCACACTGACAAAGCTTCATGCACAACATAATCTTATGCCCACATGAAGGAGCCAGGCTTTCTCAGGCAAGATAATACAGTTAATGCTTTAGGTTCCTTTTGCTAATGGTATGGATTAAAACATTAAGGATAAAAATGTATTTGATGGACTTGACCTGGTTTGTAGTGGATGCTGGGAGCCAAGTTCTGCCCTCAGTTACACCCTGTAGCTCCCCTGAAGTCCGTAGTGGAGCCAAGTGTAACTGAGGGAAAAATTCAGCTGTTCAAATATTCCCATGGTTACCAGGCCAACTGGCAGTAATTGCAAGGGAATAATAGGAGTGTTGAGGGCAAGAACTGAGGAACCTTCGCAAGGCGGTCTGGAGATCTGCACAGTGCTTGTCTACAGACTGTCTGGCCTCCTGAAGTCAAAGCTATTAGTTTTTCCTACTTGCTCAAATGCACTGCATACAAAAAAAGCCTTTCACTGGTGAACTCCAATAAATGCCCACCATTTGGGGCTCCTGCAATCTCTTAGTGTATTGTATCATCAGCCTTTTGTTTGTGCCAGACCTAACTCTGATGTTTCATGGGGCAGCGAGCAGACCTGAATATATTTCAAATTTCTAAAACAGTGAACCACTATTATTATTATTAACGAAGAAAAGCTGAGTGGCTTCCAGGCTACTTATGACACAGACAACCTCATCTTCTTGTGGCACAGCTAGTTAGTTATTTAGTGCTTCATACTCCTCAAATAGGGAATAGGCTTACTGGCTCATACATTGACTCCCACCTGAGGGAACAAGAGATTATTTTCATTTCACAGATGAGGAATCAAGATCTTAATATATTTGTCTGAAGTCACATCAGAAGAAAGGAACTGAAGCTCTCATATACTTAGTTGTAGCGCCCTCATATGTTAGTTGTTCAACCCCTTACCAGCTAGTACTACATCAGCTGTTCGTAGCCTTTGTGAAGTCCTGGAGCTTTAATTTTTCAGTGTAGAAGACTTATTGACACTGAATAACCTTGAGTTCTGTTTTTAAAATGGAAAACAAAACATAACAATCTTTTTATGGGACAAGTGGATTCCTTGAACTCCTGCTCATATAGGTGTATACTATTTGAAAAGTGTAAGCTTCACCAGAACAGATTAAAATCCCCTGGCAGCCATTTCTATTCAGTTTCATGGACAGAAATTGATAAAGATGTAATGAAAAATCGGATGGACTGAACTAAGAGGGTCCAACTGTTGTAGGCAGAGGGCAGTCACTGGGTGAATAGGGAAGGGGAAAAGAAAAGCTCTTGTAAATGTACAAAGTGTAACCCCCATCTGATGCCAAGAATGACATCCCTGATGCATATTGTGACAAGAAATTTCCTGTTTGTCTTACAAGGACATCATGAAATGGAACTGCTGCCATGAAAGTCAGGTGTACTGTTTAATATACAACTAACAAGAAAAGTAAGCAATAAGGGAGAGATATCACTCTAAAGCATCAGTGGGACCTACATTGGTGCTGAGTTTCTGTTTTAAGAGAAGTACTACCTTATTACAATCCTCTACTTCCTATGTTTCCATAAAGTTGGAATTTGACAAATATGCTTGCTAATTTTCACTCCTTTATGCAGTACTAAACACATTCTGAGCCTTAATCAAGTATAATACTACTGTTGTTCTCTGGGATAGAGACAATACCACCTATAAATCTTTTATTATGTATGTTTTACATGTGGAAACATCAGACTCTTATCAAGCCAAGCCGCATCACAGAAGCTATTTCTATTTGTGAGTAAAGAAATTGATGCTCATTTTGTTTTGATTGATGATCACTTTGTTTTGAAAAGCTCTTTAGACAGGCAAATTATTAAAAAGAATTTGATGGAATATCCACATCTGGAACAGATTAGAATTCATTAATCAGACTTTCAGCTGAAATAAATCTTTCTTGGTCAATTTAAAATAGTGGAAGTATTCTGATTTGTACCAGTTCACTCTCTCCCATCCTTTGCATTACACACACATTATAATTTGAAAAGGTCTTAAATACAGTAAATCGAACAGGCAAATACAGGAATAAATACACAGTGAGACAATAAATCTTTCTTAAAGGTACTTTTGTTCTGTGAGTTCTATAACATAATCACTGTAATAATTTCTTCAATGCTAAGCATGGGGATCCTTCCATTTTCTCTGGGGCAAATTCAGAATAAATCTTCCCTGCAAGAACAGATTTATTCCACCTCCAGCAGTTTTTTGCAGTCTGCAGTTCCTGACAATTACTGCAATTATACAAAAAGAATTTGCACTTGTATGGTGTTGTGCAATTTAAAAGATATCAAAGGGACACTTCACATGTGATATACAAAGACCAAGCTCATACTCTTATAATGGAGTCATTTCTGGAAGAAAATATAAAACCATTTCTCTACAAGAAACTATATACTTCAGTAGTTAGAATGTGAAGCAAGAAATTATTCAACAATTCAAACCTGAAGGGAATGTGAAGTGGGAAGAATGTTAATTGTTTAAGCAGGTATTAGCCCATTATATTCATAAATCAGTTTTGCTTATCCAAACCACTTTCTTTCCAATGATACAGAACTACAAATGGTTCAAAAGGGAAAGACTGATATGTGCAACATCTCAAACTGTGCCTCAGTGTCTTCTAGGCAGCTGTTGTACAGCACGTTGAAAGACAATACCCAAAGGTGGGAGGGCAGAGACACAAGGTACTCAGCTGTAAAATGAGCACATTCTAATTACACTAAAAGATCCTGTACCTTCAAATGGATGAATGTTGTTTATTGAATCACTCCTCATTGAAGAAACTGCTTTCTAATTATATTTTCTTTGGAGAGAGATCTACCTTCAATTATCTTCTCCAATTTTCTTTGAAAGAGAAAATTGTCTTTCAATAAAAAAGGATGGAAATGAAAACTACCTTTACATTTCCTTTTTTTTTTTTCCACAAGAAGAGGGGATTGAAGGAAAATACCTTATTTAAAAGCAAGGAAACAGTTCATTCTTTCTTCATTGTCCCATTAAAAATGGAGAAGGGGAGTCAAAATGAGAATTGCCATTTTTTAGAGCTGGCTTTAAACATGATACTCTCCACATTATTGCACGAAGAGGACCAATCTCGGGTGGCTGATATTGTCAGAATTACATGGGAGTCCGAGGAGGCAGTGCTGATTTACACCAGGTGTAGGATTGACTCAAAGACTATAATGTTGTCTTTTTGGTTTGTTTGTTTGTTTGTTTGTTTGTTTGTGGCATTTTTTAAATCACTCTAGCTGCTTCAGTACTCGTCAGGATGATATGTTAGAATCTCAGTGCTGAACAGTCAACAGTTTCATGACTCTCTGCATCTGTTATGGTATAGAGGTCAGAGGTCCATATAAATTATTAAAAATGGCAAGGGATGGAGAGAATTCACTTTTTTTCTGTATTGGTTTTTATATGGTACTGTATACCATTATGAGAGAAACAAAATAACACGAAGACCAAGTCACTCAAAGGTGGGGCTTTTTGTGTTGAGGCAACATTTGTAGTCATGAAAAACACAAACAAAATTCTACTCTTACACCCAGTACAGATTCTAAGACAAGTGAACAGCTTTTCTGTGACCACTGAGTATGTCATCATTTCATCGTCCTTTTGTAGAGCTGGCTAAGAAACATGAAAATAAATACTCCCACACTACCACTGTAGCAGAAAACGCATCTAGATTATCTGCATACAGAACACACTTTGCCCATAGCTCTTATGCCTCCTGACAGCCTCTGTATTCATAGAATGGACAAGGGACAATGTGATACTGGAGATATAAAGCATGTTGTGGGATGTGGCATACTGGTTTACCTCCTGCAGTCTTTCTGGGAAGGAGAGTATCAGAGGTCCAGAGGGGAGTCAGCAAGATCTGAAGAACAGTTTGGAAGATGGGCAAGGACGTAATCTATCAGTATAGCCCTCTAAGCATATGTTCTGAAATGTTAATGGCTGTGGTTGTATCTTTTTGTATCTGAACTTTGTCATTTAATCATCATCCTAACGTGTCTTAGGATTTCATAAATACAGACATTCTTAGACTGATACGTTTTTAAGGGTTGCTTTAAAACATACTTTTCTATCAATGAAAGCATGAACATGGGATATTTTAATCAAACAGGGAAGGTGTTATTTTCCTTAGAATCACTAAGGAGAAATCTAGGAGAATAAAGAAACTCTAGAGAATGGAAACTTGTATTATAACGATGCTGAATATAATAGAACTGCTAATAGTATAGAAGACAGTGTGGTATACTAATCCTGGTAAAATGTTACAATGTTAATCAGCCGCTGTGAAAAAAACAGTTCTACAAGTAGAATAGAAACTAAGTAGCAATCAGTTTCCCATGCAAAGCGTCCTTCCTGGCAGATATAACTCAGGAAATATTTCAAATATGCAGACTGCTCACGAGTGTTCTGATCTGGTTGGAGAGAAGTTCATTACACCATACATAATACATATATACATTCTGTAATGTGGATGATTCACTTTAAAGTACACCATTTATTCCAATGCATTTAGCTGATTAGCAGGGAAAAGACAAAACATTTTTGACAAATGTTAGTAATTTTCTGATTGTTGAATTTACTTACAGTGAAGGTGAGTTTACTGAGTTGCTGCTGGATTTTGTCTACAAAGGACACCTTGATGTGCTTCGTTCATGTGGAACATCTGAAATGAATAACAAGGAACGGATGGAATTTTCAAGAGAAAAAGAAAATAATAAAACGCCCACCATAAAAATTAATTCTCTATAAATAATCTCAATCAGGAAAACCTTTACCCCTGAGACAATCCAAGGCTGCCTTTTTTGTAACTCTTTCCCTTGTGACAAGAGGAAACTTTCCCATGCCACAATTATTCCTGTCTATCATTTTGATATAATCTGAAGGAAAGCCATCCTACCATTGTAATGTGCCCATTTTTTTCAGCCTCAGATAGGGACATATTTTCATATTTGATTGGTAGGACTTCCTGAGCTTAGCATCAATAATTATGATCTTTCTGGCTGTTTTTCATACTTTAGACCAGTAATTTCATTTTTGTAGTTAAGTCCTTGCTTAATTGTCTTCTCAAGCTTAATCCATTTCTGCCGATGTTCTTCTTTTGGATCAGCTTTTCCAGTTATCATTGTGTTGCCTAGTTTATATGACATCATTCACATCATCGTAGAAGAAAAATGTTGGTCTTTGCAAAGAGGATGTAGTAAAAGATCCCATGAATTAGTATAGTAGTGCTGTTTATTTAGAAATTGAAGATCTGTGTTGTGTTTCCTTGATGGAATGGCGTTTCCTTTAATCTTGCAAAGTAGTCTGTCTCAGCCTCTTCCAGAGGCAGATTTTAACTAAGTCTGGTTTGTGGAAGGGCTGTTTCCTACCTGCTTCAGCAGTGTCTCATTTTGTATCATACCTATCATTAAGGTCACAGAACAAAAGCAGTTCCAAATCCATCATTAACAGCTCCCAGGATTGCTACTTCTGTTACTTGGTTTCTGTTGCTGTGGTTGTGTCAATAGGACATTGTTTGACTTGAAAGCAATACTCTTCTATTAATGCATATCAAGACTGTTTCAAGCATAACTTAGGAAAAGCAAATAGTTTCTCGTCAGTGGGAAATAACTACATTTGTGATTGTTTTTTGGTTATGTACATTGCAAAGAAAACAGCTAGCTAATGGGCAGGTTTTTAGATGCTTTTTTCACTCTTTGATAGCCTGAGGGGAGATGTATTATTTGCCAAGACAGGAGATTTGTGTGCCTGGTTTAAGTTACTGACTGTGTGGGTTTGTACTGTGCAAGGAATTCCAGTAATAAAAAGCTCATTCCTAGCCTATATTATTGGTCATCCATCTTGGGCAGATGCTAGAAGATGTGAGCTGATACTGATTGTAGAAAGTGGAAAGCATTGTCTCAGAAGAGCCTGAATGATGACTTGAATATAAAGATGGGAGAGGGATGAGAAAAGGGAGGAAGTGACCAAGCTTCCAGGCCTTTGCTTAAGAAGATCATTTCTAGATATATCACTGCTATATCCTGTGATGAGAAAATGGAGAGGTAACAACTAGCTCCTGGAATCATTGTAGCAGTGAGAATAACTTTCAGGCTAAATGGTAAAGCCACAGCTTTGGCTGTTGTGTAGGAAAAAGACTAAAGGATGCCCCAAACAGTAGGCACATTCCCATTTTTACAAAGCATACCACTTTAGGATTGAATCTGGGTTGTTCTTACACTCAACAGTGCAAAATGACAACATTCCACTGTTTTTGTTGTTTGATAAAGGTTATAAAATGCTAGTCCAATGCAGGGCAAAAGGAAATGAAGATTTGATCTGTAATCTGCTTCTTATAACACCAGAGGGCTATTGCAGATCTCACCAGCACTCCTATTTGGTATTTTTATTAAATTCAAGAAACAAATGTTACAAATTTGACTTGGATCTTACTGGTTTTAGCATTCCATTCACTATAGGATGAAGTTGGACTGAAGTATATTTTGCTAGATCTTATTGTAGGGTTCTTGCACATTGCAAGGTAGAAGTGGCTAGAAACAGAAAAGGATCCTCTTTGAACTATCACAGAAGAAACACAATGGGCTGCTCTTCTATGTGCCCTTCTAGAAATTACTCTGATATTATTACTCCTACTCTAGTCACAAGCTATGTAATTCTATTAACTGAAAAAGAATGACTACTTATAATATACTTTCACCAAATGGAGAAATGAAGACAGCTACCAAAATTATGTAAAATTAATTATACTAAGAGGCTGTCACAAACTTCTTATGAAAACATGAATGACTGCACTTGGCAGCAGCTGGTGTGACATTTCACCCACTGTCAATGAAAGAAAGCAATTTTACAATAGCATGTTTTGATATGCTGTAGAATTTATTAAACTACTTAGTCTCAGTAGGACAAACCATGAAGATACGGTTCAGTTGTTCAGTAAAAAGGAAAGCACAAATAAGAACTTAAAGGTTCGATCCAAATAAAGAGTTGAGAGAGAATATAAATTGCTTTGTTTTTACTTTGAGCCATGTTTGGAAAAAAACAACCTTTGAATCCTTTAAAAACTTTAGATTTCAATTTAAATTTGTAATTTTACCTTTAGGGCTTAATCAGATGACTACTGAAGTAAATAGAAGAATTTTAAAGATTTCAGTGGGTATTGAATGAAGCTCATACTTACTGCTTACATTCAGTTTATCAACTTGCTGTGGAATATACTATAAAAAAGTATAGCTAAGGGACTTTTTCCAATACTGTCCAAACTGAGTGAATAATTACTCTAACCTTTCCAGTTCCTGAGCAGCATCTCTAGTTGGAGAAATAATAATTAGTTTTAAATGAGATAAATGCAGAAAAGACTTTTGCATGAGTCTTTTCCTGCAAATATTTTAACTCTGCAGTGTTCATGCTAGTTATAAACCATACTTGAAGGTCTCTACACATTTTGAAGTGCTGGCCCCAAATTCAAAACAAGAGTCTCATGGACTCTGGTAAGTTTTCAATCAAGTTTTGAACTATTTATGCAAGAACGTTTTTCTTGAAGTTCAACTTCCTTACTGTTGCACCAGTAACAACTATAGTTGTCAATAAACATGAGATATTCAGCACTGACAGCTAAAGTTATTTTGGTCACATACTACCTAACAGTCCTCAGAGTCTGTACAGTTAAAATATGTTTTTCCTTTGGCAGCCTTTTTTTGTGGTTCAGCATCATTTCCCTCCAAGTGTCTTATCAGCATCCAGAAGTTGCTCTCATAAAGCAAACAGCAAAACTTTAATTATATTCTTTTCATTATGAGGCAAGGGTCTAAATTTTGACCAAGAAATTGCCTTAGTCTCGAATGTTGACAAATATTTACCATATGATCTTAGGAAAACCTTGATGGGAAACCATCTGTAGGCCATCTGAGAGTTCTGGGGGTTTTATTTAAGAGGGAAAGACAGCCCTATCCTGGCTGGGAATTATTGGCTCATTGAGCAACTCCACTCTGCTGATGTTGTCTCTGAAGATAACAGTCTTCACTTAGACTTCTTCAGCATAGTTTCTACCATGCCTCTTGTCTGATTTTGGAGCTTTTTCATTGTTACAATCTCATTTTGCTCCATATAAATAGAGGGCAGATCACAGGGCCAGACCAAAAGTCACCATGTCACTCAACTGTATCCTAAGCTTCATAGATCAACTGATAGGAAATGTAATTTTTTTTATCTAATGCTCCCACGTGACCTATTAAAATATTTCAGTTGTATGACAGAAGCTGAGTCTACTGCACAGCACTAGATGGCAGTAACATATTACACTTCCCAGTGAAATCATCAACTCACTGTGTCATTAGTCATCTGGGTTGGGAAATGTAAACTAAGTGCAAAATAGAACCACATTTCTTTACTGAGTTTGTTTTGGTCTACAGTCTGAAGTTGATCTAAGCTGACCACAAACCCCATTTCTTATGCTGTATACAGCATACTTCCCTGCAAGGGCCAGCTAATTAAGCTCTTTATGTGTCTGCCAAGAAAACCATAGATATTGTTAGTTCAGACATCAGCAAAATCAAATAGCTCTATGCATATCACATTTAGCTAAATCTGCCATCATGCAATTGCATTGACTATTAGATATATGTGATTAATGTTGATGGCATAGTGTACAAAAATGTAGTTTCAGTTAGTCTTGGATGCAGATTTTTCTTCAGGTGTGAATTGACATAACTGTACAAGAGTCTCTGTTCTTATTGTTCAAAACAGATGTGAAACAATCTGTGAACTGTTAAACACTTGCATGTTTTTCCTCCAGAATCTTCTGTTAGTAATATGCTGATATTGAAACGATAGATGTGTTCACTTGAAAGAGGCGGAGGAGCTATGATTTAAGGAATGTCCAAGCCCTCTTATCAAAGATGGATTTTTGTCTCTTGCTTTTGCCAAAACACCTCTTGATTTTGGACCAAGCAGACTTCTTTGCTGAGGCAGTTTTTACTTATAAAGGTTTGTGTGAGTGAACTTCCATGAACTATCTTGAGTGTTTACCCAAAGGAGGGTTGTAGAGTTTAATGTATGCTGTTTGTTTCATGATAAAGTCAAAATGTCTTGCAGGCTTTTGTAGTGACCGATCTAGAAAATTTGAGTTTCACTTCTTTTTCTGCTATTGACTGAGTGGATGACATTATCTCGTGTTCTGTCTTTGAAATGTAAGTAATGACATGTAACTGTTTATGAAAGCACATCAAGATAAACTAATGAAAGCAGGTTTTAGTTATAATTACTACTGACTATTAAGTCATATCCTCTCTTTTCATTTCAGCCATAATAAGGATTCTGTTCCATTCTTTGTGCTTCATTACTACATGTTCCTTCAAGCAGAACCAATATTTTATGAACAGAACAAGTAAGTCACTTTAATTTTACACTAGTTCCTTTTCTCCCTTTGACTTTTCACGAATAGGGTCCTTACAGTGTAAATCTCTTTAGAGTCAAACCCATATACATTTTTACAATGAGCTATGTGGTGACACATAATTTTATTTTTATTTATGTTTGAGAGAGCTAGAGACAATTATCTAGATCTTTACAGACCCTGTTCTCCTCAAACGAAAATGTTAGTGCCAGAATCTATCTCTTGAGCCAACATTTATTCACGCATTAGAAAAGGCTTTAATCTGAGGTATTGGTAATATTACACTTCAGTAAGTCTCAGTGAGAAACTGCAAACTGTAAGAAACTTCCATGAGTGATATTTTGGACATTGCTTAAAATTCTTCTTGGTCTACTTTTAAGATGCTATGTTTTCATTTTATAAAATCTAAGTGAAATATCTGTACTCTGATCTTCCTGCTCAGTTTGGTTGGTATTTTACTCCATGAAAAATTTTGTGATGTTGAGATTACTTACTGTGAATTGTATTTATTACTCTTTAGGATTTTAAGGATCAGCATTTGTTTCAAAATGTTAATTACTGCTCTTCTTGTAAACACCCTCACCATGATGGTGCAGTTTCAAACAGCCTATGTAATGAAGCAAAGTAACATTTTTTCCTGATGTGCTAAGGTTTTGGGTTGCTTTGGATTGATCTCACTAATGAAGAGCTTAGTTCAGGACAGCACCTCAGTTTAAAAACAGTTTTGCTGAAAGAAGAGTTTGGAAGACTTGGAGAGTAGTAAGAGGGTGTTTTTCTATGCCAAGTAATGCCAATGTGCAATAGAGCAGTCTTTACATAAAGCACACATTGCTCTGCATTGCAGATTTTTGTAACATCTTTCTATTTGTTACTTAGAAAAAGAACTTGGGGATTTGATCTGTAAGTTCAAGGCTCAGAGGGACTTTGCATTGGCCTTTAAAGATATAGCTGTTTTTGTTAAGCAGCTAGCTAAATAAATAATATTAAAATGTTTGAATGTTGATGTATTCCTATTTGATTACAACAGCTATAGTTTTGAATAAATCTTTATTATCTCTCCTTCCAATCTGCAAATTGCCTTTCATATATCTAATTAAACATTCCATGCCCTTTCACACTAAATACTGATCAGACAAAGTTTAGTTTAATGAAATTTCTGTGTTCAAAGGACATTGTAAAATGTTTTTTGCCCCTGGTAAGACAAAACCCACCAACCCTTTTCTAAGAATACAAAATAGCAGTGTTGTTTATTACTCAGGTTAGTTCATTGCCATCTGTGATCAGCATAAGTGATCTACTGATGTTGCTAAAATGTTTATCTTGCCTATAGAGCTGTGAGATATGGCTGGCTACAATTAGTATTTGTCAGTTTCCAGGAGGCAGGAAGCAATATTTTAATGTGTTTTTCTGGCAGTGTGAAGATACTATTAATGCATTTACATCCTGTGAAGCTAGATAGATAGTATCTTGACTTCTGATAGAGTGCTGTTGAATTCACTGGTGGAGATTGGAGTCAAATGAATCATATCTACAAGCCGATGGGGCGAAAAAGCACAGCCCAGTTCCAGTTCACTGTTCCTGTTAATTTCAAACAGAAAAAGCAGCTGAACAGCCCAAATCTACTGCTATATTTACTTTTTGTCCCACTTTTTCTTTTATTACTTGCTTTTTTTTATCTTGCAGAAGTAGATTTATTAATATGAATAACTTTCTCAAAGAGCAAGAAATGTCTCTTCCCAATTTTTTGTACATCCCAATTTGATGTACAACAGTAATGTGTTCTAATGGGGAATTTCAGTGTTCTTTGAAACCATCGGTCTTCTGCATAGTAATTAGACTCATATGAAAGATGGTGTAAAGAGGAGCACAGAAATATTAAGTGACTCTTACAGGAGCATAGGAAACTAATAATAGAATTGAGTAAACAATCCCATTCAGCCCTACTGAATATAAAGGCTAGATTTCTAACCCTAAATGGGATAAGCAAAAATTTCCAAGCTTTTAATCTAGCTAGTGCTATCCTTTTAAAGTTTTGTCTCTAGAAGTCCAGACGCTTTGCAAGATTTCTGTCATTAAATGCCTACAACATAAGCAGATTTGTTTTGTGCCTTAATTTCAATAAAAGTTGAACTATTTCTTAAAAATTCTTAGATCACAATTAATTATATGCAAATTGAATGTACATTATAATCTGACTTTGTAAATGAAAGCAGTACCAGCCAACTGTAGATACAATGTTGGGGATTTTTCATTTTCTTAATTTGTTTTAGAATGGGCTTCTTTGAAACTGCCTAATGTTCAGCTGTACCATGCATTATGAGAGGGCAAAACGGAGTGCTCAGTACGGAGAAAAAACATTTTAGGATGTTGCCTTTTGCAGCACTGCAGGGAAAAATCATACTATCTAACAGCTCATTCGTCATCCAGGGTGGTTTCTTGCAGAGGGGACAAAATACCTCCAGAACTTTTCAAGAAGGTTTCCTGTTGTGGTGCACGATTTGCGTGAGGTTTTACAGCCACAGTTTTACAAAGCAAGAAGCAAACTCCCTTGCTACATTGAGAGAAAAATGGCCCCAGTCTGCTCAGAGATGCTACAGTCTATGATTTCTATTTTCAAGGAACTGTTTTATACAATCATCACCACTAGGTGTCACCCAAAAAATCTGGCAATAAGTGATAAAATCACAAAATGTTTAAAAATACAAAAATAATTTACATCCTTGATAGATTGAGTGGAAACATATCTCCTGAGGAAAATTTATTTGTAGATTCTTCCCTTTTCACTATCAGTGATTCGCTTCAGCAGGGCAAGATAATACTTTTTTTGTAATCTCTCCTGTGCATGTTGGAAAGTGATTTGGAAATTGTGACAAGTTTCTGAGCACTGTTTATTTTGCCCTGTGGCATTGGCTTGGAAGAGTGCCTAATGCTAAAGCACTGTAAGGATTTAGAAAACATAAGCAATGAAGTAGAAAACAAGTAGGTGAAATACTAGAAAATCCATGGGTTATGAGCATACCAAAGAGGCTAGTGGTTAGACTCCTCTACGTGACTGCTGTGTCACTTTTTGAAAAAAAGGAAGAGTGTGGGACTGAGAAGACATCAGAATTTATGGCTGAGTGGAGATACCAAGAGATGAAGTCATAGACAACCAGGTATAGCTCCAGATTTTGGGATCTGCAAAGATCCATGTATAAGTCAGACCTAACAAGGACAGACTGATCATACAGAGCAACTACTAGAAAAAAGTAATCAGTCAAGTTTTTTATTTGCTTAAAGAAATATAAAGTATTTGGTGAATTTGGGGAGGAGCAGAAGGAATATCTTATGTTAATCTAGACAGCTTTGACTAATGATCCAAAAGATATTACCAGCTAGAAGTTTAAAAGACTAAATGGCATTTCATCCATTTGTGGATGACAAATTTATTTTGTCATGCTGGAAGTGAACAGGAACCGAAAAGCGACTGGGTAGGTAGAAGGCAAAACAAAACTCCCACTGTCTTAGTGTAGGACTTCACCCTGCATTTACAGCAGATTGTTGCAAACTGTAATTAATATATCTAAGAACAAGGTTGACAGCTCATCATTTTGCTGAGTTTCATGATTTGGGGGAGACTTAAAACTTCTTAGTATTTACTTGATTTTCAAGTGTATTTGCAGTCTTCATGGCTGAGAAGCTAGAAAACAAATTTTTGAAGATGCTTACTATCAGATGACAGAAAATCGTTTTGCGCATGCACATGTGTGTTTATGTAAGGAGGGTATTAATACAATTTTGAAGCTAGAAAACAAATTTTTGAAGATGCTTACTATCAGATGACAGAAACACGTTTTGCACATGCACATGTGTATTTATGTAAGGAGGGTATTAATACAATTTTGAAGGTATTGTGTTGAGGTTTCTGATTCACTGAGACAGTGAAACTGTACAGTAAAAATTCTGCATAATATCTGCATGTGGTGGGTTGACCGTGGCTGAATGCCAGGTGCCCACCAAAGCCGTTCTATCACTCCCCCCTCCTTCGCTGGACAGGGGAGAGAAAAAATATAACAAAGGG
>JANZLQ010000002.1:33276829-33291702 GCA_026212715.1 Elanus axillaris | reverse complement strand
GGTCAGCTGCCCCGGCTATGCCCCCTCCCAGGTCCCTGTGAAAATTAACTCTATCCCAGCTGAACCCAGGACAATGGTCAAGTTCTCAAAGAACAGGGAATACGGAACTAACAGAGAAAGAAAACATTCTCTTTATATGTGCATACGTGTTCATATGTAATCCCAATTAATATGTTAATTGGCAGCTGCAGAGAAGAATTAGTAGGATGCCTAAACACCAGCTTTATTTACCTTATTGGTCAGGATTCCTCCTAAGTCTGCAGTTATAAACCAGAGTGGTATGAAAAAAATTTGAGCAAAACTCATCTTGCTATTGAGATTTGTTTCCGTTATTGCTCCTCAAAAAGCATTATCTTCCATATAGTCCATCTAGATTTAGAACAACCCACCTTCTGTTGTAAGCCTTCCTTTCCGGTTTTGTATGCAAGTCTTCAGTGTCTTTTAAGCTTGAAGAGATAAGTAAAAAAACAAAGTTTTCTGTCTTAAAGTCTAACAGCCTCCCCTGATCATAAGTCTACAGTGGGGTAGTAAGTTTGGTTATGAATTATCCTCCTGTCTAGAGGAAGACAAATCCATGCTCAGGGAGAGATTACTCTCAGCTAAGTGAAATTTAAATACCATTAGATCCCCTTTGAAAATATTCTTTATACAAAGAAAACTAACAATGGAAAGCAAAAGCACTGGTGGGAAGATGTATCGTCTATTAGAGTGCATTAATATCAGAAGTCTATTGCCCTATCTTCCCACATTTTTGTTCCACTAAATTATAAAAACAGCCAATGACCTGCTTGAGAAATGAAGTATCAACCAGATGTTTCCTGATCAAAGACAACTTGTGTTTCCCTTTACACATCATCTTCTGGGAGGCAGCACTACAGTAACTGTGTATCTGACATCATTCACTATGTTGACTTTGGGTTACTCAGAGTCTTTCCTTTACTTTACCTTCCAACTCAAATACAATAATTTTACAGAGACATCACATGGAAAGAATGGATTTGAATGACTAGAACATGATATGGAAGAATGGTTTATATTCACTTTGTTACACCACCACTCCTTATGGAAACAGGGGATGAGTGACCAGTCATCCCCCAAAAGAACGACTTCTTTATGTGAAGAACATCAAAGATATGTTTTTGTAAGAGTTGGTAACTTTAAAACAAAATTTTTATATGAGAATAGATCCAAAGCTCACTATGATATATGGAAAGTCTGATTATTGCACTTTGGATCAGAAGCCTGTTTATTGCCAGAAACTACAGCATATTTCTGGTTTTGTTTGGCTACTGGGAAAATTTCATTAGTCCCTATTAATCTGCAGAGTGTGATACCTGCTGATCTGTTAATGGGGGTGGGATATAGAAGATGAGAAGCTCAGTCATCATCTAACAGACATGCTTCATTCTTTTTATGCAAACAACTCTATGTTTACATCAGATCACTATAAAAGAATGAACTTTGAGTTCCATTTTTAGGGAAGTTGGTGAAAACAGAAGGCTAACTTGCAGGTGCTACATTAACAAAGAGCATGGGAAGGGGTGCTCCATTTTTTTAACGCCGTGCACCAGAACTCAATGACTTACAACTTTCACAGCAGGTAAATTTCTGTTCAAGCTATCCAGAAAAATTCACAACGCGTGTATAATTTATACGAGATAAATGTTTAATCAGTCATGAATAAAGCTCTAGAATGCTTTATGAATATCTTTACATCCAAAGACTGAAAAATACCAACACTTTCTTTCTGGTTGTAATCTCCCCTTCAGACAAGAAGCCACATCACACAAAGCTGGAACTGCTTTTTCTTCCCTAGTAATACAAGATAGGTGTAGTAACGCATACTTAAATAAACTGAAGTGTCACTGCATATTTATGTCACTATGAATGCTCATAGGGACCTAAATTTAACAGAAGATCTGATGTTACATTCATGTCACATCATTGGTTAGTTGCTTGCAAATAGAGGAAAAGCTGTTTTCAGTAGCTACTGTTTAATCAAATGCATTTTAATTTGGAAAGTTTTGTACAGCACAAGAAACTGCCTGTGCAATGGCTTTAATAAGGATACATGAGCAAAAGCCATGTATTCTGTAGTCTCAGTGTGGGGTCTGTAGGAAATCAAGTTTTCAGCAAGATTGACAATGGAGCCATTCAGCCTCTAGAATGCTCAAGTCTTAACTGTTTCAGTCCAGTGCAGACAACTGTAAACTATGTCTTGATGACAAGTAACTGTAATAACAAAGATGCAACCATAAATTAATATAAAATGCTTTCACTCTTTCTCCTGCTTTCATTTAAGACTAAACGAAATTACAGATTGGTTCAAGAAAAAGGATGAAAAAAATTACCTCATCTGTACATGATTCATCTCTGTGCACATACTCAGCTCACTAGGTAAACATTGAAACTTTAAGTTTTAAGGTAGGTTTACAGTTACAGATAGGTTTTGTACTACTATGGTACAGAGGTCAGTTTTGTTCAGAAGGAAATGGAAATCAATTAGTTTACATCATTGCTCCAGGAAGATTCATCCGCAGCTAGTCCTCTCTTTAAATTCTGTTATATCTAGTCTAGAACTTGTTTTGCTTTTCTAGCTTCTTTATTGAACAATATACCTAGTCCCACCTTTGCTGCTTTGCTTCAGGACGTAACTTGTATCCACATCCTGTTGTTCAAAAGCAACTTTTTTGTGTATTCTTGCGATTGCTTATGATATTTTAATTCCTACATACTTAGCACACTGCTAAAATGGTTTCTGAATTATCAAGGTAATTTTTTTAAACACTGCCAAAAAAAGAAGTTTGAGACTTGACATCCTCAGGTAAAACACTATCATATTCTTGGTATGATAGAGGCAATTCATTTTCAGTACATACAAATAAAAATTTGGCTCCAGTTCCAGTAAGTGCATGTGTACAAAAATCATGAAAAGTTAAATAGAATTATGCTTCAGAACTATTCTCCCTCGATGTCTGTTCTTTATCTGCTGGGAAAAAAAAAAACCAAACATGTGACAGCTAAATTTAAAATGGATTCAAAGTTGTCTAGCACTGTAATATTCAACTCGGTAACAGTCTCCAAGTCAGACACTTGAAAAATGCCTAAACTGCTGGCAGCAATCTATTCAGAACACATGGAATCCTACTTATTTCTCATGAATCCAAGTTACTCTTTTGAAAGCCTTTAAAAATAAAACAGCCCATGACATCAGCCTGTCATTTGTGGCCTGCCCAGCAGGCCACTCTTAAAAGTGAGAGATGGAACAAGAGTACTACATGGATAGAATAATGATTTATTGGAAACAAGTATTTACACAAAGTATAAAGGCAATCACTTCAACCATTTCTTTTTTAACAAGACAAAGCTACCCCATTACAAGATTTGTTCAGTAGCAGGATCAGATTTAGTAACAATGCAGAACATTTCAAATCCCTGAGACTAAGGACCTCTCACCTTTTATGCGCTCCACCTGCCCCACCCCTCCAGAAAGGTGATGGAAATTTAATCTCCTGCTCAGTTGTGCATTTAGTGGATTACCATCCAAAATTAGTTTTACTCTTCACACCAGCATGTAATTTAAAAATGCAAGCCAGCCAAAGTTTCGCATCAAGTTCATTCACATTCAGTTGCAGGCATGCCTTTTAAAATTACTTCCAGTTCAAAGTTGGTATCCAAGCTGCTTTATAGATAAAGCTGACTCTGAAGATATAACTTGCTACCCTTAAATCAGACATGGAAGCCAACTCCTTCTTTTTCACTAGCTGGACAGAGCTACTGTTTTGTTTTTTTTTTTACTTTTCATACAGGGATATTGAGATGTGAATGCAAGGCTTTAGGCACAAGTCCTTTTATATCTGGACTTAAAAGTTATCACAAGGAAGCTTAGTAACACAGAGTTCTGATTCCTACTGCAGACTTCTAGTAATTTACCTATATGCCCTCAGCATTTTTAGGTTTATAGCAGGCAGACAGTTTACAATGACAAACTTGGGTAGCAAAAGTGTTTCCTCCTAAGCAACACAAGTTCCATTATTCAATTTCGGTAGGAAGCCACCGTGCAGGGCTACAAAGGCAGATCTAGGCATAACACATGTATAGAATTTTCAGTCCAAGTTCAGACATTATTCCTAGCAAGATCATTGTCCGTTGTCCAAGGATGTAATATTTCAATCAGTGGAATTCCTCTAGCTGACACATGACAATCAGCATAAGCAAAGCATGGGGGACAAGGCTAAACTTAAGTACTTTCAAAAGGATGCAGCTGATGTTGGTGTTACCTTGTCAGTAACTACCTCTTCAGTTGGAGATGGAAACAACTATCTAATAAAATTCAAGGCATAAACCAATTACAATAAAAATCTTTCCAATATTAGAGGTAGATTTTATCCAGTGTAATATATAATAGTCAATCCTGTAAGTACAGAGCTCTACGAGTTAAACAACTAAGATCAACTTTGACCTACGTGTTCTTAGAATAATTACAGCAAGCTTTTTGCATATCCTTCAAGAAAGTAGGCACACCACTCTGTAAAGAGAAAAGTGGAAAAGTCATTCTTGCATAATGTTATCAAGAAAAACTATACGCAAGATGAGAATACCCACTATATAGATCAAGGCCTTCAAAGAAATACAGGACAATTCCAAGATCTGGTACAAAGCAGCAGCAAACCATTCCTTTAATACTTTGTGAACAGACTGCATATTGAAGTTTGCTTGCGTTAAGGCTATTCTCACATATGCTCTGGAACATGGATTTGTCGTTTTTGTTGCAGAAATTTACCCACCTCACTGACTAACAAAAGGAATTTGATAGGAATTAAAAAAAAAAAAAAGAGACAACTGCCATGTAAGCAGACAATAGTGAGACTCTAAAAATGAGACTGCATAAGAGCTAGAAACATCAATACATCCGTTTCAGAAAAAAATAATGCTACCCAACATGCAGAAGACAGGTATGGATATAGTTAATACAATGTTTGAAACAGATTAGCCAAAGACAATTGTGCTGTCAACCTTTACTTACCTTAGCAGCCCAATTGACCAGCCATGATGGAATCATGCCACCAGGATTGTCAAAATAGTACATATAGACTAGAGGTGAGAGAGAAGTTACTACGTTATCTAGCCATAGTCTGAGTATTAGCTCTAACACTTATGACAGAAGCTGTCAGTGTGCATGACTGAAGCACCATGTACAACAGTTCTGCTCTGAATTCTTCACAAAAAAAGTCAACTTGTACTGAAGTAGGCTGTGAAATAAGTATAGCCACTCCGAGTTAACATCTGGGAAGCTGAGAGCGCCAGAATATTAATTTAGACTATTGCAAAGTATTTTAGGCAGCCTGTCTTATTTTATAAGGCTGTCTTTAAAGGACTAACCTCAGATAGGAGTCAATCTCCAGGCAAACCCTTTAATCTATACATCTGTCAAGCATGGTATTTAAATCATTGCCGAGTTAACCAAATTGCAGCTAGCATCAGACTCCAGCCAACTGAACTGGCTAGCTGGAAAAGAAGTGTGGGATGAGGGAGTGGGGGTGGGATGAGGGTGCAGAATGATGTGGTCAGTTGTCTATTCTTAACTACCCAGCCCAACTGTTAAAAGATCCTTAACAGTAGCACAGCGCACTGGACATTTCCAAAAGTTCCATTCATTTTTAAGTACTCCTAGTGCTCAGTACATCCATTTTATAGGAACTGGTTTTAGCTTAAAATTTCCATTTCTACATGTCTTGTGATCACACCTTCTTGACCTCTTACCTTTAGATCCAGTCTTGCCATCACTTTCAATTGCCAGACTTTGTTTATAGCTTTTAACTCTGACAATGCCAGGCTTTTCAGGGCACTGAGGAACAGACACACTTTGAGCTAACACAACCCAGATCTTCCGCCCATCAACATCCATCTCTCGACATTCACGAATATAGACATACTGTATTCCAAGTTGAGAAGGCATGTCAAAACAGCATCAGTTTGACATATGATGAATTGACAAGTGAATTCCATTACAAATACCAGCCCCTTCAAGTTATTTCTTACACTTCTACAGGATTCAACCCTGGAGAGTAATAATTCAGCTATGTGAGCTTTAGTTGTGTGTGGGAAGAGGCACCCACGCTCTTCTTCATGCTATACATATTCCATGTAACATGAGGACTGCAAGGTCATAGATCAAGGGCAGCAGAGCAGTACAATCAGTACATCATTAGGATCCCTGGATGACCAGATGACAAAAACTGCAAGAGGAACAAAAAGCTTGAAAGGATACATCTCTGTTTGAGAGAGGAAAAGGGTACTTTACTTCCCAGTAGATTACTTTTTCACCATCGTATGTTTTCTCATGTAGTTCTAGAGTTGAAAAAGGAAGACTGTTAGATATTTTTAGTTTATACTGCAACAGAACTATATATGGCATCAAGAACTGCTCAGATTTTTGACATTAGCACATTTTACATGCAACCCTTATGTCAAAATTGATACATATGTAAAGTTGTAGCAGTAGAAGATGTTAGGAAAAGTTCCATAGCAGGGTTGTTCAGGAACCAAATACACAAAAGTAGGTGGCCTGTTTTTCTGCTGCTATTGAATTAATTGATGGAAAAAAAAAACCAAAAAACAAACCCCAAACAATCCCCCCAAAACACAAGACCAGAACAATTTTGGAGGGATGCAGAGTCAAATTCCTTTGACAGTTAGCTCATTCAAAGCCTTTCCATCTCAAAGCTGCTTCCTCACCTATGTATATTCTGTGTAATTCTGAGCCGCAAGTACAGTATGCTTTTTAACAAGCATGTCATTATCCTTATAAATTATTCTGTTAACAAGCAGTGCTTTTCAATATGTGAAGAGGTCTTATATGAGGGATTAATGAAGTCTGGAAAAGCTATTAGGAATTTCACAGCAGTATATACAGGCAACAGTGATCAAGAAGCTTGAGCAGTTTATAAGCCTTCATTACACCACCTTCAGTCTGCCTGGAAACTCAATCAGAAGGCAGCTGAATAGGAAAAAAAAAAAACCTAGCAGTCCCTAAAACATGGCAGTGACTCATTCAGGTAGTAGTGTGGCATGAAGGAGAAAAATTAGTTCAAGTCAAACTACATAATTGAGTTTGAAAAACTGTCTACTGTATGGCTTCTTCCCTTGAGACAATAACTGCCATTATCAGGGCAACGGACCTGACAAGCCATGGGGCTGAGCCAGGGTAAATTCCTGTCTGCTCTGGGACTGGTCATTACATGAGTGCAGTTAAAAAGGGTGTGAGGTGGTTCACATTAACAGTCAAGAGTGGTCTGTTTCTCCTTTAGAGCAGACTTCTGCCTGAGGTGCTATATATCCTTCAGAGTTAATGCACACACTGCCACATCACTTTCAGTAGTTTTAAAAAATAAGGCTAGAACAGACTGATGATCTTATTGCTAAAGCAAGAACAGTGCCACAGATGGGAGATTTTTTTCCCTATATAACATGTTTCAGACTAGGCTTCTCTTAGTATGCCCTGCAAGTCTGCTGTCACTCACAAAAACAGCTTCTCCTCTTCTCCAGGTTGGAGCAGTATTGGATGCACAATATTCTGTGTTGTAATAAGCTACAGCATTATGCTATCCACCAGAGGTCACTGGAGCATTGATTTATTAGCTTTACTTTCATTTCTAACTGCAGAGCTTTCCCTTTTCCAAGCAATTAAGACACTATTTTAAAGACCTTGATGCAATTGTTAGCTACTAACCCATCTACCTTTGTATCTTTGCAAACACAGAAAAAGCACACAATAGGTAAGTCACGTCCCACCTGTATGCACTCTAGTCTGTCAATACTAGTGGACAGCTTCTGATCAAAGGAGAATACAGTGCATTTTAATCAATAACCAGATTTCACTTAGCATTACTACAACAGATCACAAGTCCATTTTATTTGTAACAGTCACAGCTGCATTTGCTGCTTTAGCTGGCAATTATTACCATTAAATTGTTGGGAAGTATGATCTCAATCAGGGCACTGTTGCAATCAGGAGTAGCAAGTTTCAATATTGCTCAGGCCCAACCATTTTCTATCATGCCACAGAATACCTCAGTCACTGCTCTCCAGTTTAGTCACAGCTTCCCTGCAGACCAGGCCTCAGAATGTCCGCATCTTGTAGATATCTAGGAGCCTGCTCTGTAAATAGCCAGGGTACTAACAGCAATGCATCAATAGTAGCAGACAGATACCAAAATTTCTAAGGCCTCAGACAAACCCTTGGCAAGAACAGATCAAAGCCTGACATCCCAAAGTACTCACAGGAATCCTGTCCATATCTGCCTCCAGTCAGGCCTTCATAAAGAGTTTTGCTGAACAGAACTAGAGGATAGAGATTAAGCTCCTCTTACACTTAGTGCAGGAGCAGCTACCTCTTCAACTAAAAAGGCAGCTACATCTACTCTGGTCATGTTTTTATTTCAATGCCAGCCAGCAGTTCAGCAGAGAACTCTTCTTTGGACTGCCATTACTGCATAGCTGTAAGAGCAACAAGGAATAAAAACAGTAAAGCAAAGAGCAAGAAGGCTCTGAATGGACGTTTTCTGGTTTTTTCTCTCTAAATGTGAAAGGAGAAAAACAAAGCTTATATTGTTTATATTGAAAATGTTGGCCAGTGGTATTTCAAGAATATGTCTAGTTTATATATATATATATTTCAAGAGCTATGTATAGTTCTAAAGAATGGGAGGGCTTGTGTCAATTTTTAAGCTAAAAGGAAAGCATTAACATGTTTATGCCCTTCAAGAGTTAACTTGTGTGAAACACTGACTCGAAGTACCAGTACAAGTATAAATTCACAGATGAACCTATCACGGTCAGCAAGGATATAAACGCCAGCTCTGCAACATTATCTAGATTTTAGTTTAAGGGTGTAGCTTCCCCCAACTGCTTCCTTTCTTTTCTCTATGAGGGCATTATAAAAAAAAAAAAAAAGCGTTTGTTTAAGAAGCATTCAGTTCTCCCAAATGCACTTAAACGAAAGACTACTGAAGTAACTCAAGATAACATAGTATTTTTACATCCAATGTGATAATGTTGAGTCCCACTCCAGCTCTTTTTGTTTCATTAATGGCAAAGTGGCCTTTGCTACAGGAAAGCTATTGCCCATTTTGATGAGTAGCACATACTAATGAAGACATAGCTTCTTAAGCTTGACCAACTACTGACACGAGTCAAATATGTGGTTCTCTGTATCAATACAGCCAAAGGCATTACCAGTAGCCATTCACCATAGAGCTGTCCTAGACTTAACAAGCACAACATTTAACAGTTCTGTGTTTTTAAACACTGTTCTTTGTTCAGCAGAACACTTTGAGCATGTTTCAGTTTTATTGGCCTGAACCAATTTTAAGCACAGGCTTAAAAGGGATAGGCTCCCCATCTTTAAAATAAATGGATTACTGGATGCCTACATCAGCTGAATCCTTGCCTTGTTACTGCTGACTTAGGTTCAACTCCCCTTTTCAAAGACAACATTAAATAAACACAACTAAATCAAGTTATTCTTTTCTCTGTAAAAGCCCAAAGTCATCAACTATTCTCTCAATACATCCATTTCTGACTGTAAAAGGTGCAAAGAACAACCAATGCTTTCAGGAAAAGACATGCCAACATGCATCAAACTGGTGCAAACCAGAGGAAAATTTTTCACAATGGGAACAATCAGCCATTGGAATAAGCTCCCCAGGGAAGTGGTGAATTCCCTAACATTGGACACTTTTAAGATGCAGCTGGACAGGGTGCTGTGCCATCTTGTCTAGACTGTGCTTTTGCCAAGAAAAGGGTGGACCAGATGATCCTTGAGGTCCCTTCCAACCTGGTATTCTATGATTGCACTGCTCCAGCACAATATGCAAAGATGCACAAAAGGTACCTTCTCCATTTCTCCCCAGAACATCTAAAATTTAACCTAGGAATTACAACAACTAGAAGCTACAAGATGCTCCAGCATAACAAGTGATGCCAATTATATGCAATGTGGAAAGATTTCATTCCAGAAGAAAGCTATATGGTGATGACATATTGGCTGTTCCATGTCAGTGTTTACTTGTATACTTGCAGAGTGCAACCTTATCCCAAAAGCTACTTAAGTCTGGCTCAACGTCTTTGGATGCAGCAACTTTAAAATACCTTTGAAGAAAGTTTTAGTGGGAAGAGTCAATGTGGACATAAAGCTTGCTTTTAAACTGCCTAGATAAGCTTACCTTTAACATACTGATCCCATTGTTTTCTGAAATCTAGGTCCATATAGACATCCGCACACAGTTTTGGGGGACAGTCAGCAAGACCACCGAAAATTTTATACTCATAAAGTCCTGATTGCTGTGGAAACAAGAATGGGGAGAGGAAAAGTCACACAGGAAAGGGAAGTACTCTGCAGCAGGGAGAACAGCTGAAGGAAGTTAGGTGGGGCACACACTACAAATACGCTCAAGAGCTGTGAAAGCAGTGTTCAAAAAACAATGCAAGATTCAGTCTTTAACCTCGACTTTTTGATCTATATATGAAAGTTTAAATCCAGACAGGCTGACCTGCCTTGCACAATGGTTGTTCCTTCCCTTACACCAATACCCTTTTACTTCACAAGTAGTTCCAAAGGGAGCATATTTCTTCACACACACCCCTTTTCATCTCCAGTGGTCAGTATGGACTGAGTCATGCCCACACTGAAGCTTACCAGAAGCATTAAATTCTTGTAGCAAGGTCTTCAGACCCTATATAGCATGCTTAAGAATCTCAGCCATCTCCAGGAGGTTATCAAGTACTGCACGATCTGGAGTAAGCTTTCCAGCAAGTTAGGTAGGCTTAGACTTCAGGCAGTGATACAAGAATGCTTTACAATGTTCATAAAATCATAGAATGTTTTGGGTTGGAAAGGACTTTAAAGATCATCTAGTTCCACCCTCCCCCCTGCATGAGCAGGGACACCTTCCACTACACCAGACTGCTAATATACAACCATGCTTATACACAATGCCCTATTATATCTGCCTTGAACAGTTACCAGCTCTTTGCACTGAAAGCTGTCTGCACTGAAGGGGTGGAGTGCAGGATATCTCCTATGTTAATGCTTTTAATGTTACTCTCAACATATGGGAACTCCATCTGTGCCTATAGAGCAATGTTTGTACTATTGTTAGTACCAGTTCAGGACTAAATTAAAACAATGGGTGTATTTTGAATATACAGTGTAGAATCAAATTCAAGCATTCCCAAGGAAAGGGAAGGAAGGATTATATAACATTCTGTTAGTGAATGATTGATTCTTCTCCTTCCCCTTCACAGATCAACCCTAGAGGATGAAGATTTGACGCACCAGAAGATAACGAGACCAAGAAGCTTAAGCTACTCATCTTCACTGTGGCTTCACTGAAGCATCAAACACTAGCTTCAAACCTGAACTGTTCAGCACCTGTGCAGCCCCATGCACTCATATCACCTTTGTAAAAGACTTCAACACTTTTATTTTCACAAGAAAAACTAATTTTGAAAATATCACACCTGAAATGGAGCCAAGACCCAGCATATGCCAAAGCACAACACTGGTACTTCAAAAATACCTGGTTTACCTTAAACACTATTTCATTCCAGGTCACTAGTCAGAAACACTATGTGAATTTTCTTGCATGTATGTACATTTACATTAAGTGTCACATAAGACAGGAGAACAGCAAACCACAATTCTCCTCGGTCTTCTAGTAATTCAGACAAAAAGTCTTACTTCCCCATGTCACAGGGCTGCTCTTCCACTGAAGAACAGAAGTATTTGTATTCTTTTCCTGGCCTTTGATTATGACCGCATCTTGAGAGGTAACAAACCAAACTCACCTGAAACTAATTTTGAGTCAACATGCAAAGCTAGCTGTTCATCAGCGCACTCCCTGTTTCTTTGCATGCTTTAGCTCCCTCTTAATCTGTTTCATAGAAGAAAGCCATGCAGTAATTTTCTCAATTAAGCTATCAGAGCTTGCCTCAAAGCCTTTGCCTAGAATTGTGTGCTTTGTACCTTAGTGAGGGCAGACTACAGTTCACACTTCCAGAGTAAAAGCTTTAGGACCACAAACTATTACACTGTATTGCTTGTTTCTAAAGCTTTTCTGTTTCACCCAATAGGCAGCTGGAAGTACCTGTAATAATTTTTAATCAAGGATTATCAGAAGATATGCACACAATATAGGTCTTTAAAGCATTTTTGCTATAGATAGAACCTCCATCAACAGACTAAAATAGAGCTGTAGTGATGTCATTTACTGTCACATAATTCAGAAGCCACCAAATACAGAGTGCAAGAGCTGCACTACCTAATCTCCTGATTTAACACATGAGATTCTACTTTACATTCAAAGGTAGGCTTCCAGCTGGTTCACAGTACCAGTTCAGTCATTCTTACATCTGTAGCCTTCAAGTTCTTACACTGTAGCTCCAGACAGATCAAGAAATTACGCTGTTCTTCTCTACCAATCTGTACGTTCAACTGCTAGACAAATAGTGACATTCATTATCAAGTATCTTCTACTAAAAAGGGTAGTATTTTGATAACGGTATGAAATAGCAAATCACGATCTGAAAAGTGAACAGTACATCTTGCAGGAGGTAAGCTGGGCAAAGACATTCAATAAAACCAGCAATTTACAATAAGAAAATTAAAACAAGAGTGACATTATTCAGAGGCCTATCAGCAGGAGAGTCAATCAGCAGCTTGGAGTATAGCACAGAGCAGGAAAGCCCAGGAGATCTATTTCTGTAGCCTGCAGAGAAGATGGAAAGAGAAGGCTACAGGAAACATAATTGCTGCCTTCAGCTTCCGGGACTACCACTGCTATCGTGGACTTGAAGTTCAGGAAGTGTTAAAAGCCCATTTTTCCAGTAACAACTTTAAGCAAAGACCCTCCTTCTGGACTTGGTTCTTCTTCTCAGGTGGCAATTTGAAGCGACTGGAAGATAAAACAAACAAGAGACTTATTTCCCCACAGAATCAGAAGACTGGACTTGAAAAGGTCCCTTGCATCCTACCTACCATCCGCCCAGCCTAAACTGGGGTATTCATCATCAAAAAAAAAAGAAAAAAAAAAAAGACTCTTCTAAATGTTTTTTAGTCAGCTCAATAGTCCTTCTATATAAAAGCATGAGAAGGAGAAGCCTGAGCTACTTTCCATCTAGCCAGCTTCAATTTATACAATAGCAGCAAACCACAGCAACACAGGCTGCCCCAATACAAGTCTTATGGACACCTGGTCCCATTTGTTTGGCTAAATCCAGCCTGCAGCTTCCCGAAGTTTCTTTGCCTTTGTTCACTCCATGACACATTTACAGGTCTCCGATGAGCTCCAGTCCTAAAGTTTCGATTTCATCCACTCCAGAACCAACACTCCTAGTAAGTGCTATTTCATTAGCGTATCCAATTCCTGCATAGATACCTGGCTGACACCACAGGCTTGCCTTTGCTGCAGTCATGGATAAGCTTGTCTTGCTCTTGCCAGTTACCATGTCCACCCTGTAAATAAGGACTATTTACCACCAAAAAAACCCTCTGAGGCATACAAACTGACTTTTTGTTTTAAAAAGACTTTCCCTACCCTGTCTTGCCTTTCACACAGACCTATGCATTTGCTTTATTTGCTGTTTATTTTTAACATGACCATGCCTGTAATGATTTTTCAGAATACAAATCCAAAGTTTTCATGCAAAGCATCGCATGAAGTCCAGCTTTATAAGGAGTTGAGAGGTAATGAAATCACAGAGCTAATGAAATAGAATATTTATATGGATTCAAAAGTCATTAATCATAAATCACTGATTTATGATTTAATAAACACTCACTACATTAATCACAAGTCAGTTCTGGAAGCCTAAACTTTTGAACTTCTTCAGAGACTTAAGTCCCCCCCAAAAGGGGGGAATTTCATTCCAACCCTTTCTAAACCACCTCCTCATCTTAGAGGGATAAAGGTGGGAAATGAGTTCGAAGGGAGTTTTGGAGAGATGGAGAAGGAAGGGAGGCAGGAGTCTGCCGACCAGGAGGATGCTCTAACACAGGAGATGCTCAGGAGCCGGTGTGCAGGGACGGGTCTCTCCTTCACCACTCGCGTCCCTCAGAGAGGGCTCTGGGGAGAAGTGGGACACGTGGAGCAAACACCCTGTTAGACCCACGACCGCTCCTGTCGCCGAGAGCACCTTCCACCAGGAATTTCTGCAGCTACCAGCTGTTAACAAGCGGTAAGAGCCTCACAGTTTGCAGGTTCCCTCAGCAGTCTGTAAGAGCTGTGTTTTCTGCAGAGCAGCTTTCTCCATCAGCAGTTAATAGCATTACCCTGAAAGCCGCTTTCTGGGAGCCTGGAGAAACTGAGCCGAGGCCGGTAGCGCCTGGACGGACAGCGGCCCTCAGCCTGACCCGGGCGGGGGACCGCCGGCTCCGGACGGAGACGTGCCGCCGCGCCCCGGCCCGGGCAGCCCGCCCCGCTCCTCAGCCGCCCTCCCCCGGCTCCCCCGCCCTGCGGGCTCCCTCACCCGGGGCTCAGCCCGGGGCGCCGGCCGGGGGGTGGGGGGCTCCCTCCGCCCGCCCACCTCGTCGTACAGCCGGTAGATCCTCACGCCCATACTCTCCACCAGCAGCTGCCAGGGTCCCCCCGCGGCCGGCGCCGGCTGGTCCAGCTCCCGGCAGGCGGCCAGAAACTGCTCCGAGGAGAAGCCCGGCAGCGGCGGCTCCATTCTTCGGCGGCGGCGGCAGGAGGCGGCGGCCGGGCGCGGGGCCTTGGCGGCCGCCCCCCCACCCCGCCCCGTGCCTCAGTTTCCCCTCACGCCCGGCGGGGCTGAGGCTGCCACAGCGCAGGGGCGATCCCAGGAGACTCCCC
>JANZLQ010000002.1:33224446-33267648 GCA_026212715.1 Elanus axillaris | reverse complement strand
ACTCCGGGGAGCCGCTCCGCTCCGCTCCGGCGGGTCCTGAGGCGGTTCCTAGCAGCGCTGCCTCCTGTGTGGCACAGGGCTTCTCCCGGGGGATGAAGTATTGCGAGTGGAAGCTTTGGCGTCTCCGCGGCCGGAGCGGCTCCCTGCGCTGCGGCTCGGCGTATGCCCCCGCGGAGTCGTGCCTGCTCGTTACCGGCGGGCTGTGTGGCAGCAAGCGTGCGTAAAGCTTGCCTTGCCCCGCCGCGTCCCTTCCCTCCTGCGTAGGTGTTCGGGGACAGCGCGACAGGCGGCGGTTTGCCGAGGTGTGCGCGGCGTTTCACAGGCGCGTTTGGGAGTTTTGCGATCCGCACATGACAAAGTTTGTTTGTGGAGCGGTTTGGTTGGCTCCCATCCTACCCTCCAAGTATGTCTGCAAAACGAAAAAAGGTGTGAGGGCTTAAATCTGGGAACTGTGTTACCTGAAACCCCGGTGGTGGAAACTTAGAGCGTCGGGCAGTTGGCATGGGTGCGATGTGCTCTCCTACCCCCGGAGTTCAGGGCCTGATCCTGGAGTCTCGCAAGGACAAATTCGAGTCCTGTATTTCCAGAATATGGAAATACACATGGGCAAGAGCGGCAGGACTGTGTTCAGGATTATTATAGTCCCTTGAATTCCAAATGAATTCTGGCTCTCCTCTCAGTACAGAAGGACTCCTTATGCTGTTTTCCATAGTCACTTTAATGCAAAACCAAGTGTGAAGCTCGAGCATTATGATTTATCGGAATTTTACATAAGCAAAAAGGGGTGTCTGAAATACTATGCAAGATAGAGAGAATCAGGTCCGGAGCCTGAAGGCAGAAATGCGTCCCACCGCTTCTGAGTAAATTGCAAAAAAGGAGGAAGGGTTGTAGTGGCTGAAAAACCCCAGCTCTTTGCACTTGCACAGAGATGTTCAGTATGTGGGAAGCCTCCTGAGAGAGCACCACATGAAATCACTGAGAGTTAAAGTATTGGAAGCTTAATGTATAGATTTCATGTTTTTCTGCTTCTCAGCTTTGTGATGAGGGAGAGGAGGGAAGAAATCCTGTCTAAAAAAACTTGCTGTCAGTCAGTTTTTTTGGTAGACGTTCATTTAAGAAAATTACCTAAACTGTACGGAGTGAAGGACAAATACAAATAAATTACTGACAGAGCAATTAATCTTTCCACAGAATGATGCTAGCAGAGTGGCTTAGGGGGCACAATTGCACTAGGAAGAACTTTTCAAGCAAATGTAACCATTCTTGTAATATGAGTGGAAGCTGACTGCAAGATAATTTCAGAGGTCTGCTTTTGTTTTAATGTAATCTAAATAGTTTATCTAAAGTGGTCTTTGGGTTTTTTTTCTGCATTTCCCTCCAAAGTTTTCAAAAAGTTAAACTAATTGCTAGGTAGTGTGCACAAGAATATAGTCAAGCAGACAAGGAGACTTCCTTATTATTGTCTAACTTCAATAATTGGCTAAATATACTTAAGCCGTGTCACAGGCTTGTTCCAAGAATCATCTAGAGAAGAACAGCAGCAGTCTGTGCCTGTAAGTGTTTGTGAAATGTTAGCATGGTCTAAATAACTTAAAAAGAGAAAAAGCCCTTAAAGTTTATCAGTATATGAACTTATGAATTTATTCTCATCCCCACTTAGGACTCCTACTTCAGTGTCGAAATGTTCTTCCATAATCATGCACATATAGAAAGGGAATGTTGAATAAGATTAGCAACATAAATCTCTGCTGCTTCATAAGTTTTACCCAGCTGCTTGGTGATTTCACAGCTGTTTCTGCAGTTGATAACAATTTCCATTGCTCTGCTTTCTGCAGAGCTGTCACACTGCTCTGCCTGCAGATTCTGCCTTGTCCCTATTTGAGTTATGAATCGTGTTTTTAAAAATCTGATAACAGAAATGAACAATAGTAAATATAATGGACTTATGTTTATTACAGTGAGTTTTTGGACTCAGTTTGCCTTTTTTTCTGAGAGGAGTTTTTGGGATTATATCACTTAGGTTTTGTTATAGTAGAATAGATTTGAAAGGGATTTTTAGTGGGAAGCTTGTTGTCACTGTCAGTTTACAGCTAGGAAAACCAAGGCACACGGAGATTAAGTGATTTGCTCAAAGAAACTGGAGACATAGAGGAGACAAAACCCTAAGTATTCCAAGTTGTGATTTGCATAGGTGAAGTGAGCAATAGAAACAAAAGTTAAACAAGATTTTTAACTACAGAAATTCATGTGCATTACCTTTTCCTGCCTAGCTCTTTCTAGGGGACTTGCCTGGGTTGTGACACTCATCATCGAGACATCGCATCATCAAAGGAAAATGTTACATAGCGCCAGAAATGGGTGGCTGCTGCCAAGAAAAGAGGCAGAGACCACTAGGAGAGCCAGAGGGAGAACATCTCCTGCTTCGGTTAGGTTAGGAGCAGGAGTCAGCAGCTTTTCCATGCAGGAGTTTTGTTCTCAAGAAGCTGATAAATATCCAACAACTTTTCTTGTAGGAAACTTCCATGCTAGAATATTGTCACCTCCAATTCATCATTCAGCAACATCTGACACTTCAAAGCCTGGAGCGGCTCTTACTGCTGCATGACTCTGCCTTGAACTGACATACGAGACATCTTAAGCAGTCTTCCTCTGCTTACGGAGCCAGGGGATTTTTTACGATGGATTTCTCATGGACCTGGTAGGTGTGCATGCTGATGGATTTCATGGCTTTTCAGTAAATCTCAACTTACACTTATTAGTGGGTAAAACATTCCTCTCCCCTTTATCCAGTGTTAGCCACAGATAGCCACAGAAACACATTCTTCCTCCAAGTCAAAGTAGCTCCTTAAGGCAGCACTTCTAGTATGATTAGTGAGAGGATGCTGGTGTTGCTGGGTATCTTTGCCTAAATTTCTTACCCTGAAACTTGAACCAAGTCACCTGTTGGCATAAGTCAGAAGTGACTTTGCTGGCAATGAGGATCTAGTGCCCTATTTTCTAGGGCTGAATACCTTTACTCACACTTCAAATAGGTTCTGTTGTTTATTTAACTTACAGTATTTCAACAGAAGTTTGTTTATTTGTTTTATATGAATGCTTGTCTGCTTACATCCTATTACAGGCAAGAACTGTGCTCCTCAGAAATCAACAGGTATTTTGCCATTGACTTAATGTTGGTGGTTTGGGAGATTTTTTTTTTAATTCATGTTAGTTTTGACTGTATAAATATATCTTCTTCATAAATCTCTGTACAAGACATCTAAGAGATGTAATGCTCATTGGGGATGTATCTGAAGCAGAGGGACAAGGACTCTAGAGACAGGACTAGAAATACTTTGATTGGATGTTAAACTTTTTCAGCATAATAATGTTTATTTTGAGCCCAATCCAAAGCTTTTTCAAGTTACTGGGAAATTTGCCTCTTTCTGTGACTGTTAAAAGAGAGTATTTGGACTTTTGAAGAATTACTACAGTGTATGTGGAACTATGAGACCTTTTATATGGAAAACAGTTAATTTTCTTCCTCCCACAAATTTAATAATAAAATGTTGAACAAATTGCATATGGCTAATTGAAAGATCAAAAAAAGGTGACATTTGGGGACCACATTCTCCCATTGTGCTGAACTTCTGTAACATTTTATGCATAAGTAATGCAGCAACATAATGGCACCAGTGTAAATCTCACTGCCATGTAAATCATTATAGAAAATGCAGAACTAGGGCTCAGATCCATGTGGGGACAGATCAGTGGTGCTCTAAAGCAACCCCATGGCTTTCCTGGGCTCTTTCAGCTGATATAAAAGGTGCTTAATTATGCATTATATTTGAAGTACAAAGCAACAGAACCTAGGAGAACCTAGGACATCTAAGGAGTCAGCACAAATATGTTTGCTTTGTCTGATAGGCACTGATCAGATCCCCTTCCTGCCCTTGGAGATACCAAGTCCTTTCACAGAAACATGCAGAATCACAGAATGGTTTTAGTTGGAAGGGACCTTTGGTGGTATCTGGTCCACCCCCCATCCCGCTCAAGCAGGGTCACCTAAAGAAGTTTGCCCAGGACTGGCCAGATGGCTTTTGAATATCTGCAAGGAGGGAGACTCCACAGCCTCCCTCGGCAACCTGTTCCAGGGCTCAGTCACCCTCACTTGAAAAAGTGTTTTCATGATGTTCAGACAGAACCTCCTGTGTTTCAGTTTGTGCCCTTTGCCTCTTGTGCTGTCAGTGTGTGTACTCAGTGCGCGCTCGGTTGTGTTGTGCTCAGTGTTGTCATTAGGGAGGGAAAGGCCACTCTGTTTTGTAGCTGCTGAGCCCCTTGCAGGATTGACCCCTGAAGGCAGCTGTGTACGGCAAGATACAACATCGAGCTGAGCACTCTTCCTCAGAGCAGCAGAACAAAAGCTTTGTCAAACCAGATCTGAACTTTCCTTCTCTCATTAGGGTTCAAGGAAACTCAAACACAAACTTTCTGACTAGATACAAAGTATAGCCTGTTTGTGCGTGTGTTTAAAAATAGTGAAGTTCTCTCTCTTGCAAAACACGGTCAGTTATATGAGGTACGGAGATACAAAACCAAGGGCTCTCCACAATGGATGAATATATCTTAGCAACAAGGGTGGGAGTGGTGGGAAAGGAAAAGGAGAATACAAGTATCTGGCAATTAACTTCCTAGTCACAGATGTGAAGGTGATAAAAGTGATAAAAGCATTGCTGCATTGCCAATCCTCTTCCTTGTTCTCTGAGCTGTGTATCATGCTGCTCATACAAGCAAAAGCTACGCAGCCTGTTCTGGAGAGTGGTGCAGGAGTCCTGTGAGCTACTTGCGGCAGGAAAACCTAGTGGTTCCCATGTCCCAGGCTCTGTTGTACGTGGTGGGGTGCACGGAGCGCACAGCCCGGTCCAAGGCAGCACAGCCATCAGAGGCTCACTGCAGCCCCCGGGGCAGCCCCCACGCCACCAGAGACCCCGTGAGATGGCCAAAGTCTGTCAAGGCAGCCTGTAGCGGTGGAGAGCCATGGGCTCAGCTTGCCCTGATCAGGTGGACTCTGGTTAAGTACTGGGTTCAATGGAGCCAAAGGCTATTTTGTCTCATAACGTGGATGCATGCTGTCTGTAGGACTGAGCGTGTGTATAGAATATGGAGACAGGAGGACAGCAACTTACTGTAACTGAGACAAGTGATTATGACTGTAAATCTCCCTCCCACACAGTAACATGGATGTGGTTTCATGGACTTATGAGGGACCCATTACTTTTGCATTAAGCCAATTTAAATGGCAAGCTGACAGTCTGGCATTGATGTTGCTATAATGGTAGGTTTGCCAGCTTTCAGCTGGTGTTTGCTGAGTGCAGGGAGCTGTCTTCATCCCCATTCCCCCCACATCTGTACCTGGTCATCACTATTTGGAATTTTTTGCTAAATAGCATGTACATTGAGAAAGGGTTCACTCTTCAGTCCTGGTTTTTGCTGGGCCAGTTCTTGCCTATGTTATTGTGATATGCGTTGGAGCAAAGCTGTGTAATGTGTGTGTGTATAGCTGTATATATAAAGAAACAGTGTGAGAAAGTGCGTGAGCAAGAGTAGAATTTGTAAGCGAAGCAGCCCATGAAATTCACCCCCTCATCAAAAGATATAATGCCATTGAAATCTAAATTACACCCAGAAATACTGACTCTAGGATGTAACTTAAACTAGGATTTGGCCCACAACACTTTAAGGTTGGTGTCTGCCATAGTCTGTGACACTGTTCTTTCTAGTGCTTAGGCACCTGCTGATGACTACCATAAGAATTGATTCAGATCCTCCACAATCAGTAGTGTTACAAATAAGCTTGTGCGCAAATCCTTGCGGGGTCAGAGTGTCTGCTTGTTTGCAATCCTGAGTGGGATACTTCTGTGTCACCCATTTGTCACATAACGGTAATGCTTCTTAGTTGAACTCATGCTTTTCTCTCCATAGTGCGATGCGTGCTCAGCAGAGCCTGCTGTAGCCTAAGAATTGACGAAGTCAAGACAATCAAGATGACAAACGAACCCATTAAAGAGATCCTGGGTGCTCCAAAGCATCCTGATTCTGTAACCACGGAGAAGAGTAATAACAATGACTGTGTGATAACCACCATCCCTCTTGTCAGTGAATGCCAGCTGACTGCAGCAACAGGGGGAGCAGAACTCTCCTGTTACCGCTGTACCATTCCCTTCGGTGTGGTTATCCTCATAGCCGGAATTGTGGTTACTGCTGTGGCGTACAGCTTCAATTCCCATGGATCAATCATCTCAGTGTTTGGATTAGTCCTCTTGTCATCAGGACTCCTTTTGCTGGCTTCTAGTGCGGTGTGCTGGAAAAT
This sequence comes from Elanus axillaris, assembly GCA_026212715.1. Taxonomy (NCBI): domain Eukaryota; kingdom Metazoa; phylum Chordata; class Aves; order Accipitriformes; family Accipitridae; genus Elanus; species Elanus axillaris. The sequence continues at coordinate 33,261,299 of JANZLQ010000002.1, read as the reverse complement.
CAGGCAGCAAAACAAGAAAGCAAAGAGGCGGGAGAGCCAGACAGCGCTTGTAGCAAATCAGCGAACCTTGTTTGGTTAAAGACAACCAAGAGAAGGCTGGACAGAAGACAAAACCTTTGTAAGTCAACTTGACTATTTATCAATATGAGAGATTGCAGGTTTTAATTTAACTTTGGGAATGAACTGAAATGAAAATGGAATGGATTAAGAAATATGCTTTATAACTCTGCAAGTGCTCTTAATATTTTTCTTACTGCAGACTTGGTAGTGATTCTTTCCAAGTCGGATGAAAAAAGTTTTCCTTCACAGAAAACAGTGTCGTCATAACTGCAATCATCGTAACTACATTCTCCAACATGCTGATTGTGTTGGAAAGAGAACTTGTGAGAACTAAGAAAATAATTTGAACTGACTTGAAATGCCAGAGATCTCCTTAAAATACACACTGTGACATTCGACCAAGGGAGAAGTCATAGCATTTGAAGTGACTAGAAGCTTACGGCCAGATTGTCTGTGACTTAAATTGTAGCTCAAAAGAAAAGAAAAAAAAAAGCAGTAACAACCAAATACATTGCAGGTTGCTCAATAAGCTGTTTCGTATATTTTATGTAACTTTCCCCTCCCAATATCTGTGGTACTTTCCCCCTTTTTTAAACCAACTAATATTAATTTTGTTTTACTACGGAATAGAAATAGGTAGAAATGTGTAATTATCTAACCTAAATAACGAGGTATGATTATATCTTAAAACATGAGACTTTTTTTTGTAAATTGAAGTGGTCAGGTTTAGCACTTTTGGTTATTTTGCTATAAAACTAAAAAGTAAATTTTATTAAAATAATATTCAGTGCTGCTAGACCTTTAGAAAATCTTTTTTATTGCTATCAAGATAGCTTGTATCTTCAACTTTGACTGCTTTATGATTCTATTTTTGTAGAACAACACCTGTGACAATAACTGTGAACATACTGCTGATCTCTTCCAAAAATCTCTGTAGACAATGGCTTTTGGTTTGACAGCCCACCCCCCTTGCAGCTTGATTAACAACTCAGTTATTGAAAAATTGTAACAGTTAGTTCTGCAGACACTTACTGGCATAGCCAGTTTTAGACGCAACTATTAATAATTACTTGTGGAAGCGAAGTCATCTGTGTGGTAAATGTTTGTTGAATGAACTTTGCGTTTCTGAATCTTCACGACAAGCAGGTGCCAGGTGTCCCCTGTGTGTGTCTGAGACGTTTGATTCTGTAACTCTTGTGTTCTAGAGGTATTCCAGCTTTTCTCAGGTAATGAATAATTGAGAGGCTGGTCCCAAATTGAAGTTGAAGCAAACCAGAACATTATTTCTTCATCTATGTCTTGAAGGACAAGTGGTGCTGATCCAAGTCACAGACTTCCACCCCAGCATGTATGAGGGTATCAGAAGGCAGAGAGGCTGCATGCAGTTCTCTTTCTTTTTTTTTTTTTTTCTCTCTCTTTTTTTTTTTTTTTCCTTTCCTTACTTTCTCCAGACTCAAAAGAGCTGGATGTGATTTTTGCTTTCCACTGCTAGAGTGAGCAAGGCCTGTGCTAGCAAGCCGCCTCTTTGCCCTCCAGAGCCTCTGGCATCCACAACGGCTGCGGCGCCGCCGCTGCAGAACACACCTGCTGAACAGGTGCCGCAGGGAATAGCCTTCTGCAGGTCATCCTGGAGCTGTATGCTTCCCTTGCTGAAATCACCCAGGCATTCTGGCTTAGGTGCCGCCTTTTCCTCTGCCCTCCATGGTTTAAGCTTGTTACATCCATAACTTATCCCCGGATTTGCAAAGTGCACTTTTGTGTTTAAAATAGAGCAAGCTATACATATGGGAGGGGATGTTTGGAGTCAGTATTTGCGTTGCCACACTCCGTGGTTACCAGACGCTATAATAAAATCACTTGCATCAGAGGAAAGCTGACAACACATTTTAGCACTTCCATAGCCCTAACTTAATCACGGCAGGAAGCTTTCCTGCTGCTAGGAGAACATGTTGCGTCACCAGAACATCTGACACCGGTGTCTAATGTCAATCACTTTGCTTAAGGTCATTAAAAATATTAGGGTGTCCCCTTACGATGTACAGGTTTTGCATGAGTGACAATTCATGGGAAATGCATAGCATGATAAATAATGGAACAGGTGGACTAAAGTGGTGTCTTTCCTGTTTAAAATGAGAAAAGTGATTGACATTAGCAAAGCTGGATAAGCTAAATAGGGCTGTTTATTTTTTTTTTTCCCCTGGGAACACAATAGTTTTTTCTGACTCCTTCCCCCTCCCCATTTCTTTTTCCTCAGTGGAATTTTGTGGGCTGCCGAGAAGAGAACTGCAAGGGGTGTAAGAGGTGCAGTGATTTCCACTAGACATGTGTAGCAGCTCAGCCCCATGATTCCCAGGCTGAGCCCAGAGCAGAAGCAGCCTGTTGCCCTCTTCAGAAGTCTTTCCCATACATGGATCCTCCCTTTGCCATTGCTGATATGGGTGAACTTGCGTGCAGCGTGTGGAAGAAAAGTAGAGGTGCAAGGTGAGGCTCTGCTCCAAGTCAAAAGAAAAGGCCAAACTCAGTGGAATGGAGGCAATGGGTTCTGGGGAGCAGTTTTTTCAGGAAAGGTATGTAAGAGTGAGTAAGAGTCACTCTGCTACTACTAGAGGAGATTTCCTTTCCCTCGTCTCTGCTCTCTTTTATATTTGCACTGCATATACAAGGACACGGCAGAGTGCCTGCACCACCCTCTGCCTTGCTAGTTGTGGGCCATCTAGCATTAAGCAGCATGTAAGCAGTGACAGACAGCATTGCAATGCCCCTAGGCATGATCCCCTAGCATAGCAAAGCTTCAGGTGCAGCACGGTGTCCTGTAATACCAGCTAACTGACAGGTTGAGAGGCCTCTAGCTAATATGGGGCTGCCATAGCACACGCTGCTGAGCTCAGTGGCATCAGCTGGATCCTAGTGAGACAAGGTACGTGCACAAGCATTTTCGTATCAAGCAGTGAGTGAAAGTCTGTGCAGGAATTCACTCTTGTTTGTCCTTTTATACAGAGAAGCAAAATAGTAACTTTATGGGGAAGAAGCCCAGCAGCTGGTCTTGGTGTCCTGCAGGAACAAGGCAGAGGTGGTGAACAGTTTGGTCAGAGACCTCGTGCTGTTGAAGATGTTTTCACATGTTTCATCACTAAATTGCCATACGGCCTTAGAAACCGGCACAGACTTCTTCACCTTGATTCGTGTGCATTGATTTGGGGTCAATTGGGGAAGTATTTTCTGAATGACCAGTGATGACATCCAACACAAGTCTCACAGTCTATGTTTTTTCTTCCTGCAAATCTACATATTACAGACATTTTCATTACTATCCTCTCTCTCCCTGCACTCCTTGTCCTTGTACCAACACAGAAACAATACATTTTTTTTAGCCCTTAATAAACCAGTCATTCTGGGAGATGTGCTATGTGAGTACAGTGTGGCAGGCTTCACTCTTCCAGAAACTGCTGGTATTGTTAGATCTGAAATGTTTTTTACAAGGACACATTTATAATGCTTTTACAAGGGTCAACTCCCTCAAACTGGTCAGCTACAAACAGCAAAATTTCTGCTTCAGCTTTTGAACTCCATGACCTAACCTGGATTGATTTGGGGTTTCATGCCTGGATGCTGGGTCATGCAGTCCACCAAGTCTTTGATACAAAGCCATTTGGAACTCCACAGTTGCTGTTTGCTGTTTCTCATGGGAACCTGAGAGGCAAAAGTCATCCTGGAGGATGCAACCCTGTGGAGATCACAATGACTTTCCAGTTCAGAAACACCTTCCCTTCTGGTGTGAAAAGGCTTTGAATGCGACAAATGGTATTTAGGTTCTGGGAGAGGTTGGGTGGGAGCTGATGCAAATTTTATTGTCACAATTGCTTGTCTCTCCCTTCCTGAAAGCTCTGGCAGCATTGCGCAAGCAAAATTGCCCTCACAAGGATAGAAAATTATCTAATAGGGGAATTGCGCTGGTGTACCGGGCAAATGTTAAGGGGATCTTAAATAATAATTTCAAAACCTAAGCACAGGAAATTGTGTCTGTAACTACACCCTGTATTGCTATTGTACACAAAGCCAGTTATAGCCCGGGACAGTATTTTAAAATAATAATCAGTTTGGTATGACAATGCTTAGTATTTGTTCAAGTCAAAACGCCCAATTTATGATTCCCCAGTCACTTAACATGTCATGTTTTGTACGTGACTGTGGTTCTAATACCATAATTTGCCAGGTTTAAAAAAAAGAGAGAGAAATGTTAGTTTCATGGAGTTGCGTCAAGAATTAAGTTTCTCTGCCTCAGATGCTTGGGAGAGCTCCTGTTACCAAACAGCGAATGTACAGTATTACTGCAGCTCTGCAGAACATGAACCAGTTCTCAGAGAACGGAACGAAGAAAGGCCTGAGAGTTTCATCAGGATCCAGAAGGGTCAGGCCAGCAGCAAGCCCTCTGGAATATCCCATATACTTGCCTCAGCTTTGCTTCGGCCAGAGTCGAAGTCCAGGGCTACTGCTCCTTTAATATCTGAGATGGAGGTTGTTGCATATTATTAGAGGGTTTTGCTTAATTTGTTTGTACAATGGGCTCCAAAATAAGAAAGGCAGAACAAGATTGGTAACCATCATTTTGCATACGTATTTCCAATCCCTCTGATGCCTTTAGATTGTAGGACGTTTTAGCTATATCAGTATAAATCTTTGTCAATTACAAAGAGCTTTTATACATAAAAGTACATTAACATATCAGGAATTGCACCATATGATGTGAAAAATTATATAAATAAAACTCTTATGTGTAGGCTAAATCTTACAGGCTAAACCATATGGAAGAACAATGGTCTTAAACTGCAGAATCAACTTGAATTTTTGGCTTTTATTCAGGTTGTTGATGTCACTATTAACATGACAGAGGACCTAATCCTTCCTCTTGTGAGTAGCCAGTTGGAGTCCTATTGTCCTAACTCATGCATCCAAAAATTTGCATTTGTGGCAAATGTGGCATTTTTGAAAAACACTTTTTGGATTGATTGCTTTCACTTCTTAACTCTTCTGTGCTTTCTAGAGTAAGAGAAAAAAAGTATTAAACTTTAAAAACAGAGAGCAAAAGAGGAAAGAAACGCAAAACAGCAAATGTTGGACACTACCTAAAGTCAGGAGGGATAGTAAAGCTTTACACAAGCTTTTTCCTTATTGTAAGGCAGAGACCTTTACAAATATCTAAGTCTTGTTTCTGATACATCCTTGGCTGTACCCTCAGATTCATTCTTATAAAATACCTGAAGTCCCCAGGTTAATATCAGTCTTAGATCTCACCTAATATTTCTTCTCCTTTTCTGTTTCCCAGGAACCAGTTAGCTCAGCAAAAGGTGGATGTTTAGTTTCTTGCCATCTTTTGCAATCTGATTGAAATCAAATTGGCCATTTGGGATTTGCAGAGGCAGTGCCCCCGTGGTTTTGTAAGTAATAAGGCATTCAGCCACAGTCTACTCTTGAAGAGGTAGGCACTAACGAGAGTAAAGATTTCTGTACTGCAGCAAGAGATGTCAATGAATAATCTACTAAAAAAAAAAAAAAGTAAATAACACCAGAGCAGCCCTTCACCACCTTTTCTCAGCCACATTCCCTTTCAATCTGAAGGCCCGAGTTTGTGAATAGAGTTAACAGCTTTCCTGGAAAACTGGCCCATGACATTATTTCCTTGTGAACTCCATCCACCTGTCATGTTAGGGCTTGGTGCGACGCCAGCACTGGCAGGAAATAATAGGCAGCAGGATGCTGGTGTGTGTCGATGGCCCTGACCCTCCCATTCCTGAACATGAATAAGCTTCGAGCTCACAAGGCGTCACAGCAGCGCGGCTTCTGGGCCCACAGAAACGCATGGGTGGGATGCACAGCCACTAAAATAACATCCAGCCAGCTGAGCCGCAGCAACAGAGCTGCATGGGAAGAGATGGTGTCACATTCTCGCTGCCTGCTGCTCTTTGTTCTTTTGCCTGTGCTGGATATTACAATGGCTGCTTAACAAAGAGAAAAAAAGTACAAAGTACACTTGTATGTGAATTAGCTGAGATTCACCAAAAGAACACAAAAGCTTCAGTGAATAACTTTCACCACTTCTTGAGGGAAATGCGCTGGCGAGGGAGCATAAGCTATCAGCTTGAAATGGTTTGCGACTAGCTTTCTCCTGATACTGCGCTGTTGTCCCCGGGAAAGGTAGTTCAATTCAGTATTTAGCAGGACAAATTCTTGGGAGATTAAATGGTTAATTAGGGGAGCCCAAATCATCCCTTAAATGAGGCTTGGGTTCAGTTTGTGGTGGTGCAAACTGAAGTGTGCATTCTTCAAGCAACCCCAGCAGCCTCTTGTCAATCTGAGTAGTTGGCATCCCCAAGTCCTTCATAGACATTGGGCAGGGTGCAAAGAGGAACATAGGAAGATTTCCTATTTCCACTTTCCCCTCTGCCAGACCACATGTGACAAAATCTATTCAGGGTCTCAAACAGCAATTCTTCTCTGGCATACTTGGAGTATTAATCTGGAATATTAGTCCTCTTGCTCCTCATGTGAAAGCTGTAGGAGATATCTGTGCTCTCTTGAAGGATGTCTCATTTTTAAACCCCAAGTCAATAGTCCATTTTTTAATATCTTGAGTTATTCTGTATTAGTAAAAAAATATATACATACACACATATGCTTTTTGACTACACATAGGAGCAAATAGCCTGAGATATGTATACTTCTAATGCTTGCAGCATAAAAATGCACTCCCCCAAAGGAAGTTTCTTCTCAGGACTGATGGCTGAGAGCCAGAATAATTGCTGGAAGGGCCGGGCATGTTGGGAGTACAGCTGAAATGAAAGTCTGTTTGAAAGCCAATGCTCACCACCTCCCCACTCTCTTTGCAGTCTGATGGTTAACAAATGTCTGATCCCACAAGCTAGCTCTGGCTTCTTGTGATGAGATGTCTGCTCCTCTGAATGAAGCCATGATCATTTTTCCTCATCTTCCATATAATGGAAGAGCTGAAATCCCACTGTACTTCACATCGTGTAACTCAAGAGCTCCTCAGTTAAGAGTGCTGGGGTCAGATACACAGTCTATGTGAATAGGCTTAGTCCTCTGGAATATATGGGTATGTTATGTATGACCATCTGTGTTGCCACTTCTGTTTTGTTTTTAGCTAGATAGAGACAAAATTCCATTCTTTGCTTACCAACTAATGGTGCTTCAAAGAATGACCTCTGCTATCACACAAGCAAAGGGCTTTTCAGCCATCACTCTGGCTTGTAAAATAAATTCATAAAGAAACATCCTGATCTCTTAGCCAGTTGCCTATAGTTTTCATAAGAAAGTCGGATGACTGGATCAATTGTTGCCTGATCTGCAACAAAACTGGTACAGCTTACGTTTAATGAAACCCAGGCTTGAAGAAAACCATCCTGTCACCCCTTACTCTTTTTGCCCGACGGCAAAACTGCTGCAGTGAATAATGTCATTTTTGTGCAAAGATCAGAAAGATGGTCAAGTTATTGCTAATATTTCAGCTCTTGCAAGATGAGTGATTAAGTGTAATAGGACCAACATCTTCATTTGCCTTTTAAAATACATTAAAAAGAAAACAACCAGTCAAACCCAACAACCTAGAAAAGAAGCTTATCTTCCCTTGGCAAAATATTTCATTTCTTCCATCACAGTACACGACAGGCAGTTGCCAACAGTTCCAAGTATTGTGAAAGATGTAAACCATCAGTATTGGGCACAGCGTTCACATTCACTGACCCGCTCAAGTTGTGCTCCACTGTGTGCTAACATCAGCTGGGCTGTGATGCCTTTTCTGAGCAGCCACTTCTTCCTCACTGTAGCCCGGGCTGCTTGATCATGCCAGGCAGGACTAGTGGGACTTATCTCCAGATACAGAAAAGTGCAGTGGGACTGTAAAGTGACCAGAAGTGAAAGCATCGAGCCTGGAGCTCAGGACGGGACAAAAAAAATCAGGGAGAATCCATGTGCACATGTATGTTTTGCTCATAATAATGTTGAAGCAGAGGTAAGTACCGCAGAGAAGGACTGAAGCACATTGGCAACCAGCTTGGAAAGGCTTTCACCATTGCTGCTCATAATGTATTTGTTCCCTGGCTAGATAAAGGGCTTTTTTTTTTTTTTTTTTCCCTTGTATAAAGCAGATGACAGTCAGGAGTTCTGGGGTCCCTGGAGCATCTGATGAATCACTGCATGTTGTTGCTAATGCACTTCTGGCAGTGGCTTTGTGGGACTTCAGGGGAGCTGGTTGTTCGATCATTTCCTATGGGCCACCAACCAAGGACTCGATCAGATGGTATCAACTTTCACTCTGGTCTTTGGTCAAAACGGTCAATAAAAACCATTCCCCCGGTGGTGGTAAAACCATTTGTGCTTCTGTTGAAGAATTACCATTCAGTGGTCTTTGTAATACAACAAGCTCTTTCCAGTCAGAGCTACAAAATTTAAAACTGGCACCAGAACCGGCCATTGCCAAACACCACCACTGCACAGGAGCTGGCCGACAGACAGACGTTCCCCTGCCCAGCAAGTTGTGTTCTGCCACTGCCCTGCGTCTCAGCGCTTTTCCAAAACCGCTCTGTTTTTACAGGACTTGGATTTCTTAATCCCTTAACCTTACGCGTATTACCCGTTAGCTTCACACTGAGCCAGGGAGCGACCGGTAAGTACAACCGCTGGCTGTGTAGGACAGCGCAGGGTGCTAAGGGGAAACCGGGGGGGACTGGGACGCGCACGGCCCCGTTGCCCATTGCACGGGTGAGCAATAGCTGCCGACCGCTGCCCAGCCGCCCTTGGCGTACGGGTCCTGTCTGCCCGAGGGACGGTGGGGCGGCCGTGCCGGAGCAGAGCAGAGCAGAGCACAGAGCGAGCAGAGCAGAGAGAGCAGAGCAGAGCAGAGCAGAGCACAGAGCAGAGCAGAGCAGAGAGAGCAGAGCAGAGCACAGAGCAGAGCAGAGCAGAGAGAGCAGAGCAGAGCAGAGCAGAGCGAGCAGAGCAGAGCAGAGCAGAGCAGAGCAGAGCAGAGCAGAGCAGAGCAGAGCAGAGCAGAGCGAGCAGAGCAGAGCAGAGCAGAGCAGAGCAGAGCAGAGCGAGCAGAGCAGAGCCAGCAGAGCAGAGCACAGAGCAGAGCCGGCACCGACCCCCCCCGCGCCGCAGAGCTGCCGCCGGCGCCTCCCGCACGACGCCGCTGCGCCCCGCGAAGGGCCGGAGCGTTTTGGGGACATAGATATAGATATATATATACACCCGTTTTGGGTATTTTCGAGCGCCATCTACTGGTGTTTCAGCTCTCTTCTGATTGTTTGCACACCAAGTGTGCCGCTTAGGTACTCACACGCCTGTAACACTCTGGGTTGAGAAGTGTAAAGGCTTTCAAACTGAGAAGGATAAGAAAGCAAGACCGCAGCACCGCGGTCCTCCCACGACGGGTAGGCATCCCTGCAGCGTCACAAGCAGGGCCCCCCATGCTCCCCTGTTTTCATGGTCTGATAGTCTTTCATTTCCGAGGGCGAAAAAGATTTCCAAGTGCTAGAGTCACAGCTGGTCAGAAACTCCCAAGTGAATAGTCTTCACTGGGAAATGATGATCTGAGTAACTCAAAACATTTCACAGAAATGTAACAGTTTTGCTGCTTACTCATTTTTACAGAAAATTGTAACCTAGTAACACATTTAATTTCCAACTGCATCGTTTTTAAAAAATCAAAAAGACAAAGATGGCACAAAACATTTTCATCTTGCTGAAATGAAATATTATACACATATATGAAAGCTCTATACCTAAATCCATGCATAGACAAACTCCTGAGACAGATTGGCATCCTGATAGGGGAAGGTAACAAAACGAGAACAATCCTGGGATTTTTCATGGACTGAAATTCCAGACTGTGAAAAGCTCCAATCCCTAAATTTTTATTTCTCTGTTCCATGCTGTTTGGAGAGAAAATAACCTGACTTCAAAAATTCTTTCTGTCTGTTTCTGTCCACGCACACACTGCTGATACCTTGCTAAGCCCTAATTCTGCGGACGTACTCAGTTCAGCAGAGCGGTCTGTTGGCAGTTTTGGTTTCCTGTAGCAGAGGCAAACCTTTTGTACTTTTTTCCCTTTGGGCAATTTTCTTTTTCCCAGTGTTAGAAGTGTGCGAGGTCTTTCCAGCTGGGAAATGCACATTGCAGGCAGTGAGGCCAAGTGTACAAAGAGAAAGGAGTCTCGGTACAAGTTATGACACTGACATCTGGCATATAGATTTGACGTCTCTGTCACCTCCTTTGCTGGACAATGCTCTTGTCCCCAGAGTGAAGTCTTTGTTAAATGCTGGAGCTCTGCAAATGTGACTGGCATCAGCTCTGCAGAGTACTTTGAAAGAGTTCTCATTTGCACAGATCTGTCATTTGAAAGAAGTAAAATCTTCTCCTCGGGTCTCCCTGGACTCATGCCCTGTCTGAACACAGGGAAGCAAATATCAGATTGGGCTGAAGAATGGTTTGGAGCGAGTGAGACAGAGAAGTGTTTGGGAGAGAAGTAGTCACAGCTTGTTCTCCAAAAGTCTGTTGCCAAAAATGGCCAGTTCTCACCGGGAGTTAGAGGGCTGTTGTTCAGACTCAGGCACTGTTAGCTCCTGATAGTGACACACCACCTGGGGGGGGGGGGTGACTGCTATTTCCTTCTCATTCACCCACTCATTTTAGCTGCTGTGGGACAGGCTAGCTGTGCAGGTGGATCATTTAATCACAGGGAGAAGTCTGAGAAGGAGCCATGTGAGGGACACCCTGGGAAGTCACTCTTCACTTCATTTCCAGCTTAAAAGTGGCAGCAGGAGGGTTGTCCTGGGGGTGCAAGGGTGCTTGGGGATTTATATTTCATTTCTAGGTCTTCCCCGGAGTGAGGCCCTGCCAGTCTTTGTGGTGTGTATGGAGCACGCCACAAATGGTGCTTTTCCATCTGCCTTGCTGGCGAGACCGCAAGCTCCCCAGGGCAGGGCTGTCTGCCCATGCAGGTGTGTCGGGCACAGCGCAGCAGCGAGCAGCCATCTCCAGTGGCCCAAGGCCTGTGCAGCTCCAGCAGGCTAGCAAGGTGGTCAGGAGGCCTGTCGCTTGAAAGCCCCCGGTGAGCAGGTATTATGGGCAGGAAAGGAGAAGAAATCCTCATTTCCAGCAGAGATGCCATGTGCCAGTCGTTCGTAGATAGGGGTGAGGTGGGCAGAGCCATTCTGCATCCCCTGCACATCACAGGCAGAAGGAGCAACAGTGTAAATTGTATTAAATGGTCTGATTAGATATTTTTTTTCCAGAAAAATTTAAATCCACCTTGAAAAAAAGTTTTCCCTTGGGCTAGTGCAGCAGTTCAGCTGAACATAAAAGATGCTATTGAAGCAATTTTTGGCATGGAAGAGATTAAGTACCGTGAAGTCATAACTAAAAGCTTGCAGTTCAGCAACATGCATAGCATGAAATTACATTCCTGAACATGTGAATTATATCATGGTCAGAACTCATGGCCATCTGACAACTGCCTTGGGAAGTTTTATATTAAAGTCCTGTCAAGCATTACAAGTGTCCTACAGTGATGATGGAATGACTGATTAGAGAGGGGCCTGTGGTATAGCTGGCAGCTGCTAATGAATGGCCTTCAACTGCAGAGAAACACTCCAGGCTCCTAACAGGGCAAGAACATATTCTAAAACATTAGCTCGTTTTAGAGGATTTTTAAGTCTGTGTGTAAATGAACATGCGGCCACACAAAGTGGCCTCCTTCCGTGTGATCAATGAGCATACATAGATGCTAGAAAGGGAGAAAATAAAAAGCTGTGTTGTTTTTTTGAATGGAGACCTTGATAGGGGGTCCAAGAAGAGAACTCAGGTCCTGTCTCCATCTTCTCTAAATTTACTCTTTCTTGCAGGGAATGGAAAGAAAAGTCTTTACTTTTTAATAGGATCTCTTTAAATACTGGCATGTTTCCATCATCTTATTTGATATATGAAGCATAAATAGGCAACCTCCTCATGCATGGGTTGTGTTTATGTAACTCAGTCTTATCATATGTTGTTGGAACATTTGGTGGTGTTTGCCAAATATAAGCTTGTGGCTCAAGTTTCTGGATATATTTAAAAATTTCCAGGATGGGCTCATTAGCTACACTTCCCATTAGACACTTGTTCCTAATTGATGAAATTAATTCTGATTTGATTTTCTCAAAGTTATTTTTTCAGACATTATTTGTTTTGTTGTTTGTTTTTTAACATCTGTTCAATTAAACAAGTTATTATCCTTGTGATACAAACAATCACCCTGTTATGCCTTACTCTTTTCTTCACTGATGTAAATGATCTGAAAATATTAATCCTCCAAGTTTAGAAATGTGCCCTGAGCAGCATGTCTATAAAAATATACAATATAAAGAAACTACAGCGCTTCTTTTATTCTGAATCCACCATATTATATCTTTGTTTGACTGGTGATGATAACGCAACTTTCAGATTTCCATAAAACCAAGACTGTAGCCACAGTTGTCTATCTGTTGACAACTACTTTTTCAATATAAGAAGAGTTTCATCTTCATGACAGTTTTATGGAACTGAGGAAAGATTTGTACCATTCTCTAAATCAAAACAGAAAACCATTTCTCTCAACCAAATTTGAGGAACTTTTTAGTAACAGATACATCCAGCAGAGTCACCTGGGCCCAGGTGCGGAATCCGCTAGTGGATTTTTCCATGCTTTCTGTGGGTTTTATCCAAAAGTGCTTAAAGAAAGAAGGCTTATTTACTACAAGCATGAAACTGCACTAGAATGTGTTACACAAATTCAGTGGGAGGGAATTCAGTGTTCAGGGTTTTGTTTCTCATAGGGAAAGTAATTTGGATTGGGGACATCAATTAAGCAATCCAAAAGTCCAGCAGAGCCACAGTCTAATTACGATCTAATCACATTGCAGTGAAACTGCAAAATAATCACAGTTGTCATTGCTACACAAAAGGTTGCTGTTAGCTATCAATCTTTCTATCACCAACAGGAAAGTCAACTTCCACACTGTTTACAAGCCTCAATTAGGGAACCTTGGGCCTAAATCCTAAACAAACTTCCTCTGCAATAATTGCTAACATAATATCCCAATGTGGAGACTTTCTCACTAGAAGTCCATTATTCTTTAAATTGTCATATCAGAAAGCCAGCTGACTTCTCTTCAACACTCATTTTGTTTGTTCAGATGCCAGAGGTTCTTGGTAGTATCACAATGAGCTGAGAAAGCAGCCTTTCCAAAAACTAGTATTGTTTAAATGCATCCAAAGAATAGCAATTAAACTCAATATAAAATCTTCTTATTCCCTGGTCTACGTACTTTATTTGGAAAACATTTAAATACATTTGTTCAGATAAAAGTCACTGTGAGGACTGCACTTTGGGATTACTTTCTGCTATTGTTACAAATTCAGCAAAGACTACAGAGCTGCTTATGGTTAAATTAGAGTGCTAAGGCTCTGCTGAACCAAGCCTAAGCTAATGCATGTAACAGCTGAACCAAAACTGTTTGACTTCTTGCGCCTCTGCCCTTCAGTGATTGCTCAGCTGGTCAAGCAGAAAGGTGAAATGAGGTGTCTTTCAAACCACACATCATGGTTTGTACAATGAAGGTTTCACAGCTCATGGTCACTATGATGTATTTTTCCCATAGGCCAGGGAAGGAATTTGCATACAATGAGAATATTTTTTCTAAGTTAAAAAACCCACAGTCTTATTTCATGTCTTTCAAGGAAGGTTTGGAGGATAGCCATATACATTTTGAAATCCCTGGACCAGAAATAAGCCATTAAAACAGATTTTGCAAGATGTGGGTTTTTTACAATAAAGGGAGGGAATGGATCTCTTGTTCATTTTGGATCCCAAGAGTAATATTTCATTACTTTCTTTCCAGAACAAAAGTAGAACAAATTGATTGCTTTAAGTTCCTTACTCAGGAACATTCCTATAACATCACACCTTACGCTTTGGCTTCTGTAATAGCTTTCCTCTGAGTTCCTAACACCAGGGTTTTGACTTTTACTGAGTTAACAGCATGTTCTGCAGAGTAATGATTCTGGAAGCAATAAGGAAGCTGTAAAATGGAACCTGGATACAAGATACAACATGCTTAAGACCTCAGACAGGCTGCTGTATATTTTGCATGGTCAGGCTTAGATTTCATGTTTAAGACTAAGGAAGCAACACTCAGAACTCCCATTGCACCCATCGTAAAGGACCTTCTACATTTCTCCATAAACAAATTATGTTATGAATACGTGTATGTGTGTATGTATACATATATACATAAAACTCAACCTTTAACATTCTCCCTTCAAGAATCTTTAAAAGTGTTTTTATAATCAGAAGCATCACTTTCTTTGCACTTTAAAGCTAACAATTGATTAACTGAATTATTTACAGCTGCCAGTGATCTTAATTGGTTTCTAATGACCAGGATGCATTATAAATGTAATTGCAAGTCAGCCTGAAGTCCTAGTAAACTGAAGGCTCTTACTGATTTCTGTAGGATATGCAGGTTTGTAAGACTCTGCTTATATATTTTTTTTTGTCTGAAAGAGGTGCTTCTGCATTTTTTTACTATACTGAAAAAAATATGGGCTTAATTACCAATTAAGATGGTAAGCTGCTAAAATGAAGGTGGGTTCTGTGCATGGCTTAGTGTCTGTATCAAGTTTGTATGTTAATAGATCTGGAAGAGTGCCACTGAGTATCTTGTTGCCTGGACTAAGCAATTATTCATTTTTGGTGGTATTTATTGAGTCTCTTGGTGCACTCAGATTGATTTCTAGTTCAATTATCTGCTGAAGCATAAGAAAACTGATTAGAAAATACATTTCTCCCAACAATGTGATGTTTTCTTTTATAAAGATAAGCATACAGGGTTGTTAGCTTTGATGCAAGTAAGTTCTTCTATGGGATCCCTTAGTTGCATAGCAGGATTTAGTTTTGCTGTTTGAGTATCAGAATGCCCAAATTCTTATGGCTTTCCCAGGGAATTGGTACCTATAAAGCACTGTGCTCTGAGCTAATGAAGCCAATATGATACTTATAAAATCACATTATTCTGTATCTTTAAAGTACTCTTGCAGGGTTACATCCTCCACAGCAGTATACCTATACGTGGGAAAGAGAAATGTAACCAATTCCCCTGCTGACCTTTATCTTATTGTGTCTATCTAAAACAGGAAAAGCATGCCCATTGGCTCAGCTAATACCTTAAATAACTAAAAGACACCCAGCTATTCCCAATTCCTGGCTACTTCCTTGTTACTTCCCTCCTGTCTAGCAGCAGCTTGCATATCTGTTTATATATGTATGCAAATAGCCAATTCCAGACAGGTCTTACCCAAGAAAACAGAACAATCTGGGTAGCTCTTCCAAAAGCACTGCAGGGTTAGGTCTGTGGAAGAACTGAACGATCTTATGCCAACCCCGTAACGTTCCCTGAGCTGCTGTCTGAGGTGGGTGATTACTGGAGCAAGTTTGGGACTTCCCATATAGGAGCACCCCAGCTGTCTCAGACGGTGCTTCCCTCTGGAAAGCCGAGTGCTCCAGCACCCATCAGGTGGGTGTCCTTGTCCCAGCCCCCCGAGCATTGGTAGTCCAAGTGCCACTGGACCAAGTGCCAGTGGCAGTGTTTCTGCTTTTCTTCACCTGTCTTGCTAGTCCAATTATCTTGAGTTCAGTCCATTACTGTGTAAGCTAAAGGAAAATGTTCTGCTTTACATAAAATAGTTAGTGGCTGATGGGGTGGAGGAGAATGATGAGGGAGGTAGAAGCCCACACCAGCGAGCTTCTGGCCAACTGCGTAGGGCAACTTCCCTGGTAAGAAGAAACCCGGTAAGTTAGTATGGGCCAGCCCTGCTGCAGAAATCAGGTTGTTACCTGGTGCAATGGGAATCCCCACCAAGGCTTCTGAGGTCAGGTGCTCAACCTTCAAGCAGTTATAGGAAGAAAATGTATGACACTCATCACCTAGGCTCTCTAAGATACTTTTATTGACCTTGCTGAGTTACTAACTTTTGGTAAGAAGCTTATTCTCTTGCTGCCTTTAATTTTAAGTTAGAAAATGTGCTTAATGTATGATTACTTTTTAAAAAATGTGTATATATATTATCACTTTTATATCTTTCCACCATTGCATGCAGAACTTCATAATTTGGTTAACAATACTGGATTTACATTGGTCTTGAGCAGTCCTCTCTGTAAGGAAACTGGAAAGCAAATGCTTTTAATGAAGTTCTTAAGGGAAAACACTGATGTTCTAGGGCTGTCCGTTTGAAGCAAAAGTGAGTGCCTTGATTACTTACACCTAGATTCCTCCCACTATCAAAGGTACCTTAAAATATATGTAAGACCTTTAGTGATTTTAAAAAAACAAAACAAACAAACAAAAAACCAAAAAACAAACAACAACAAAACAGCTTTCTCCTAAAGCCCCTTTGGAACCTGGTGCTGTTTTGAGTATCTGGCTCCTTGGGCGCTTCTGTGAAATCTGCCGTTTGCCATTAGCCTGAGGGATCTGGGTGAGACAGAAAATGAGCTGAGTCTGGAAGAGCTGAACATCCTGGTGTATGTCTGGAATTTACTCCAGAATGCTGAAGTTAAATAGTCTTTTATCAATTCCTGGCATGCCAGGGAGTAAATATGGTCACCTGGACCTGCAGGAACTGAACTGCTAAGAGCCGTATGCCAATGGATCTGGGAGTCCCTTGCACAACTTCTTAAATCAAAAAAGCTGGGGCAGATCCTGACTGCAGGGTCTCGGAGCAGCATGCCCTGTGCTTCATTAGCTACGTTTGGTGCATGTCCATTTGGTGCTTGTGGAGATCCAGCTGCTTTCCAGGGGTGCACAGCTCACTGGTGAGACAGAATGGCAGAAACGCTATAGCAGTATGTGCAGATGGCTGTGATTTCAAATGGAAAGATTTGTTTATTATTTAAGTATGTTCCTGAGCAGATAAAAGGACAGCGCTCTGTTTGTAGCAAAGCTTGAGCTTCTGATTACTGAAGAAGGGAAGGCTGAGGAAAGGACTTGGTTATCACGCACACAGGGCAGAAGGGATGACTAGAGAGTTAGCTTTTGTCTTGGCTGATGTTTGTGGGAACTGTGCTGTGACTCAGCGGGCTGGCGCAGTATCCAGGCTCATCTGCCTGAACATGTGGGGAGCAACCTCTCTGCTTCTGCATGGACTGCGCCCGCGGGGAAACGGCTGGGGAAGGTGAAGCACTAATGAAAAGCAAAGCTCCTTCCAGCTTCCCCTGGTGAATGAGGTGGACCCCAGCCCTTTGTCTCGCCATGTCACTGCAGCCTGACATGTCCTGTCTCGCGACCCTCTTGCAAGAGTTGTCAACCATCACTTTAATAACAGGAGGCTGCGGAGGTGTTGGCCCTTCGCAACCCCTGAGCTGCTGGTTCGCATGGCTCCTGGGGCAGGGTTCAGGGGTGTGTTTTGGCATGTCCCATACAGTCTGGACCTCTCCCGAAGATGGTAGCCAACAATCCTTGTGGTGTGCCAAACAGACATGTGGTGGAACTGTCATTATGAAACATGTAGTTTTGGGAAAGGAACTCGCTTACAAGAGGGACTATTTTGGAGTGAGTCAGTAGATCCACATCAGCACAGATGTGAGGCAAGTGGGAAAAAGAATCCTTCCAGTCTTGTGTAAAATCTCAGCTCAATTTGTTAGAAATACCAGAAGCTTGTTAAGGCATTTACAGAGATACAGTCCCTGTGTTTCAAGGGAAGGCAGCAAAAAGAAGTCATTGTAGAGTTAAAAATTATCTACCACCTTTATTACATAGAGGAAACATGGCATGGGATGAAAGGAAGAGCTTTATTTGGTGTTGAAGATGTTAGATTCCACGTGGTAGACAACATCCAAAAACATGAAGTTGCTTCCAATAAACACAGCTGCTCTGTGAGAGCTATGATTTCCATATGACTGGGTTGTATGAGAACATCTTGGTGGCAGTCTCAGGACAGGAATGTCATCATGAACACTGCTGAGCTTTAGAGATGACTGGATTGTTTTTCTGGTAGCACTTAGTGACACTATTTTGTAATGCCAGCCTTTTGGAAAAAAAGATATTCCCCCGAATTAGCACATTACAAGCTTGTTTAATGAATGTTCTGCATTTAAGATGTAAGATTAAGCAGACTGTTCTATTGCTCTAAAACTTTTATAGATTTAATTTCTCTTAAAAGGTATATTCTATCTTAGGCTGTTGGTAAATTAAAGAAATTACTGGATGAAATCCTGGGGATGGTGTTTTGCTCCCGCTCAGTTTAGAGGGCCTTAGATGAAGGGGTGTGATACTCTCCCAAGAGATCACTGCTGTAGGAATAAAATTCTGAGTGTACTTCAGTGCTACTGAAAGTCACTAGGACTTGGCATTGACTTTACCTTCCCCAGTGTGTTTTTGTAGCTGCACAGTGGAATCTCACTCTGAGGTAGAAGCAGTATCCTCTTCCACTTGCATGCTAAATTCTATAATTGTAACACTTTTCTATCATTTGAAAAGACCTGGTATTCAGGTTTTGCTGTTAAAAAAAAAAGTGGGGTTTTCCCCCTCTGCTCTTGCAGTAAAAGAGCAGCAGGATTTTTTTGTTTAGACACTTGTGTTAAAATAAATTTGTCAGCCACTGCTCTGAAAGATTGATCGATGACTAACAGAACAGAGTCCAGCTGCCTGTGAGGTCTGGGCTGTGCAAACCCCACAACAGCCTAAACGCACTCTTGCGTGTGGGAGAGGAGCCTCAGCTGCCGTGCAATCACTTATGTCAGTAGACATGGGCTATTCTAGCACTGGGCAAATAAATACACCAAAAATGAGTAACCTAGTGAGCGAAAGTGACAGCTTTGGGAATGAAGGTGGTGAACCTGTTTGAATGTAATATACACTCAAGTGGCTGGGGGAGGAGGACTGGTGTGGGCTCTCTGGTTTCAGTAATGTGTTGGGTTGAGAAGTGTTTGAAGAGAAAAGAATGACCACTGTGTTCTCATGGGGATGTAGTCGGCCCAATTAAGTATGGTTTCTTAAACTGCTGACAAGTCTGTATAAACAAAACTTGCATGGACAGATCTGAAGCTTACAAGAGGTCATTGACTTTAATTACAGTTCACCAGAAGTAAAAATTGAGCTAGAGGTACTTGAAAGGTGGAAAGCTCAATGCTCCCAGCCCAGGTAGGTGTTTGGATTTTGTGGGTGTTACTAAGCAGACTTTCCCTGTGTGCACTTTTCATCACATCACAGCCTACAGCTGGTTTCTTTGGGCTCTGTGCACCATAACAACTTCCCCTGGAGTTATATATGTAGGTAGGTAGCACTGAATAGTGTTATTCTCTGTAAATTTACAAAGTCGTGTCACCCAGCCACTGAATGAGCGACTTTGATAACCTCACTTCTGAGGACAGTGCTTCAGAGAAGGAATTTTAGAGGTGATGTGGGATGCTCTTTGATTTTTGCAATTTATGTACCAAATATAAATGACTTAAATGTTTCAGGCTGTGACCAGACCCATAGATAGCAGTTGTAAACACACTTTCAGTGGACCATGCTAGTTTTCTGATCATCCTCCATGTCCAGATACAGTGTTTGTTAGCAAGGCCTCCAAAATGCTGGGCTTATATCAATATTCAGATTTTTCCTTTTATGCAAACAATGGAGAACTTGAGCAAAAGCCCATCCAGGATCTTGGGAATTTCCTACAGATCTCAAAGGACTTTGGAGCTAACTTATAGGTGAACAATCTGTTAGAAAGGTTATGTTACAAATGTAATCTGTGCAGGGCAAGAAACAGCCTGCTGCACACAAATCTGTGAGCTGCTTTCTTCTGTTTCTTGCCTCCTCTTCAAACTGCTAGAGAACTTTCCAGCATGCGACTAGTTTCTCATGGAGAACAGCTTGTACCTTAATCTCTTTAATTTTTATTTTTAAGCCAACACCCTCTAATTTGCCTCATCAAATCTAGAAATTGTAACAAGTCGGCAAAGATGTGGATGCAGGCTGACTGGGTGCTTGTCCTCTGCAGACAGTGTGCTGCGTGTTCAGTAGCATGCCTTGGCTCACAAACTTTCCCAGCAGGAAGCTTATAATGAAAGGGTTATTGAGCAAGAAACAGAAAGATTTAAACCAAAGTCACTCCCGACTGAACAGCTGGCTTTGTTTTTAATTTGTGCTATCAAGAAGGGATGGGGGTAGGGGAGGAGGAAGTTTTCCCTCCTTCATGCAGAGGACATCCATGACCTTCAGGTGCTTAATCACAGCATTTTACTGCTCACTTCTAACACTTCCTCATCTGTAACATCTCTGTTCTGAAAAGTAGTTAAGTGCTTTAAAATTGTGATTAATTGTGAATTTAATTGCCACCCCCTCCCCAAAAGAAGCTAACTGCAGCCAAAGCAGAGAGAATAAATGACTGGCTCTGGGAATGCTGAATACTGGAGCTCAGTGCTGGAGGCAAGAGCTGGAGACCAGGACACGGCACTCCTCCTCATTTTCTTTCCTGATGAGCCTATATTTTTTGGAGGCAGAATGTGTGTGTCAGGATGGAGGGGAAGGGTGGAAACCTAGGGACGGAATTGTACTTGCCAGCTTTTACCATTAATTAATTGCATTTGGCTTGCCCAGGCAGTATTCATTGCCTTGAGAGAATACAAACAGAATTTTTCAAGACTGAACTATTCCAGCTCCAGCTGTGATGCTTCCTACCCCAAGCACTCCAGCAAAAAAACCCTTGTGCTCTACCCTTCATTTTTTTGAGAGCCCTTTATGAAAGCACGGATTTTGTGCCTGATAGATGCCCGTTGCCACTGTATCCATCCCTGACTTCTCCCCTTCTGCCTGCAGCGTATCTGGTACAGGCTGGTTAACTCCTTCACCTCCAGATGGGGCCACATTTCGTGCAAGATCTGTGAGTGGTGTGAAGTTCATTTTAAAAAGTTTGGAGCTTTTAACATAAAGTCCCTCTGTTAGTGTTAGGTCTATCATTAATGTGGCATCTCTTACCAAGTGTTGCCGTTGCCGTGCTTCTCTCATTCAAAGCATTGCCATGAATTCCTGCCATGCAGAAAGGTCAGCACTTCCCCAGCAAATGTGTCCCCACTGCTCAGGGGTCTGAGAGCGGCTGGGCAAAGGGTCAAAAAGTCCAGGCAGTTTGGGAGCTACTGTCCAAACCAGCTGCCTGCCTTCCTCAGGGTGGGAAGGGGATCCTGGCTCTTCATCTGCAAGGGGCTGATGACAGTTCAGACTGAAAGAGAAAAACAAAGTAAATTATTTATGTCTTGCGTTAAATCTACAGCTCCTGGGTGGTAACTGTGGTGTTTTCCCTCTGTACCCTGTAATAAAAGCAGCTTCAGGAGGAAAAACTAAAAATCTCACCAAAAAACCCAACAGAGTTTTCCATGGTAGAAGAGGGAGAGGAAACTGTTTAGGCTTCAGGCTGACAGAAATCCTTGGTTTATCAAAAGAATAGTAAAGCTGTTGCTCCCCTTTGGGAGTCCTCTGTGCCTATGAATTGCTTTAGGCTCAAAGCTTCCCCTGCTACTGCACTTGCATTACTGACCCTTGCCTGGCTCACCTGGGGTAAGGGTTTCAGTTTAGTAGCTCTCAGCTGGAACCAGTATACCTCAGTCCCCCTTTTAGCTGTGCGGCTTTCTGAAAACTTGATTTGAATGGGTACCTTCTCACAAGGAGCAAGTACTACCTTCCTTCTCTTCTCCCTTCTTCTTGTAGGAATGGCGTTAACAATGTACCTTCTCTGTTCAGAAAGATTTTCCTTCTTTCTTTCTCTCGGCCTCCCGTGTGATGTCCTGAACTCAGAACAACTGCATGCTTGGCTGGTGGTGCCTAGTCTTCAAATCCTTAATGCGCCGGGCAGCCAAATTCCTACGGGGTACAACTTTCACACAGTGCCTTGCACCTGGAAAATTTGGAAAATAATTGCAAGTCAAACCCAATAAGGGAAAAGTATCTGTGCTCCCAGCTCATACCTGCTACAGGATGATTTGGTGGCCAAAACCACAACTGGGGGCAGAGCTGTTTCTGGCTCTAGCAAACCTGGGCCCAGTGGGCTCCAGGAGCTCGGAAGCTTTGTAGGTGGATGGTGAAGCAGCAGTGTTGTCGTCCTCTTTTATCATCCAGACCAGAGCTATATGTAAGCTGTACATTCAGCTGGGAGAAATGTCAGTGATGCTAAGCCTAGCTCCGACTGTCATTACTGGTGGATGGGCAGCGCTGTACAAGCGGAACAGCCAAGGCCATGCTGCGTGTCTGACCCCTAACCCTGGTACCTGCAGGAAATGTGCTGCTGCCGTGCTTTAGCAAAGGGGCTTTAACCTGTCATCTGGGCGATTTTTGGATGTCTAGATTGGAGGGTAGGTACTACTTACCCTTGTCTCTTGCGATCTGACAGTCTCATGGGGCAGGTACATCCCCTCTTAGTGTCCATGCTCACATGCAGAGCCTTGAGCCCTCTCACTTGCCTCCCCCAGCCCCTCCAGAGCCCAGCCTGCTTCTATATAATAAATAAATCTGTTTTCTTTTGCTTTGAAAGGAAAAGGGCTGAGGGCTTCCTAAAACCAATTGGGTAAATTGTTTATTGTGCAAATTTCAATAAGGGTTTTAAAAAGGAAGTGGTCTGTAAGCCCTGATAAACATTGTGTGGTAGATAGCGGTAGGAAAGGGTTGCGGTTCCATCTGAATGTATACACAGACCTGGGTCTCTCATGGGTACGTGAGAACAATGAATTGTATATCATGTACTGCAAGGCTGGCTCCTGGGCTGTGGACCTCCATCTCCCAAAGCCAGTGGCACTGGTGGCTGTCGGGGATGGGGTGCTGGGTTGGCAGGACCCGTCTCTGACCTGGGGCAGCAAGGACACGAGTTCCTGCTCGTTAGGTGATACAGTTAGTGATGCTAATTGCAGTGGTTCGCTCTCCAACAGAGACAACTGCTCCTTAACAGTGCAAAAAGAGGCGAGCATTGAATGAGGAATAAATACAGGCAAACATCGAGGCCCAGTCTGAGTTGGGTCTTGCATGTGCATTTGCTGCTCTGTTGCCTGGCTCTCTCCTCACAGAGCTCCAACAGATTGGGCATCTTGGCTCGCAGCTTACAAATCCTGGAGACAATTTTGTTTGCCTGGTCAAGGATTATTTACATAATTATGTGCTTAAAGAATTGGGTTCCAAATAAAGACATGATTTTAGCTATAAAGATGCATTATCTTTCTTCAAAGCATTAAAAACTTCCACAAAGTAAGCTTCTAACTCTATTAGCTTAAGTTAGTGTGTGCTTAGAAACTTAAAAAAATGAGTAGAGGAAAGATGGCTCAAGTGAAGTTACATCAGGAAAAGATCAATATTAAAATTGAGTATAAAATGAATGCTACCTATGAAAGATTACCCTTTTTTTGCCTTGTTAAGAAGGATCGTGGTACTTGGCTTAGTTGTTATATTCTAGGACTTACAAATGTTTATTCCAGCAATTGGCTTTCTACCAAAATTCTTTCTCATGAAAATGTAGGTAATCACTTTCTGTAACTGTTATCTTAAAAGAAAAAAAAAAAACACCAACCCCAAAACCAAAAAACAACCACCCAAACCCCCAAACAAAAAAAACAAAGCTGGAACTGGCATGGCCAGAGCAGAATCTCATTTGGAAGATATATGAGAACCTCACAGGATGTTGATTTGTATTGGGTCTGAAGTCCTTTATGTAATTTTCAATATGACAGTGAAACTATTATACATCATCTGTAGCTCAGTTTTTTTCCCAGTGCTGCTGAGAAATCCCTGGATAATAGTCAAGTTCTCTTGACAGATGAAGAGAAAATATTTGGTGTGCTAAGATCATGCTGGGATAGCTTAAATAATTAAGTGCCTGCTCCTGTGAACCCATATTAAAGAGCTGCCATTCACTGCATGTACGGCTCCACTAATCCTGGTGAAACCGTATGAACAGAAACAACTCCTGTGAGTAAAGCTGTGCAGACCCAGGCACAAGTGTTGCTTTTAGAGAAGGGTGAAGGTGTTTCTGATGCAGCTGCAGAGGGTCACGGTGTGGATCACAATGAAGTAATAGGAAGCTCTGTAGTTTCTCTTGGTCCAGATGAGAGAAGTGTTTGTTTAGGAGTGTCCTCCCCAGAGCTGGGTAGCAGCAGAGTCATAATACTTAACTTGCATTTAGGAGGTAGAGCTACAATTCTCACGGGGTAGGGGTGGAAGCGTTGCAATCAAGGCTCCTGCCCTCAGCATGATAGGAGAGGTGGAGGGGAAATGATTTTCCAAGTCACTCCTAGGAGCTCTGTATTTTCATGTCAAAAAGGCAGGCTTGACGGATCATGCTGCCAAAGTGTTGGCTGGAATAGAAACTCCTCCTAGCCTGTTCTGTGGACAGGAGGTACTGGATGGCTGCTCTAGCTTCTTCAGGGTATGAATTTTTTCCTGCTTTACAAATTCAGACTGCTCTGAGGATGCATTTGTGCATCAGGAAGCTTCAGTGGAGCGCCACAAAAACAGTTATGATCCAGAGACAGGGCAGCACACAATGGCCCAGCAGCTGCAGTGTGCAATACCCAGTTAAATGTGGTTGTGAACATCCTCTTGTTCAAGGAGTTCAGTGGTCAGCTGGAAAAGCTGGGAAGGAGGTTTTGCTATTGCTAGTGTACTAGCTAAAAACTAGGACTAAGAGACTGAACAGCTTATTGGGGGGCAAAATGTTGTGGCAAAGCAGGGGTTTCCATGTCCCCTTCATCCCAGTCCAGCAATGTGGTCACGAGGCAGCAGGAGAAAGGAGCAGCGAAGCACTGCCATCTCACACCCTGCTCCGTGAGTGCTGGCAGGATTATGTCCTAAACCCCGAAGGATGACTGCAAGCCCCACGCAACTGTTTGTTGTGGGGTTGCTACTGGAGTCTGTGGTATAAGGGAGTTTCTCAGGCATGTTGGTGAGTCATCTGATACAGGAGGAGTCTGAGACAGGAGCTACACGTTGCCCCTTCGCCCAGCAGCCGATCCTGGATGGTGGCTGCTATTTAAATCGACATCAGAAGTGTCAATGTATCTGTGACATTTTTTTTAAAGATGGCTGAGGAGACCAGGAGCTGACAAATGATTCTTGTACTTCTCCCGGCTAATTTTGGATAAGCTGCATTTACAAACAGGTGCTGACATGTCCACAGGTCCTAAAATTCCTCAGTGTGTCTCTTCTGGGTTTCCAACACCCAAACCTGTGGAGTGGAGAGCAGTGAGCTCAGGTGCGTTGGTGTTCCATCCTTTGCAAGTGTATGCAGGCGTGTCACACATCATCAGGCTTGGTTTTAAATAGCTTCCTTCTAAGAGGTCAACCAAGAAGACAAGCACTTTCCAGCTGCTCTCTTATGCCTGTGTCATTGGTGTAACTGTGGGTTTTGCTCAGTTCTGGCCTGGTGCTGTATGTTAAAGTGCCCAATATACCCTGGAGCTTGACCCAGCAGGGATTTGTGTTGGTCACAGCAGAGCCTGTGATGACAGAGAAATGACCATGAGCGCAGCCTGTGCACCACTGCGTCAAGCTAGTGGGAAGCTGGATGTGGTGAAATGGCTTTTACCATAATGATGCATGTCCAGGAGGAGGGAATCTTCTAGTCCAGAGTCATAAGAGTCCATCGCTCCTCATTGAGCGTTTGCTGCCAGGAGTAAGGGAGCCAGCACCCATCAAGGGGTGGGATGCCCCATGGGCCAAGGACTGCTTCAGCTCTGTGCAGGGGAGCTGAGGCTTTGCCTCAAGATGGAGCAGGAGCAGAGTGCTGCTGAGGGACATCCAGCTGCTTGCTCAAACCTCCCTGCTGACAAGGTGTGCTTGGAAGATGCCATGTCTGCAGCTGTTTCTGAGAACATCTTTGTCTCTGAGGCATTTCCAAAGAAAATGCTCAGTTTCCTTGGCTTTGGGAAATCAAATCTGGTGGTCATCAGGGAGCATTTACTGAATGGCTGCAATTAAATTTGTTTTCTTTTTCCCCACTAACTCTGTGCCAGTACTTTGAGTCCCAGCCTGCTTGGGCTAAGAGGTGATCAGGCCTTTTGGATATCCCTGAACCTCGCCTCAAAACACTGAGTGAGAATGAGCATCACCTCACAGACAAGCACCTACAGAGCTCTTGTGGGGAGAGGCATGGCCAAAGCAAAGGCAGCTGACTGTCCGTTCAGAGCAGCGTCCTGGAGGGACTGCAGCGTGGTGGGACTGTCCTGGAGACCTGAATGCAAACTGGCAGCCAGTTTATGCAGAATAATAACATCTATGTTGAGCTATCTTTTGAAGGTTTACTAACTCCTCAAGAAGTCTGATAATTTTTCAACGTTTGTCATGATTCTCATGGACTTTTTTTTTTTTTTTTCCCTGTAGAGCCCCAGCATCTGCAGCCTTCACAGGTTTGTCAGTCCTTTCTCATCAGGGTAAGAGCCCTGAATGCCATCTTTCCCACAGGAGCCAGCATCCTCCCTAGGCTCCTGATGCTCCTCTGTCTCAGCATGTAGCATGAATTCAGTCTCTGAGCTCAGCCCAGTGATGTCATCAGTGTAAACAGCAGGAAAAAATCCTTCAGTGGCTTTTGTAAAGAAGCATAATCTGCAGAATTAGACACTATGAGAAGGTTTATACTTGACACCATATGGTATTGAAGTATGTCTATTTATCAGTCTGATTTCCTGCAATATTTACCTCAACTGTATGTATTATTGATGTAAGGCCAAAGATATGAATTGCTTTTTAATCAGCTCTAGCTTCAAGTACAGATCTAAGTAGAAAAATGTTAAAGGTGAGGATGTCAAGAACTCAGTCTGCAGAAAAATACATTGTCTTTGACTAGCTTGTTTTCCACTCTCCTTTACTGGATATTGATTGAAGGAGTCTGAAGAAAAACAGTGCCTTAAATCAACATGCTATCAAGGAACATCACCGTGGAAAACAGAGCTCCTCAGAGCTGCTGCAGGCCTGAGCTGCCCTGGGAACTGTACAAGCCTAAGAAGTCAAAAGCACTGACCTGAATAAGAATGAGACCATTCTGGGCAGCTGAAATTTAATGTGAAGCCTGAATAAAAGACCATCCAGTTCACTGGGAGTAAATGTGAATAACTTACTGTTTCTTGGCTGGAATTGTGGTGTTAAGAGCAGGCAGCAGCATTATACAGCATGCTTTTCATTACTGATGTCAATTTTGATACAGTCCCAGTGGGACTATAGAAAACTCTGCCCCATTATGTTTCAGAACAATAGGATCACTGCAAAAGAAAGACACCAAGTGTGAACGTGCCAAGCTAATTCCTTTCCAACTTCAGCTTGAGCAAAAACATTCAGGAATGAACATCCTCCCATCTTGAGGTGGGCAGAATCAATATTCAGATCTCAATATTCAGATCTGTGTGATGTGGCTTTTTATGGTCTTTCTTTACGTTTGTACCCTAATTTTTGCAAGGATGACACATCACTTTTCTGCTTTTCTGAAATGCCATTACGTGTGTGTTGGAACCCTGCTATCGTGTGAGCACTGGATACCAGCAGCCTGTTGGGAAGGGGTGCTGTTGGCGATGGCGCTGATCCATGAGGTTATGTCTCTAGTAGTCGTTGCTGATATGGATATACAAGATTGACATCAAGTGATGTTCGGATGAAGATGTGTGTTTATAGCATACATGTCTATGCACTGCTTTCTAGGATGGTACAGTTGTTGAGGAAGTGCTGATGTCTTACTGCCCTGACTTCCAATAGCCATTGGGGTTTTGCTAACTTAATGGTAGGCTTATGATTAAAAGTCAAACTCTTCTTCCTGTATCCATTTTCAGAGAAGTTAACAGTGAATGAACACTACACTATTAGAAGGTGTAATAACTCTGTACACTGTGAGTTGATCCTGAATAGCCAGTTGCTGCCAAGCTGTTGACTTGGTGTGAGCCACCAGGTGCAGCAAGCGTTGCGTTGGTGTGTCCCCTGCCTTTTTTGAGTGCCTTCAGACAAGCACTTACGGTTTCTGTCAATAAGAAAGTAACTAATGGGAAAGATGTAAAAGCTTCCCAAATACAAACCATCCTCACTTAACTATATCATGAGGATAATAAATACATCAGAGTGGTAAGCACCAGGGAGGAAGAAGAGCTATTTAAACAGGACAATGTTGGCACAAGAACAAATGAGTGTAGGCTGCCCATAAATATACTTGGGGTGGAATTTGGAAGGAGGTCTTTGGCCATAAGACAGAACTTATTTTGGTTAAAGGAGTATGGAAAAGAAACTGATGTTCCCCCCCCCCAAGATGAAGCTTACTAAGTGTATATTAGCAGTTACATGTCACAACTGCTGTCTGCAGTTCTCCAGATCCACTCCCAATTTATGCTCCTATTTCAAAGGATCAAGGCAGATTTTTGTCACCCTGCTTCAATTAATTTTTGTAAAGAAGGACTTCCTGTGCAGTTCCTTGAAAACACAAGCAATTGTAATTCCAGCTTTGGACAAAAGACTTCAGATTTCCAATGACTTTTTGAGTCTATTCAGATCAACTGAGATCACCAGCTGAAGAGCAATACGGAGAATACCTAGCAGAGCTAAGTGGCTTTTCTAGTGCTAAAAACTGCAAGTCATTGGGAATTGGAATTTGCAAAGAAAACCATGTCAATAGATAATAAACTGCAGGGAGAAGGTAGTAAATCTATCGTGTCTCATCTCTATAAACCAAATTATTAAACCTTCAACTTTATTCAGAGGGCTGTTAGTGTAATTTATACTCAGAGCTGGTACGCCTCTTCCATTTCTGAAATGTAAAATTTTATAACATGATGGGATGCAACTCACAGGCATGTCTATGTCCTCCTGTCTGCTTTGTTGTGCTGGAATGACTCACCAGGGCACACAGGAGAAACAGCTGGCTCTGCTTGCTCTTCCCTGTCTTCTCCTCTACACCCTCAGCATTTGCAGTAGCTTCTTCCCTTGGCATCCTTGAGGAACTCCTTTTCTCCCCGGGAAAAGGTCCAAACTCAGCAGAAGTATCCCAGAAATTCATGACTTGGTATCTGTAGCTCAGGTCTCAAACACACCTTGTGCTTCACAGCCTCCTAGTTCAGACCCAGGGGCAGGTCTACCTCTCTGTGTGAACCAGCCGCCTTCTTTCCTGGCTCTTCGCACCCCACAAATTTCTTCCAGGCTTTTGGCTGACTAGTTGCTAAAGGGGTCCCCTAATGGTCCCTAGGTGCCTTACCCTGTCAGCCCAGATAACAGTCCCAACACGTTTTGCACTTGATTTTCCTCCCAAAAAAATGCCTTTGGATTGAATTTATTCTAGAACAAGCCGGGAATTTGACAAAGCTAGGTTTTTCACAGGGAGGGGGAAAGTTTCCTGCTCCCTGAAGCTGAACTTCGGTGCAGGGAAAATGCTGTTTCTAACTAAACTTTCACTGTAGTTCTTTGATCCAGAGTGGAGTTTCTGGACAAAATTAAAGTTCATGTGAGGCCAATTCTTTTGTTTGCTTTCCTCAAGATGTTTGGCTCCTTTGAATCCTTTGTTGCATCCTAAAGGCACAACTGTGTGCCTGCAGATAGCCACTTCAACCTGCTCACAGCTGCTTTTTAAAACTCTTTGGCTGGCAGTTCTTTATTCTTCTAGTTGGGATCAGCTTCTCTTTGTCCCAAACTATCTTCATACTCACCACTTCTAATCTCAATTTTAGGAACTATCTGCCTTTAGACAGGGTAAACAAATGGTGTGGAACAGAGGCTTGTAGAAACTAAAAGGTCCGCCACTGGTACCTGATTGTGGACCTTAAGGTTAAATCATTGATTATGGACTTCCACTTCAAAAACCTGTCTGCTCCATCCTAAACAACTGAGTTTCAGAAGAGTTGTTTTTCTTCCTTCAGATCCCAGTAACATATTTGAAATTGCTATTAAAATTGGATAGTTTCTCTGAACCTACTCTAGCAACATAATTATTAAATGTTACCTGACAATCTATACTAATGATATCAGAAGTACAGGAGCAATTGTAAACAAGTACATTTAAATTAATTTAAGCAGCCTCTGCTACAGAGAACTGAATGTACAAGCCATTGCAGGCCACTAGAAAAGCTGATAGATTAGAAGATATTTTGGTATGCCTTTACAATGAGATTTCCTCCCACAATATAACCTGATTTTACTTCAGCTCCTGCCTCTTTGTATAATTTTTTGTAATGATAAATTACCCAGCCTTGGAGAGTGTTTATGGTTCTCAGTTCACTGAGGGTGGAACAGTTGCCAGAGCTCACATCTTCCAGTTGTTCTCTGAAGATGCTGTTACTGGCCACGGGGAAACATTGTCAAGAGGTGACCTGTGCTAATAAATATTTGTAGGAGCCCTTAAGCAATGGGACATGTAAGCAGAGCCTCTGAGATGGATTTTAATGAAATTCTGTAGCCGGATTCTCTCTCCCTCTCTCCATTTTTTCTTTTTGATCCCCCTCCCCCCAATGTGCTGAAGGAATAAACTGAAAAGCACTGTATATGTTATAAGCCCACAAGAAAATGAGCCAGAAAGTGATAGGGTAAGTCTGAGTTATTAAAGTCAGGTCATACCCTGAAGGGGATTAGAGCAAGATGAGCCAACATAAATATACACTGTATTTCTGCCATATGTCTTTGTTACCCTGGGTGGTCTGCAGTCAATTAACAGGTCAAGGGGAGAAAAGTAGAATACAGGAGTATTACAGGATCCTAATCCAGCTGGTTGGAATCCAGTTCTCATTAACCAACTAATTTATATTCCTTCTCTGGACCAGAGTTTGATATTAGTCTGGTGTAAATCTGGAGAAATGACTCTGCTTATGGGTTTTACCGAATTCAAGTCCCACAGCTATCAGAACCTGCCCCTTTTCCTCTTTTCTTTTTGAATTTTCCTAATCCCCTGAATAACAAATGGAGATTTTCAGTCAAACGAGTGCCTAGCGATGAGAAAAGCCATGCTACGTTAAATGCAAATCTTGCACAGCCAGTCTACTTTATGGATTTTCAGACCTTGATCCCTGGATAACCTATAATGAAAGGTTTACAAAGGCTTTGGAGAAAGATGCACAATGCTGGAAGACATTAACATATTGGCCACAAGTACAGAGAATGTTATCTCTTAAGATGTGGAGCCAAATGCTGTTTTTTATTAAACCGGTGCAAATCTGGAAAACGCTGTTTGCAGTGCCGTCACTCAAGATTTGCTCTTGGTGTAACAAGAAACAGAGAATTGGCCTAAACATTAAACCATCAACACCCATGCGGTTAAGCTCTGCTGTTAATCTGGGTGTATGCAGGTGTAAGCCTGATTTTTGCTTGGGGCAAAAATGAGGGCTGAACCTGAGCTGCTCTGGGTCAAAAACCCTGAAGACCTTGCCCGTACTAAGGCATCTTTTAAGCACTCCCTGGGAAAGCCTAGCCCTGGCCACGTTGCTCCCGCCCAGGAATAAACTGTTTGCTGCAGGACTTGTTTTCTCGCAGTAGCTTGAGGCCAGGCTACATGAAATGGTACTGCTCACCCTGGGGATGGCTGTCAGACCTTCTCCCGGAGGGACACTACTCATCCCAGGGCACGCTGGGGCAGCTCAAATTCGGGAGTCACTTCTCACTTGAAGTGATTTAGGAGTTTCATGCTTGAGAGCAGCCAGGGGTGAGCATGCGCTGCAGGGTGGGTTTGGATGCTGGAGTGTGCTTGGGCTCAGCCCGCAGTTTGGGCACGTGCCCTGCGCCGAGCCACACCTGCAAAGGGACTGGGCTGAAAATACAATGAAACCAGTGTGAAAAGGGAGCAAAGCCTGGCTTCCCTGCTTGGGGGGGTGGATTTTAACTTGACCTGTAAGTGCTGCATGGGGAAGGGGTGCTGGAAAGACCCATGTGGGACAGGGCTGGGAGCTGCAGTGTGCAGGGTACCCCTTGGATGAGCAGGGATCACACCGGCGGCAGGAGGTGAAGGCTGCTTTCATTCTCCCTTGGAAACCCTCACCTGTTGGCACTGATTGAATCCTGGCAGACCTGGGAAAAGCTGTTTCAATGAGCTCAGTGGTTTGGGCCACAATAAGCCTCATGCCCAAGCTGTCCCTCATCCTCTCAGGGGAATCACACCGGTGCCCACCAGCACTGCATGGCTGGCTGCTGGCAGGAGCAGGGTGGGCAAGGGGAGGCTCTGTGGTCACCCTGCTCCATCCTGTGCCTGTCAAAATAAACAAACACATGGCAGGGGGGAACCCTCCAAAAACATCGCTCGCTTGTTTTGCTTGCCTATCACAAATCTAAACACAATATTTTCTCATTCTTGGGTTTGTATCAATTTCTGACAGTACAATTGGAGGCCAGCGCCCCGAGCGTATTGTCTTGAGGAGCTTACCAAGGAAATCGAGAGTTTGGTCAGCAATTGTAAATATCCTCCCGAAATTGAGTTTGTTTGTTCTGCAGCATGCTCCGGCGTCATGGGCTGTGGGACACCCTGGCACCAGGTTACTGGTGGGAAAGATCCACTGCTCAGATAAGGATGGGAATAAACTCCACCCACAGAAATGCCACAGAAAAAAACTCTGATTTATCCATTAATTGCTTTAAGGGGTGGTGAGTGCGAGTACAACAATGGGGTATTGACAACAATATGCCTTGTTGGCAGGAAAAGGGCTTTCCCCTTGCTCTGAAGCTTTAATGTGCTTGTTCTTGGAATTACTAAATGTTTGCAAATCCTGCGCTGGCTCGGGGATGCAAAATGAAAGACAATTACCCAGCAGAGAAAGAGCATGTTGGAATGGCTGTTTTCTGCTTGGGATGAAGCAAAATGCTCCTCTTTCTGTGAAACATGCCCAGCGCCACAGGCGCTCCATCCACTTGTGATGGGGTTTGTCTCAAGGGATTTTTTTAGGTTTCTTTTTGTAACCTGCTCCTTACTGGCAATTCACAGTGTAGGTGGTGTCCTGGCTTCTCAGCAAGTACAAGGAAATCTGTTTGTGGGAGAAGAACTGTTCACAAAGAACAGCCATTTTCTAAAAGACTGCACATGAAGATTAGCAGAAACTGGGTTTCAGATGTCAAGGGCTGTGGGGAGAGTGGGCCTGGCTGCTCTGCACCGGGGTGGCAAGAGAGCGAAGGAGCAGGCAGGGAGCTCAATCCCACGGATGCCTGAGACACAGTAACTGCTGGGGCTCAGATGAGAACAAGTGATAAAAAAATTTGCTCAGACCTCTTTTAAGTCTTTCGGGAGAGATAGCCCGATGTCATGGGGCTTTCACTCCTGCTCTGTGGTCCCATGAGGAGCTCTAATAACAAACACACCGATTTGATGCAGTATGTTGTCTGCCCGCAGAGGCTGGTAAACTGAGGCACAGCTCATCGCTGAGCCCTCTTCAAAGATGGTGAAGATCCCAAAGGATCAAAATCCTCAGCAATGGCCAGGCCTTTGGATATAAGTGATATTCAGCCAGTTAGGGCTCTATTGCCAAACCCTCCT
Organism: Elanus axillaris; assembly: GCA_026212715.1. Taxonomy (NCBI): domain Eukaryota; kingdom Metazoa; phylum Chordata; class Aves; order Accipitriformes; family Accipitridae; genus Elanus; species Elanus axillaris. The sequence goes on along the minus strand of JANZLQ010000002.1, from coordinate 33,227,723 downwards.
CCCAGGGCATTCCCTGCACCGGTCAGCCTGCCCATGGTGCGGGGCTGGCGGCAGCAGCAGCCGGGCAGCCCATCCCCGGGGCTCTGCCTGCACCACCGGGGCCAGCAGCACCTCCTGCTTGCACTGGCAGCCTGGGACTGCTTTGCCTGTGGGAGAAAAGGGCTGTTTTCTGTGCTGTTTGTCTCCACATGCTTGTGAAAGATGTGAGTGCTGCTGGGAAGGGCATGTTGGAGGCCATCGCCAGCCAGAAAGGAGCCACCTGGCCCTGCAGACAGCTGACCTACAGTAGCAGGCTCCTCCATTAAGGGTTTTCTTCCCCAAGACCAGTATAAACAGTCTCCACTGATGAATACATTAATAAATCAAACCCAACTTCAGTGGACTTACTAGGGAGGAACTAGATATGATACATACACAAGAAATATCCCTGGGACTCTTGAGATCCATCACTGCGTGCTGCCAGCACCGTGCCATCATCTCGGACTCGTCTGCTCACTCAAGACCGCTCAGGGTGTACGTACTCCCCTGGGCAGGATTTCAGGGCTTTGCTTTAAGTCTGAAAAGGCTTTTAAAAAGGCTTTCTCTTTTTCAATCTGTCAAATAGATGAAAATCTTTCAGTGTTACAGACATTGCCTATCGCAGGTGGTGGGTATCAGGCTACTGTTCAGCAGCAAGTCACGATGTTTGCTCAATCAGGGCAAAAAAAAAATGGGCTCAAGAGATGTTTACCTACTGGCAACTTAATTTCAATATGTGTTCCCTTGCTAATGAGTCAGAGGTTCAAGTCTGTTCCCTATTACACAGCATGAATCTAGAAAGCACACCAGGTCCTGCTCTCCATTAAATTAGGTTATGCTGTGAAAGTCAGTGGAGTTGTTCCAAATTTGCATTGACATAATTAAGAGCAGAATAGGGCCCAGCAGCTCGACTGAGAGCAGTTGAGTCAGTGCAGCTTAATGTGACTGAACAGAGAGAACATGAACAACTGGCATTTATTTGTTTTATGACCAACTTGGACCACTGTAAATGTTGCTTCTCCACCTGGTACGTAAGGTGATTAGAAGATGCCTCAGTCCAGCAGTTTCTTTAACGTCTTCATGAAAGACTTCAGTATGATGTTATGTACATCTGCAAATGGCTTGATCCCCAAATATTGATGGGTACCTATGGAACTGGAGTTGTGGTGAGGCCTCCGTAGCCATTGCCATGGGGAAGACTGGCCGGTGGGCTTATTGTGCCATTGAGCACTGGGAGCAGAGTCACTTGTCTTGGCTCAGGGTGCAAGTGTACGAACACCTGAGCTCTCAAAACCTGCAGCATTTGAAGGGCTGGGCAGAGGTGCAGGACCAGAGCCCGCCCTGCTCCCTTTAACTTTGGTGGGAATCGCTCATAAACAGCAGGAAATAAATTACGCTGGAGATCTGATACCGTGGTGCTGACGGCTGTGCAGAGAGCAGATATCCGAGGTTTGTGGGGAGGAGAGGTTGGGCATGTTTTATATCTTAAAATGCCTATGGTTCGAAAGGCAAGGCTCTATTGTTTGTATGTTGTGCAGAGGCTGTTCCCTGGAGGATATCCTGTCTGAGAGGACCTTGTGCCAGTCTGCTCCATGGCTGTGGAGGGGATGGATACTCAGCGTGAAAAGAATTAAATAATGTCTTGTAAAAGCAGTGATTTATCTGCAGGGGCAAAAGTGGTTGAGGAAAGCCTGAGATTTTGCCCCTCTTGTTGGGTTTTTAGCTGTGTGCCCGCAGTCCCGCTCCTTGGGGCATTCCTGCAGGCTGCTGGGCACTCACAGTGCCCATGTAGGTGTGCAAGGATGTTTCAATATCAATGTTTATTTGCACTGTCTGCTGTGGGAAACACGGCCACAAAGGGAAGCACCCAACTGCAGCAGTGTGAGCGAGCCCGAGCCGGGGGTCTCCGTGCGTTGTGGTGCCATTTGGCAAATATTCTGGGAAAAGCCATTTATTGCAATGGAACTGCCCTGCTTGCGGACTTGTGTAGTATCCCAGATCTGACTTTAGTCTGCCCTGCTGGATATGAAAAAGGAAATATATCATTTAAACTATATAACACAAAAAGTTATTTTGTACGTGGAATTCACCAAAGACAGGACAGTTTTGCTCCTGCTGACTTCTTCCAGCAGTGGTTTAAAGGACGTGCTCTGCCACGAGCCAGTGTGGTCCTCAGAGGGACAGATCCTCGAATTGCTGCCTTCAGAGAGAATGGCTGGTGATATTGTCGTGCTTGCCCATCCTGTAACTTGCCCCTTCGATGCCGGTGCTGCCAGTTGCACAAGCAGAGCTGTGTGTGCAGTAATGTGGGGTGTTCCCAGTTTGGAGGGGATGGTCAGGAGGTTGGGATGGGATGGGAACAGGCCCCAGGGAGGTGGCAGCAGCTGGTCTGTTCCCATCAGCTGTCTGTTAACACAGGCAAACAGTTCTCATGCATCTTTTTCCAGTTGAAAAGTATAGATTTGGTGATGTCAGGATGTTTTCTGAGCCTATGTTGTATTTGCTGAAGCTTTTGTTTAAATTTTTAGGTTTTTCTCTAAAAATAACTTCAATCTCCTCTTCTAACATTCTCAAAACTAAGGTGGTGGAAATAGCTTCAGCATTTCCTCCAACTGAATAATTAAAAGAAAAAGAAAAAAATTACACACCTCCCCCCCAAAATTTGAAATAAAAAGTTTGGATTTGTTGAGCTGTTTTTTCAGTCAATCCAAAATAAAATTTCACTCTTGCTGCCTCCTCACAAGTGCAGATGCATTGACACATGCTGAGACAGAGCTGACCGCTGCTGTTGACCTCCAGCAATACCTCCAGGAGGGCAGAGGTGAGGAATGAGCCCTTGCATTTGCAGTTTAAGCCCCATTTTGCGAGCGAGGCCACCGGGACATGGCAGCGCCCGTCATTCCATCCTGGCCGGCAGCTGCAGAGCCACAGCCCACAGTGATTTAGCTTGGCACCGAGGGCAGCAATCTGGCCTTTCCCTCCCTTTCCCAGTCAAGCTGGTCATCATTAAACTCGCCTGACATTAGCTTGCTCTGTTAGCTGGGTGCTGGGTCCTGGGCAGCTCCAGGGCAATTGGAGAGGATTTGTTGTATTAACGGTTATAAATCACAGCCCTGAGCTGAACCGCCTCACCAGAACTTTCCTGGAGGCTCTTTCACTCTCCCATCCAGAAAAACAGATGGTCTCTGTCCTCTCCTGCATATGCAGAAATGCATCACAAATTACCTGGGGTGTGTGTTTGGGGGGGGGGGGGGGGGGC
>JANZLQ010000002.1:33202836-33224346 GCA_026212715.1 Elanus axillaris | reverse complement strand
GGGGGGGCTGGGCTGGAAAAGTCAGCCTTGCTCAGCTTTCAGATTTTACAAGAATCGGCAAGAATCTGGATTGCACTTTCCATGGAAGGGGGAAAAAAAATCTGTTATTTGCTGCTGTTTGGCAAATGCAAGAGGGGAAAGGGGCACGCGGGCCAGCACTGTGATCCTCCCCTTGGGCTGCACCAGCAAGAATATTGCTTCCGCAGAAGTTTTGAAAGAAATAACTTGTTTCAGCACTTCATTTGGCTACAAGTTCCTTTGGAATTGGCTTGAGTCTGGCTTTTAATGAGCTGAGAAGACTTGAGGTCTTCTGCACCCAGGCTTGATATTCACCAGAAATGCAGCTCTTTTTTGCTATATACTTCCATGAGCAAACTAGAGATGTGAGCAAGGCAAGATTTTCAATTCCCTCTTGGGGAGTTTGTCCATGATGGTGCAAAGCTGCAGATTCCACGGGACATCTTCCTGGGGATGGGCCACTGCTGTGTGCTGTGGTCTGAGGAGCAACGGGATGTCTGGGGCTCATCTCCTTCCACCCGGCATGGACATGGTACCACAGGTCCTTAATTTTGGCAGGTGGATTCTGATGAGGTTGCTGCAAATGCTGACTCATTTGGCAGCTGGACACAGCCCATGAGTCACCATGAATCACATCCATTGCATCTTGGGGTGCATTGCTGCTCCTGAAGTCTTTGATGTAAGCTCTATGTATGATTCCTTGGAAACAGCTTTTCTTAATTAAATCAAAGGAAAAGCATCACTGGAGTTCAGAGCCTCAATTAGCAAGAAAAGCAAACTCGAAACACAAGCATTTAAACACATTTCTGGCAGGACACACTCAGTGTGTGAAGCTCTGCTTCATGCAGCCAGGAGTTTCCAAATGGCACTGAGTGTTGTAAATGACACAACAAAGCTGATCACAAAAATTGCCTCCATATAGCTTAACAATGACCAGAGACAAGCAGCCAAGCTCAGCGTTTCCTCACGCAGCAGCTGCACAGGGCAGGGCTGCCACAGGCTATGGAGGTGTGATCCGGGAGGGTAACTTGGTAGCTGTGGTGTGCTCCAGAGGCCATCGAAAGTATTCATCAAAATCTCAGTGATTTCAACTGACTTTTGTAAAGATTACAGGCAAGTAAATATGCTAATTGACTAATTCAGCAAAGCACTTAAGCGCATACTTGAAGCTAGACAGCTTTCTAAGTGCCTTTATGAGTGGGAGTCAAGACAACCAGGGAGCACAGCAGATCATTCTTCCCTGGCCTAAAATCAACAGCGACTTCAGCATGTTCAATACAACAGCCATCTTCCAATCCTGTTTCTTTCTTCCCCTCCCACATGAGCTAGGGAGCTCATTTCAGAGCTGCCAAAATCACTGCAGTTGTCACCTCCATGGTGGAACCAGTGGCACTACCCCGAAGTGGCCCTGTCACCACTACTCAGCGTCCCCAATCCCACGCTTTAACCCTAATAGCAACCCTACTTTTATCCATGCTATTTACCCACTCATTCTTCTTTTCCCAAGTCTTTCTGATTGCTTGAGGCTGCAGGGTTTTGGCAGGTTTTTCAGATGAGGAGAGCTTGAAATTGAAAACCCAACGCTGCTTGGGTTGGACCAGGGTCTGCGCATTGCGTGGGGGAGCCCAGTTAAACCTTGGTGCTGTGTCATCTGTCCGATACTCCAAGCGAGCAAGAAAGGCCAGCGTATTCTTTGTGGCCCTCAGTTTTCTTTGAGTTTTGATAAAGACCCTGTTCACTTTTTTCCTCCATGTTTTTCTTAGTTTATTCCTCTGGTTCAGCCCCAGCTGGAGTGGAAGAGCTGGGTAAAGCCTTTAGCAAAAGCCTGTGCCCTGGACAAGCACCAGGTGCCACATGTTTCTCCTGAGTGTGCACGCATTTATGAATACAAGAAAGATGGAGTTACACATGTCATGTCAACAAGAACATGGGAAATACCTTTTTGCCTTGAAAATTTTATTATCAATTATTAGTTTCATTAATAAGTGCCTGCACTTTTTCGACTCAGGAGGACTGCTCTTGGTGATTTTTGCTTTGGGTGGTGGTTTATTTTGCACAACAGCTGCTAGGAGGCAGCAAAGGCTGTAAACCCAGCCATAAATCCAGACTGTCAGTTGTCTGTGCCCAGTTGTGAAAACAGAAAAAAAAAAAAAAGATTATGCTGTCTGCTTCATTGGCTCCACTTTCCTTCACTTGACAGGTTCCTTTTGCAGTTGAGTTAAGCCATCCAAGGAGATGTTTGCTGCAAGAGGAGCTGTGCATTAACTGGATTAGCACATCTCTGATCTCGACACTTTTGGTATTACAGGTTATTGCTTTTAGTGCTTTTTTAAACAGTACATAAACTGGAGAAAAAGTACATAAACTGGGTAAAGCTAACCAGTCTCCTAACAATGCACACCGGGTGGTACTTGAATTATTTTCTCCAACCCACTGGGCCAGACCATGCCACAGCTGACATTTTAAAGAAGAGCATCTCAGGGAAGGAGCCTTTCCCTCAATAAGTGATTTTGCTCAGAAAAGGAAGCCAGAATTCCCTTTTAGCTTCTTGTCCTCAGGGTAAAAATCCATACACAGCCAGCACCTATGGGATGCTCAGTCCTTTAACTCTCACGGGGGTGAAGGGCAGGAGGTGAGAAAGCATGGCCAGTCCGGGGTCCAGACATTTTTCAGCACAGCTCTGTCCCTCAGGGACAGGCTGGGATTGGGAGCCGAAGGTAGGGATTTAAGAAGTGACTCTAAAGAAGCTGTGTGCCCCATATTAGCTTTGGTGCGTGATCTGGCAAACCCAGACAGAGTCTTTCATCACTCCTGTTGCAGCAAATGAGCAAACAAAAAACCCCCACAATATAAAGAAAAGTGTTTGGTGAGCAAGAGAAATGGAACAATTTATTGCCAGTAAGTAAAGGAAAATAAAACCAAATGGGCTTAAGGGATACTAGAAAAATAACCCTCCACATTCTTCTTACCAGAGAGGCAGACACATTGTAGGGGACTGAGGCATGTGATTCCTACCAGCGCTGGTGTGGGTTGTGTGGCTGTCTCCTGGCCGACTGCGAAAATCACTTCCAATATGTATGTCTGTGGGGATGTGTAAATTATGGCAGGGAAGACAGCCTGTTCAAGTTCACAGCCTGGATCCAAATGAAGATGTTGTTTCCTACTCTGCTTGAATCCCCCTCACTGCCACTGGTAAAATACTCTTAACCGTTGATGCTCAGGTTGTATTTACTGTGGATCTAGGAACTCAGAGGAGCTCCGCTGCCCACCTCGGGGCCAAGAGGGGTCCTACCTGCTGTTTTTATCGGATTGCAATTACATTAACATCTTGATGGCTTGATTCAGGATTTCCTGCTAATAAAAGTGTGGTGGTGTTAATGGGCTGGTGATCAGGAGTCGCGATTAAGGGGGCATTGCTGCAGCGGCCGTGGAGGTCTGGGACACTGTGCACATCCCCCAGCAAGCCCTGAGTACCTCAGCTGTGAACCTGCAGGCAGAACATCTGCTTTCTGCAGCGTGGTTTGAATTACTGTATAATTCTCCCTTCTTTTTGCAACTTCTGGGAAGAAAACCCTGGGCTGGTGGTGCCGTGGGGCGGTCACTGCTGACGTGGCAGTGCTGCAGAGGCATCGCTGCAGTGGTGCGCAGCCCTCACCCACGGCTCCTGGGGTGCTGCGGCAGCTCCTCTGGCACGCAGAAACCAGCCCATGGTGAGATTTTGGGTTTCTGCATCGATGCACACCACCTGCACGCAGCCCACTCGTCTTGTCCCCACATTTTGCCCTGCGGCACATGGGTGCAGGGGAGGGGGCTCATCCTTCGTGAGCATCTCTTCGTCCTCTGGCCACACCAGGCAGGAGGGAGATTTCCTTTGCAACTAGACGGGGCTGAGAGGTAGCTGTGACTTTCAAGAACATAATCAACACTTTAGACTTACCTAAACAGGGCTATTACTTTGGGTTACAGCAAGGTGTGTGCTTGAGGCAGGGCAGCTGTGCTGGTCTGGCTCCATATGTGGCTGCTTTTATCCCAGGGTCAGGAGGACCTCAGCCCAACTTTGATACAATCCGCTGAGCTGTGTTTGCAGGATCGATGTGGAAGTGAAACATGAGCAGGTCTGAGGTTGCCGCACTAACAGCCACTGTCATCTGCTCGGGGACAAATGCAAACTGTTTGGCCACAGAATACACAGTTTTTATATGTGTGCATGGAATTACTAAAAAAAAAGCCATCATTTTTTAACATTTCCAAATGTTTTTACTGTCTAATCTGTTGCAAAGTGCTGGTGGTGCAAGTTCAGTCTTTCCTGGGTTAAAAGCAGTGAATGCCTCACACGGGCTTTCATATGCTCCTTCTCTCAGTTTGTGGTTGTTGAGTTCAGCATTTTTGGTGTGTGTGTTTTAAGGAGTGATTCACTTGTTTTTGCTCAGGGCTAGCTCAGTTTAAGCTAGGAGAAGGCCAAGGAGGATATGGGTTTGGTTTTGCAAAACCTCATCAGTGACTTTCAATTTGCTAATCCAAACCCAGAACTAAAGGGTGGCTTGTGTCCAGTTTCCAATTTATCTAAAATGAAATGATCAAAAAGCAAAGCTGAGGTTTGGGAGCATGGATCTTTTAACCCTCTCTTGCTCCGTCATTTTATCTTCTCTTTGCAGAAAGAATGAGCAGGAGACTTTCTAAATGAGCATCAAATGCCAGAAAACTTTTGATAGCACCTTTTTTGATGACGAGCTTTTTTCCTGATTGTGACTTGTTTCCAGCTGGTTTCACTTTTTGCAAAGCTCAGCAATGCACTGCTTTGGAGGTGTAACTGCTGGAGGGGGAGTCTCAGCGTGGAGCAGATTTGCATCTGGAGCAACATGGGGACGACGGGACCGCGGTGCCGATACTAGTTTGCTCACGCCCAGGGAAGAGCCTGGGCTGTCGCAGGGGGACACGAGTGAGCCCTCGCAGTCCCAGCCACGCAGCCTCTCCCCAGGCCAGCCCTGCCCCTCATCAACCCAGAACGTAACTGGGCGAAGGGGCATTGTCCCGTTTTATGGTTGGGAAACAAGGCTGAGAGGCAGAAACAGTTTGCCCACGGAGACGTGGCAGAGCCAAATGCTGACTTCAGGGTTTCTAGCTATTTTTGTGCTCCCTCTGACACAGGCTTACCTTTTCTTGCTGGTCTCAGGGCCACTGCTTGTGGGTGGTACAGGGGAGAGCTGAGATTTCAGCCCTATTCAGTGGCAGGGGGATCCTTTACACTCCTGCATAGGCAGGCAGAGCACAATAGAACCCTTTTGGCCCTTTTTCCCCCCATCCCTCCTGGGTACACTCCTGTGTAAGTGGAGCAGAGCCCTCCACACAGCCCGTTGCCCATGGCAGGGTGCAGCTCAAACAAAAGAGTTCGTGTCAGAGGATTTTATTTCTACTTCAGCATTTCAGATTTCCGAGAGCCTCCAAAACACAGTGCTGCAGTGTCTCCAAGTGAGCATGAATTGAACATCTGGTAAAGGTTAGGGTCAAACATATAAATGAGGGAAGCACAGCACATTTCATTAAAATACTCAATCTGTGACGTCAATTGAACTGATCAAGCCCTTCTGTGTTGCAGTTAGGGAACCATTAACTTTATCCAGTGGAGAGTGTTTATATGGAAAATATGAGGCCAGGAAGTTTCTCCTGATTGTGATATTAAGGCTATCAAAGAAACTCTCTCTCTCCTTTTTTTTTTTTTTAATCTCTATGTGTTGCTTTTCCACCCTGTTACTGTTACACCAGCCTCTTCCCTGGCTCCTGCAGCGTGCCACTTGCCACCTCCTCACCAGCCGAGCCACTGTTTCTGTCTTCTGCTTCTCAGGGATTTGGATGCCACGGGAGCCTGTTGGAGCCACTCTCAGTTGTCCCATTTTGCAGGCAGTTGTGCAAGGCGGCTTCCTACCATACGTGCACAGATTGGCCATAGTCCAAAGTACACTTGGAAGAATTAAGATTAGGTTTAGGAGTGTAATAAAAAATAGCTTCCATGGGAAAAAAAAAATCTGCTCTTACAGTTGTTTAAAGATCAAGACAGTATGTCTACTCGGACATAAAATATCAGGGGATTGATGTATGACACCCCAGTGGGCTCACAGAGCACTTACCATTATGGGTCTTCTGCGTAAAACATTAAAGGCTTTATGTTTTTCTCCAGTAATTCTGATTCTTTGAAAGCCCATTTGGTTCCTGCCGGGCAAGTAGGGGTCTTGAATTCTATGCTCCAGGAAAAAAAAGAAGAAAAAAGAGCTGCCATTGAATGACTTGATTACAGTGTCTGGTTCTTGGAAATCTGACCAGCAGTAAAACTGGAAGCATTCGTTATGTGCCCAGGGAAACCTCCGCCCTCACCAGCTCCTCCTCGTTGCACTGCAGTCCAGCCGTGCTATGGAGATGGCTGTCTCACCGGGACATGCAGCTGTATTTCACTTGTGGCTGTTCATGGTTGAGCTTCTTAAGTTACTGTGATAGCACCAGGGCAGGTGATACCCCTGAAGGACAGATGGGACTTCATGCTGGCACCTCCCTAGACCCAGGCATCTGCCTTTGGGAATGGTGTGCTATGGATCTTCCTCTCTTGGACCGTATCCTATGGGTGCTCTCCCAGGAGCAGTGGCCTGAGCACGCTCAGGACAAGAGGGCTGGGAAATGCTGGGGCAGATGTCTGCCTTCTGACTGCCTTTGAGCAGGGCAGAAGGGGTTACATCTCCAGCTGGTGTATTTTGTTGGCTGGCTGCAATGTGCTCACAGCTACAGTTTGTGCACCTTGGACCTGAAGAGCAAAATCAGAGCAGTTACTTCTGGTGTTTCCCAAAATATCTGAAAGTCTGCAGCTGTCTGGTGTAGGACCACCCTTTCAGGACAGTGCAAGATGGGCCTGTCTCTGTTTTCCCACAGAGCAGGGGCCTGACCCATATTCCAAGAAAAACAAAATTATGAGAGAAACATCTTTGCTTTTGCTCCCCAGAGCATTCGGTGAACAAAGATGAGGATAGGGGAGGAGAACTGGGGCTGGGATTGGGAGCAGTTGGACTTCTCCCTCCTCCCTTTTCCCTCTGTTATTCAGGTGACTTAGCAGCTCCTGGTACCTTGCAGCCAGGCTTGGATTTCATTCTCGCAGTGACTAAGTGTTACAATCACGCGTAAAGTTTGTGGCTGTGGTGGGAAACTGAGCTTCTATGTTCTGGATCAATCCATTTGAGTATCAATCTCCTTTTAGCCAGTCCCTTATATTCTTCTTAGTTTTCCTGATGTCTGTCTATCAGGAAGGGGATTTGATCCCTTGTCTTAAATCCTGGGTATATATTTCTGTTGCTGAAGTCTTTCCTGAAATTCTCTTATCTTAAAGAGATAGTCAAATCTACCCCCCCACACACACACTTTGGCAATGTTAGTCATGGGCCAGTTCAGCCTTGGATTTCTTGGAGAAAGGCCTCCAAAGCAACTTCTTCCTCCTTGGAGAAGGGGGCTCTCTGCAGGTGGGCTTTTTTCTTTTTCCTTGTTTCTTCTTTTTAAACTTGAAAGAGCTTTTGTTTAAGTTCTGAGCAAGCCCTTTGCTTTCAGTGACCTGATCTCAGGCACACAAACCAGCTGGGAAAACAAGAGAGCTGTAAAAGCAGCAGTCCAGCAAAGACATGGCTGAAACCATGAGAAAAATAGGTTTCTTGCCATGCAACTGGGTGGTCCACACGGAGCCCGAGTGTTGTGCTGAGTCTTGTAAAACTTAACACACCTCTGAGCACAAATATCTTCTCTGCAGTATCGGGTATTTCATTTACCTCCTGTTACATCCCAAGACTTTTCCTAAAGCCGTGTGCTGCTGCTTTAAAACTCTGCCCTTTGTGAAGCTGAAGGACAAGTACTGGGGGGATGGCTACTGATCTCTACCTGAGCTGTGAGGATTTGTGGCTTCTTAGGAAGTTTCAGCCTTAGATCTGAAAAACACACTTGAGCCCAGCCTAAAAGAATGGCTTTGTCCAGTCAACCTCCAAAAGCAGCAACTGCAGTTATTCCCACAGAAGACCCAGGGAGGTAACAAACCCAGCTGTCACTGAGCACAGCCTCTTCTGCCGGCCTGAGCTTGTGATGGCCTTCAGCGCAGCTGATCTTCCTCTCTGCCCTTGTGGCCTGGGTCCGGTCACCCAGGTAAACCCACCACCCGTGCAGCAGCGTACCCCTTCCTTGCTACCCTGTGGTCACCTTGTCTCCAAGCCCTCCTGGTGCATATCGGTCCCAGCGTGTGGTGGCTCAGCCTTTCTCCTTCCCCGCTCCTCCATCAGCAGGGGTAAGGCAGGTGCAGAATCACAGAATCACAGAATCGTTTAAGTTGGAAAAGACCTTCAAGATCATCGAGTCCAACCATCATCCATGCCCACTAGACCATGTCTTGGAGTGCCTTGTCTACACACTTTTTGAATATCTCCAGGCTTGTTGGGGGGAGTCTGACCCCCCGTCCTTGGCAACAACCATCTCAAACACATACCCAACAGAAAGGAGAGAGGATCCCTAGAAAGCGGTGGGATGTATGGAAAGCCCCAAAGCCAAACTGCTTTATCTGTGAAAAAGATGCATCCTCCACGCTTTACCCACATGAATCTGACCCTTAAATCCTTACACTTACAGACATGCACACACGCATTCAAGTGAGATGTTCCCTTCGTCACTGAAGAACTGTCCATGTCTACTGTGGGGCTTCTTGTACGCTGCTTTGTGGTTCAGGGGTCAAGTTTGGGAGAACACACCAGCATGGGTCATTCCAGACCTCTGTGTGTCTCCCTTGATACAATGCCAAGGGGTGGATTGGCAGCTCCTCTCCCCTTACCGCAGCTGTGAAGCTTGAGCATCCGTTTGATGAGGCAAGGCACAAACCTTATTTTCAAAAACATGTATGTGAAGCTCTTGAGGTCGTGATCCAGGATGGGTCAGCCAATGTGCTGTTTAAAAAAGCATTACAGTATTCAAAATGAAATATTTTTTTTTCCCTTTGAATCACGGCAATCAACTGAAGTGCTTCCAGACCCAAAGCCAACTGTTTGAAATTGGATATTTAATTTGTTTTGTGTAGTTTAGCACTGAGTCTCCATGTTGTCTGAGGGGAAAAAAACCCCTATCTTTCAAAGTCAAAAGGATTTGCCAAGCATGAGAATATTATTTTGCACTCTAATTAGCTGATCTGTCAGAAGGAGAATGAAAACATTTGGCTGCACTTAGTTTATTGAGGTACTGCCCAAACCAGGACAACACTGATGGTGGAGTTCAGACTTTTCACTATCAGGAGGTTCAGCCACGACTGCCCAGATGTAGCTCTCATGTTAACTGCAGTGTGATCCATGAAATGACACCAGAGGGGAGGATGGCTTGTACCAGTCTCACATTGCACAAAGGTTTCCTTTGGTTTGGTTATGTCTCTGCACTGATTGAGTTCACGTGGGCTGTGGCCGCCGAGCTGCCGGAATGTGTCATTGACTCACAGACTAAGATGGCACATAGCTAACAATTTGACTAGAGCATCTCTGTCCCAAGAGATTATTGATTATCTGAGTATAATTGTGACCAAGAACTGCTAAATGTTAGACAAAAGACAGGTTTGTTATATTAAATTGAAAATAGATGTCCCTATACAGTGTCGCACTCAGCCCGAGAGCATAAATCATTGTATCATCCTCCCTTTGCACAGGATGACCTACCTCTGACACAAGTGGTGCATTTAATGCCTGGAGGATTTAAAGTTTAAGATCTCAAAATTTCCTCTTTGGCCACCTTTGCTACATGAAGATTAAGTGTGCTACTAATCCAAAGAATTTGCTGAGAAATTGGCTAAAAATGTTGAAATCGTTCTCAGAATATCGTGTGTTGTGTCAATTTTGCTTCTGGTTTGTCTCCACTGAATGACCCAATACACAGTTACGTGCTACCAGGTAGTTAATTACTTACTTGAAAGCATGAAGAGAAGTAATTTTATTCACATATGGATCAAGTTGGCCATCTGCTTGAAGATCTGGCAAACCAGGACCGCAGCAGTCACTCAGAGACAGGGAACGCAATAGTGTTTCCATACAAGTAGAAGTAAATGCCAGCGAAAACAGGCATGAGCCTCTGGCTGCAACCAGAGCAACTGAGGGACCTTAGAGACAAGGACGTACACACCTGTGTGGCTCTGTCCATATGTGCTCCCCCTTTGGAACTAGTTTATTGACTTGTGGGCTACTGTAGACATCTGGCTATGTTTTCGTGGAGTCATAATTTACTTGCATTGTCTACATTTCAAATTCAGTTCCAGATTGGAGTGGATCTCAGTTCTGGGACTTGTACCCTACCAATATATGAAAGTGTTAATATCACCATTTTTAAGGAAAAGCAACCTGAAGTATCAGTGCAGAGCTCAACCAGAACTATGCCTACTGAATTGGTTTTTCAACAAATCATGTAAAACTCTAAGCAGTGCTGGATTTCCAGCACCAGACCAGGGCTGTACTTTAGCAGGAATTCACACAAACTGATCTGTAGAGCACCGCAGGGGCTGTGGTCAGCTGCGCTCAGCTCCGTGGCTCTGGGGAAAGCTCAGGGCAAACAAGTCCTTGTTTCTTGTTGTGCTTGTGAGCATTTTCATGGCTACCTTCCCACCACCTTGACTTCCACTTCAGCTCAAGGATTTTTGGTCATTTGAAGGACACATTTGACTTGAGTTCAGCTGAGTTTTCACTCAGAGACATTGAAATACATTGACAGAAATGGAGCAAAACCAGAATGCTATGAATTAGCAGCAACAAGACATCTGATGAATGATGTCAAAGCTTGACTGAAGTTAAGTCTACAGTGATACACAAAAAGCCAGAAGACAGATAGGAACTGCAGAGGAAGCCAAAAAGGAACACTGCAGCAATGATAAGATAGCGACTGGGAGAGAACAATGCAAAAATGATTTGGGCTAAATTTGCAGCAGAAAAATGTACCTGTGCCAAGAAAGAAACACGAGGAATGTGGCAGCACTGACTGCAGTATACCTGATGGGTCTAGACAAGAGGGAGAGCCTAAGTGTCAGTAGCAAGGCTGGAAGGAGGAGATCAGAGGCCCAAAGCTCCCAACAGCATGGGGATGTGGTTCTCTCCTCATGAGAGGTTAAAAACTCCCAGAAAAAGCCCCTTGCTGCAGACTGGAGCCCTGTTTTTGTCCACAGGAATACAAAATAAAAAGGTGGGTTTGGAAGAAGCAGAGAGAGGGGGGAAAAAAAAGCCTGATAGTTAACAAGAGTGGAAGTGGGTGAGGCAGGGCAACAGGATTCAGTTCAGACTGACACATTAGTTATTTATTACTGGTTTTATCCTGATATCTTGCATCTCAAAAGGAAGGCAAAGGCTTTGTCCTCAAGGGCTGGTTATCTGTGCCCAAGGGCGGCTGGAAGCAGCGTGGTTCCCATGACGAAGGACCACGTCCCTGCGATGGAGGTGGCAGCAGGCTGACCTTGTGCATCAGCCCCGAGGTGCAGTGACGGGAACGGGAGCTCAGGCCACTGGGTTGGTGACAGGCTGCTGTCACATTTAACCTTTCCCTGTGGGCAAATGAACTAACTAAAAGAAACATGGGTTGCTGTAAAGGAGCGAAAAGAAGTGAGAACACTGATTAGGTTTGAACATAGTGGGAATGGCACATTTCCAGGAGTCCACCTCTATTCAGCAAAACACATAGGCATATGCCTAGCTGTAGGCATTGAACAAGTCCTTCAGCCTTGACTGAGGATTAGATATAAGCCTTTTCTGTTTGTCTGAATTAAACTTATCCTTTAATAACTTTGCAAACTTGAAATCAGGGACAGCAAAGCCAGTCTTGCTCTATTTTTCATATTCCCAGAGGCTTGTTGGCAAAATTGTACTCTGTGTACTTTTACAAAAGAAATCTAGGACATAATTGTTTGACTAGAGAGCTATATGTGATAAAAATCTGTTTATACCACAACACATCCAGCCAAATGATTGACGTATACATTTCTGTCCTTCCATTGATGTAACTTTTCAGTTTCCTGTTGATGTCTAAGCTTGATTTATTTTTCCATTTATTTGGGTTTTACAAAGAGCACTAAAGAGCTTGGCACTTGGGTCTCTTTTTCGTCAGTTCAATCCTCTTAGTCCTCGATCACTTCATTGTTTCTGCAAACAATGAAAAAGAGAGATGGAAAGAACAGCTGTGAACAGCTGGTTTGTTCACCAGGTGTCTGACTGCTATTCAAGTATCCTCTTTTGAGGGAGGCCTGTATTCCCTGAAAAACCCTAAAAAAGCAAAATTCAGAGTTCACTTTCTTTGCTGCCTTCACACACAATGATCCTAGCAGGAGCCTGAAAAATCAAAACAAACAAGAAAAGCTGCTTCAGGAGACCTCAGGGTTTTTTCTCTCCAGTTGCGCCCCAGCTGAATCGAGCAGAGAGCTCTGCAAGACCTTCTTAGGCTGATTTTGCCAAGTTATTTTTAAGAGAACTCTTCCTTTTCTCATCATCCAACTCCTCTCTGTCTTCTTCACCCAACAAAGCGGTGGTCAGGAGTCAGAGCTGGAGACCACTGGTTTTGCAGGGCCCCTTCAGCAGTGGCTGCTCACGATCATGGTGATTCTTGTGTTTTATTCTGCCTGTGAACCTGCACACTTTGGGCAAAAAGCCTCTACCTGTTCCCAGCTCATAAAAGTCCTCTGGTTCCCTGAAAAGTAACTACATGTTGCCAGTTGTCCCAAGGTAGCAGAGTCTTGAAAGCAAATCAAGAAAAAAGCAGATTGAATTCATAAGCAAAACTGATTTATTGCCCGCAGATTTGTAACGTGATCACACCAGCGCTCAAACATGCCCCAGGAATAGTGATGTATTCCTTACATCCCACCCCTTGGAGGTTTATTCAAGGCAAACACACATAAGTCACCCTGAGGAAAGACATACAGATTTTGTTGCAAATGGGGAACTGTTCAGCAACTCTGTCTGCAACGGCAAAACTTGGTGTGCAGCACTACCAAAAGTTGGAGCCTTTGTTTCCTGACCTTCCCTCTCTCAGCATGGGTACTGGAGTTCCTCCTGTATGTCTGTAGCACCTGACTTTCCTGGGAGGTCACCTAAGGGTGCCAGCACCTATTTTCCTCTTCCAGGCTGCTGCTGTGCTGGTGAAGATGTTACCATCCCCAGCACACTCCAGCTCTTGGCACACCAAGTGCCTCTTGCTAACATGCTCCAGCTGCTCCAGTCACAGGGAGCCAGATCGGCAAAATCCTGATTTACTGGGAATGAGGAAGGAAAGAATATAGCCCTTAATCTTCATAAGCAATAAACCAAGAAGCTATAGCTCTCACTTTGTGATTTCTCATATTAAGTGCTCTATTACCTACAATAATAATTGTATTTCTGGCAGCCACAATGTAGTTAATAGCCCAAATTCAGCGAAACACACGTGCCTGAGCTGAATGCTGTGTGCACCTAAATCCATCCCAATTTGGCAAAGCATATGAGCGTGTACTTCCGTGCCAGGGGAATAAGGGAAGTGTATCCTTACAGACTTGGCTAAAGATATGTGTGCAGCACCAAGTCAGAACAGTGGAATGGATGGGATAGTTTATATGGCGTAATTTTGAGTTTGGTAGTAAACTCAGATGAGCTAAGCAAAAGGAGATTCACTGAATTTGATGCAACCATGTCTATATCACTCTGATTTTATATCTGCATTATCTTGATCAGCTCTTGCAGAAGATATGTTATGGGACAGAAGACAAACCAAGCAAGCAGTCCAGCTCCAGCAGAATCGAAACCCTCTTTGAGTCTGCTTTACTCATGCATGACCCATTCCAGGAGACTTTCATTCCATATCAAACATTTTAATTTTCTTCCTCCTGTTTTTAAATCATTTCACCATTAATAATGAGAGGCATTTACATTTGCATATGCTTCTCAAGGAGCCAACAACAGGTGGACAGACTAAATATTTCACAGCACATCAAACTAGATTTGCCACAGTTTGAGGTAGTTTGGTATGCTTGCTTGTCTTGTGGGTGCAGAGTTACAGACAAGGTGTCTCTTGGCTGGTTATATGTCAAAATCCTCCCATGCTGCCTTGGGTCTCATTGGAAAGTTACCTAGAGATGAAAAATAAGCACATTCCCTTTCTCCAGGTATTAATCCTCTATAAGCTCTCACCCTACAGAGTGGCACTGACTAATAAGCACCCAAGCTCTGTTGATATCAACACAGTTATGTTGATAAAGCTATAGAGATTTCTTTTACATGAAGATTTGGCCTACTGTTCTAAAATCACGTCATAGGTTTTACCTTTCACATCAAACCTGTCTTCCTGGTTAACAAAAAAGGCACCTATGTTTTAACCTTATATGAACATCCAGCATTATTTGAATTACATCCTACTGGAGATCATGAAAAGGAGTGCTGCCTGACTGTCACATCTCACGAACCCACTGGTTAGGATTAAGATCTCTAACTCCTCAGTCCCTTTAGACTTGCTCATACTCCTTATAGGAAAGTTAATTTTTTGCTTGCAAAAACCATATCCAAAGGAAATGCCACTGCACAGAATCAGATCCTTTGGGGTTTTGCTTCTTGCAGCACCAAACAGAGCTGGCCCTGATATCAGCAGAGCCCTCCAGCAGGGACCTCAGGTAGGAGTAAACACTAGCACCCCAGTTCTGTTTGATAGATCTCAGCCGGGCCATGGGTTTGAGAGATACACCTCACCTGGAGCCCTAAGACAAAGAAAAAGCAATCAGAAAAATAGCCGATCAGCATCTGCCACCTCATGGCAACTGGTTTTATTTGACTGGGGACAAGATCCTCTCCAGCTGAGACTTTTCTAGTAGGCTGATTCGCAGATAAAGGAAATTGGATTTAAGTCAGTAAGCCTGCTGGGTATGAAGTGCTGTTTATAAGAAGTGTTTTTTGTGAATGTAGTAGTAATGGTGTCTAAGCTTTGGGAAGAGGCGCTGAAGGTGTGCAGGCAAGATTCATGAACAATGCTTAATGTGGTAAGACTTCAGTCTTTGTTTTGAGTTTCTGACTTTTCCAGCAAGATTCAAGATGTGCTTAACCTCAAGTACCAGCTGTCTCTTTCACCTCTGTAGGACTATTCGTAGTCTCAAAGTCAGACATTTCACTGACTAGTGTATTTGTGAGTTCAGGGTCCCAGGAGGGAGCTGCGCTACAAATAACTAAGTAGAGTAGTTCTGCGTTATAATGAATATTTCGTATTTTTTTCTTTTCATCTTCCTTCTTGAATTTCTGTTCCTTTCTCAAAAGCAGCATTTTCCTAGCCGTTTTCTAATGCTGTAGAGATCAAATAGATAACAAACCCCCCTCTGAAGCAGGAAACGATTTAGCTGCTGCACTCATGCTTCCCGAGAAAGAGCATAGCATAAACCCCCAACAGCAACACGGGCAAGTCCTTTCTCCCTTCGGATGCAGGCACGGCGGCTCAAAAGGGCGTAAGGCAGCAGAGAGAGGGCTCCTTCCCAACAAGCCGGGCTCTGTCCCCGCCGGAGGAGCTGCGGGGCCCGGGCGCTGCCCGCGATCCGCCAATGCCACCTGCCGGGCACGGCGGCGGCAGCTCGGGGCTCCCGGGGGCGCGGAGCCTCTCCGAGGGAGAGCAACAGCTCCTACGTGCGGTCAGCTGTATTAAGCATGTGGAGATTGTGGAAAACCCGAGCTGGAAGAGGCCCGTTAGGTTTAAAGGAGTGATGCTGCTTCGCCCAGCTCGCTGGGCTTTGGTTGCCGTGGGTTTGGGTGTACGGTGCTGTCGCGTTGTTCTCCCGTGTGCTGGTGGGATCCCGTCTTGCCTCTCCTTAGTTTTAGTGGCGCTGGTCGATTCCAGCCCCCTTCTGCCAAAGCTCTCAAATACATTAAATTACTTCTTGCGCTATAGAAATAAGCAGGCAAGAGGGGAGACCTGGGTGAGCGGCTCCTTGTAGCACAGAGGGGAGTAAGGGAGGGGGGTCTAAGCCCTCTTACACACTGGCAGAGCTTATGCTAGAGGAAGGCAAGACCCCCAAAGCCTCAGGCTAAATACACGCTCACGCGTGGCCCCTTACAAGCACCAAATGCTGCTTAAGCAGGCGCTTGCAGCACCCTGGAGGCATCCCCAAGGAGGAGCTCGGTGGCTGTGTTTCTGCCATTGGTGTCCACGTGCGATGAGCACAACCAACCTACTTTTGTTGGATTTGTTCTGGGCGCTTGAGGTTGGGGCTGTAGGTATGGGAGTAACTGTGGTTTGGTTCTTGATGGCACCAGACTTCTCCCTGCTGCCCTTCAATCTCTGCAGTTTCCCTCTTCAGTTATGACCTCTTGTATGAGGAAGGCGATGGACTCGGGCAGATGCCTGCAGCCGTAAACATCCACCTTCGCTGTTCCAGGCTGCAGAGACAAGACGGGCTGTTACCCAGGTAAGATCTGTCCTTTCTGATACTCTGTCTCAAACCATTCGTTACTCTGTTTGAAATATGCTGAGATTGCTGTCATCTCTATTCCCTTCTTTCACACTGTGCTGGGATTGAAGAGATTTATTTCCTAGGGGCTATTTTTAGCAGTGACACTGCAGTTAAGCCAATCAAGCCTGGCAGTGATGGTACCTCACTGGGTCACAGCTCCAAGGTGCAGCTGGCTGGAATCAGGTTGGCCACACCAGGTGTGTGTTGAGCAGTGTTTTCTGCAGTGCATGAGGCTCTGCTGGCACTCTGGCTACTTATTATTCACCTGGGAAGCATCAGGACTAGAAACTGATTTTTGCTTCCATTTGGCTGACTCCAGCAAAGCCTGGTCCCTTTTGGACGTTCTGCTGTGTACATCCATCTTGACGCATTGTGCGATGGGTCACCCTTCTGAGCTGCTCTGTCTTGGATCTGCCAGCCAAAATGTTTGTGTGATCAGCCCAAACCTGATACAGTCAAAAAGAGCTGGCACAGCAGGGACCTATTATTCAACTTGTGCATTAGATGAGAAGATGCTGTAGTTTCTTGCAGTGATTTCTTCAGCTGTTGCCTGCCATCTCTTTGCTACTTGTGCTGTAGTTGCTCTCAAAGCAGAGCACTTGTGGCTCTCTCCCAATAGAACCCCTTCCCCAAACTTTCTTTTTAAACTCCATTTTTTTTCTCTGACCATAGAGAAGTTCTTTGCTGTTTTTGATAACTTTTGTATTGTGAAATTTACTGTACAATGGCTTTAGGCAAAAAGCATACAAAACTATGGAATTTTCTGCTATGTACATCTTGCCTCTCATCCCAATTGAACTGGGTGCTTGCAAAAGAAGAGGTGCTTTCTGTCCAAAAGTGTCTATAAATCAAGGTGGACAAAATAAGAGGAAAAAACCAAGGGAGAACTGAGTGTGGAGTTGCATCTGTGGCAGCTGGTGGCCTTGGGTCTCCAGCCAGGACCTCTGGCCCTTGGGGTAGGCTTTTTGTCAAACACTAAATAATGGAATAATGGAATCAATAAATAGGGGACTCTAGCTGATCCACTTTTAGAGGATATATCAGAGGTTTTGTGCAACCCACCTCCTCTGCACTCTGGTACAGCCCATGGCAGAGCTGGCCTGGACTTTGAAGTGATTATAGCAGAGAGAAATTTTGCACAGCTGAGGAAAGTGGGTCCCACAGACATGGTCTCACCTGTCGCTGCTGGAGCCAACCTGCACAAGCACAAGGCAGTGCTTTGCCCTGACCATCAGCTTGGCTCCCGGTACTGCCTAGGGAGCCACATGTACAACTTGCTTAGGTTTTTTGCAATCCTCCAAAACTCCTGAGACTTTCATTTGGTTGGGGGAAATGTGCGCCTGGTTGCTGCAGAGCTGGGAGAGCTGTCACTACTCCATCAGCATGGATGCCAACAGGGCAGCTTTTCTGAAGGGTGCAGGTGTAAACATCGTGAGGAGGGCAAGATGGTGAGACGAGGGATGGTCAGGAGGGAGTGGTGTTGGGCAGAGAAGAAACTCCAGGACGCTGACCCTGGGAGTAATGCCAGCTTGCTGGAGTGGGACTCCACTATAAAAAGCTCCATCGTGTGTGCAGACAAGGTTCCCGAGGTGGTGTGACACTCCTGGGACCGGGGTGCTGGAGGGTGGTATTAGACACTGACAATCCTTGGGCACAGGAAGATGAAACAGTGAATGCCTATAGTCTGCCCTGGATGTGGGCTGGGAGGAGGGAATAAGTAATGATATCAAAGCCAGATCCCCTCATAGGCTTCAGTTCTCAGTGTGCTGACTCCAGGCACAAGCTGCTGTGAGCAGCTCTGGCTCAAGGACGGGGATCCTGGGAATACAACAAAAGGGTAAATGCAAGATCTCTGTGTTGCAAACCAGGCCCTGTACAGTCCTGGGGAGGTGTTTTGAAAGCATAATGTATTTTCACTCTAAGAGGGTGTTTGGAGGAGATGTAGAAACATGGAGGCTTTTATCTTGCCAAAAGATCACGTCTGCAGCAATATGAAAGGTGGTGCAGTAATTGAGGACCAGATTATACATTTTGAAAAGTCCCCCTAAAAGCTGGCATGATGCCTTTCCAAATTAGACCCTTAAAGTCACATATCTCCCAGCTGCAGTATTAGAAATCTGAAACCAAGCTATTAGGGTGGAGGACTTTAGAGGAGACAATTCAGGTTTGGCAAACTTGCTGGTACTAATTAAATGCAAGGGAGAAAAATCCCATAAACTTTCTTTTGTGAGCACAGTGCTAAATATTCAGAATTCAGGCTGCCATTTGAGAACTGGTTTAAAAGCCTTAAACTAACATAAAATCCCATAGCTTTCTCAACATGTGAACTACATAGTATTTACTACGTCAGTACTAATTTTTTGTAGTGCAACATGGTTTCTGGTCTTAAATTTCAATCCTATTTCCTTTCAAAGGTGTTTGTGCTTCTGAGGCATTTTGGAGGCATTTTCAAAAGACTTTCAGTTTCCCAGTGAGCACTGAAACCAAATCCCAGCTCCAGTTGTCGTTGCTTTGGAGAGAAAGTGCATAATCAAAAGCCTTAGCCTGTCTTGAAAAATCTCAGCCTCATCTAAACTACATTGAACACCCAAATGCCTGGTCTTCTTCAGTCATGGCACATGAAAATGTGTATCTTCAGTGCTATGGGGTTCCTTCCTCCCTTCTAAGTGTGCCTCCTGCAATGGGGGCTTGGGATCACTTCTTGATACAGACTTCTTGGCTGAAGAGCCATGAGGGCAGACGGTTGGGGATATAGCTGATGTTGGCCTTAAAATGAGTGGCATGTGTCGAGGTGGATGGCAGCAGGATGGCCCCATGACATATTTCTTACAGCTTAGACATGCCAGGTCGGATTCCCACTGACATGTAAAGCCCTTTTCCACAGCTCTGGGAGTGCTAAGAACTGGACAGACTAATCTCTTCCTAAAACCCTCCTGTGCTGTAATGCTGACCAAAACCTTAGAGTTTTGCATGGAAGCACTGAGTATGCTGATGTAGGGTCTGTGGTGCTCATCAGCATCACTTCCTGCCCTTCCCATCTGCCCTCCTGGTATCTTATACACTGGTACATCCTTTTTTTTTTTTGGAGGAGGAGGAGGAAAACTCTAGCTCTAAGGGAACTCTAAATTCTAGGGAAACAAGCAAGCACTGTGTGGGCAATATGTGACGGCTATATGTGTCCCTACTCACTCATCAGCTTCAGAGTTAAAAGTCTGGAAGATACAAAAAGTACTTGCAGGTTTTGTGGCTGGGCAGCCTGGCACTGCTGCCAGGCAGGGAACAACCACATCGCAAACTTCACCTTTATTTTAGCAAGCAGAGGATCCACATAGGACAAAAAAGTTAGTGTTGCCCACTACAGAAATGCTCCAGTCATGTTGCACCTTCTCGCACACGGGAGACTTGAAGGGGACAGAGCAGCCTGCGGGAAGAAGGATCCTACAGCGCTGTTTGTGCAAGGACTGGCTGGGCAGCATGTGATACAGTTCTGTGATGTGTCCCAGTAATCCTGATGTGGAATTGGGTTTAAAAGTCTTTAATTCACTTTAAAAGCCCTTCTATAGGACTAGTGCAGGGCAAAAAGGTCTCAGTCAAAATCAAAATCAGGTTCATGAGATTTTGAGAAGTTACCCCACATATCACTTTCTCCCTAATTTATTTCTGTATTTACTTCCTAATTACACAGCTTGGTTTTCTTCAGCCCATGAGCCCAAACCTACTTGTAGAAGGGAGGTTCTGCAAAATGCCCTTAGAGGAAACCTAGCTTGGTACCTGCCTGCCACGGAAAGAGATATTCCCTGAGCAAGGGGGAGGTTTTCCTGTCAATATAGCATTCAAATTTAGCTTCTGCCACTGTAGGCAATGTGGCATTAAAAGAAGGAGCTTAAGTTATTAAACTGAGCTGCTTTAATCATCCAGTTCAGGGAAATCCACTGCTACAGGAGACCCGAGGATTAATGTATTTTTACCGCAAAGCCAATACATCTATTCTGACCAGTTAGCGGTCGCTCACTCGTGCATATGAAACTTCATTCTCCAGGTTTGCACTCAGTAGTATGGGACCAAATGGAGTTTTATTTGGAGATTGATCCTGTTACCTTGAATCTCATCATTCTGGTAGCTAGTTATGTTATTTTGCTTCTGGTTTTCCTGATCTCCTGCGTGCTCTATGACTGCAGGGGGAAGGATCCCAGCAAGGAATATGCTCCAGAGGTCCCTGCAGACACCCAGCCTCCAATTCGGCTGGTGGTGATGCAGCAGGGCTCCCCCAGCACCCGCTGGGCAAAGGGGCTCATCCCTGCCTACGAAAACTCCTCCAACCTGCCAGGGAAAAGGACTACTGTTGTGTAAGGGGACCCTGCCTCGGAGCTCTGGTTTCTGCTGATCCGCTTGCCTCATCTGCTATGTTTACTCTCCGTTTGCAAAAGGATAACACATTCACTAGGTAAGTTGAGACGCTGATTTATTTGATGCGGTGCTATTGCCAAGGGGGTCGGTTTATGTTCAGCTGTGTTCTGCATTGATACAGGCTTCTAGTCCTGCCTGCCATCCATAAAGAGACTAATTTCCATTTACGCTGCTGCTGCCTTGCAGCCCACTGGCAGTCAGAAGCAGTGACGCTGTTATCTACTTGGGCACTGAAGAAGGGCCTTGGTTAATCTCAAGTCATGCTTGGTACCGTTATTTTTGCAGGAATACAGTGTTGTTCAAAGCATCCCACCCCTGATGAGCTGAGCCACGCTGCCCTGCAGCCTCGGCACATCTTCCTCAGCCGTCAGAGTGAAAATGACCTTGGTAGGCTGTTTATCTCTCCAGTGAGAAAAGAAATGCTAAGGATTTTAAAAGGACAGAGATAGTGCTTTCTGATAGAAGCCAGCTGCTGCTCCCATCAGAATTTAATACTTTCCATGTTGTCTGTAAGCTCCCCAGAGGGCAGTGCCAAGCCTATCTTGGCACTTCTTTTCAGTAGGTAGAACATGAGCTCTGCTCTTACAGGGCAGAGTACCCCTTGCCCCCCCCCC
>JANZLQ010000002.1:33176791-33202826 GCA_026212715.1 Elanus axillaris | reverse complement strand
ATGATATAATATGCTTCCTGGAAAAGCTGGGTACAATGCCTCCTGCCCAAGGGAAAGTGTGAACTGGAATAAATTTACCAGTAATGTGATATGTGTGAGTGATTGCTGCTGTCTGCCCCACTGGAATAGGGATTTCTGACCCTCTGCAGCAAGTGTGACCTACGTCCTGGCTTTCAGTGTGCATCTCCATGTGTCTGACCCTGTCTCTTGCCCCCGAGCCTTCCTTCAGCTGTATCATGTTCCAGCTGGCCCATGTGAAGGCTGCTGTTGTATCTCCAGCAAATCTAATGTTATCTGCATCAGCTCCTGTTATTCTTTCCATAATTTGGGAGCTATAAGCTAAAGGCCTCTTTGGCTAGCAAGTTTTTTCAGTGTCTTGGTGGTTGGTTTTCTCTCTCTTGGTGCTCAATAGACTTAAGTTCACATCTCTTGAAAGGAAAGGAAATGTTTTCTTTGTCCTCCAGGTGAAGCACAAAGGGACAGAGACAAGAGACATGTTGATCTTGTAGCCACAGAAGTGGCTGCAGTGTTGTGTAGCTGTTCCTGAGCACAGCCAGCTTGGGTTCTGCTCTGTCCCCATCAGCCTGGGCTATAAAACCCACCCAAGAAACTGGTAAGACACTGCCCAGGCTGGTCCCTCCTGTGTCCTGTGCTGGCAGAGTCACTTTGGCTGGTGGCTAAACCAGCTTTTAAAACTAATTCGGCTGCAGGGAATTTGTGGCTTAAGATGGTTGGTTCTACCCAAATGTGTCCATGATGGACCAAAAACCAGAAATCTGTTTTCTGAAATCCTAAGATGGGATGCTTAATGACAGATTATGGTGTCCCTCTAGATACTGCTTGAGTTACTGTGTATGGTACTCGTTAACTGGTGTATTTTACCTGGTTATTAGGGGGAAAATAGCAGTGGCCCCACACTGTTGCAGGTGTCTGTCCCATATTCTATTTTACATCATCTTAATGCAAAATACCCAGAGTCCTATAGAAAGCTTTAGTAAACATGGTGAGATTTATTACCTGTCTATGTCAGGTGTCATGGATTATTCACTGGATGCAGTGGTCCTAAGGTCTTCAGGACAGGCATTTTCAATACTTCAATAAACTGCAGTGAATTTGAATCACAAATGAACAAAGCTGTTAACTGGATTGCATGGTTTGTACCTCAGATGGGTAACCGGCCAGCTGTGCTACACCCCCAGATGTGCTGATCTGTGTATCAGCCAGCAGAGCATCCTTGGCATTGGCAAAGAAATCTTGAGAGATGGAGTATCTTCTTATTTATCTCTATTTTTAAAAAAGCAGCCAGAATGGTTAGTGGTTTTTCTTTTGGTTTCTAAATTCTTGAGGGTGAACCCAGGTTTTGTTTTCAAGCTGTCCTTTGCACCCCTGTGAGTTACAGATACGCCTGGTTGTGGAAGGAAGCCAGAATTGGAAGGAAGGCTCCCGAGAGCTGGGGGCTTGAGTAAAACTCTTGATGTGATGAAACTGGTAATAAATCGGAAGGTAGTGGCATGATTCTCTGCAACATGCCATACTGAAATAGTTATGTTGAATGTCTTGTTATTTAGCACTGAAAAAGTGCAATTCGTTAACTGCAAGTTGTAGCTGCTTTGGCAAAACTTGGCATGCTGATATATTATGGCCAGTCACCCACACAGGCCAGTGTTATCTTTGCTTGGGCTCTCCTATCTGCCTTATCTTCAGCCTGTAAGCTCTTTAAAGCTTTTTTGTGTGTTCATGTATCATCTAACATGCTAGGAGTTTTCTTGGTGATAGGTTATCCTTGGTGTTAGGGAACAGAAATAATCATCTTTGCTAAGGCAATCTTGTGGGAACTAAAAAGAGCTCAAAAATACCACAAAGAGTGTGGTATTGCTGTTTTCTTTGTT
Organism: Elanus axillaris; assembly: GCA_026212715.1. Lineage (NCBI taxonomy): Eukaryota > Metazoa > Chordata > Aves > Accipitriformes > Accipitridae > Elanus > Elanus axillaris. The sequence continues at coordinate 33,200,937 of JANZLQ010000002.1, read as the reverse complement.
GACGGTGAGATGTCATATAAAATGCCCCAATGCCAGCAGCAAAGCTCTGTGGTTCTTTGACAAAGGTCATGCAAGTAATGTAATGATACCATGACATGTCTGCTGTATCTTTGCCAGCATGTTTGTTTATGTAGGTAACACATGCAGAGATAGAGATTTGCAAGGCTATATCCATAAATACTTTTAGATAGCTGAAATTCTCCAGATATGTAGTTTTTTCTAACAGCAAACCTTTTAGGTACACCGACCACAGACTCTTGGCTCCTAGAACCTCAATGGAGAAGTTGTTGATTTTGGTGTGGTCAAGTTTTCTTGCTTAAGCTTTAGGCAGTCGGGCTGCAGTGCCACAGGCAGTGTCTGGGGAGGCTGCAGGCAGGGGAGCAGTTTCTAGGAGAACAGTGTTCACTTGTAAGGAAATTTATCAGTTGTGATAGAGTTGGTGGACTCTGCCCTGAAACATGGAGGTAAAAGCAGCAAATGACACATTCATTGTGATAGTATTTCTAAACAGTGAGTAAAATCCCCTTCCAGAAAATGAGAGACTAAAGTGCATCAGGACTTTGCCTTTCCAACGGGAATAAAATGGCGTTCTTAATTTCATCTATACTAGAACAATGTTGGTGTATTAAAAGACTGAGAGCACCCTTGGGTATGTACAGAGAATTGCAAGTAATCAAGTCACTGCGAGTGAAATTACTGCTTTGTGGAGGTCTCCGCTACCACACTTTACTTAATGACTGTGGCAGGATTAATGGTTGCAAATGGGCTCTTACCAGGCCACGCTTGCAGGAAATCACCCTTGAAGCCGCATTCCCTGGAGTGCTTGCAGTCCTCTGCCACGTCCTTTGCATCATTGTGAGAAAATAGGCACGAATATTCTCACAGTCATGCAGCTCTTTTCCCTAAATTATGCCGTGTAAAATGCGTATCCCTTGCTGGAGTTCAGATGGCATAAAAAGCATCCTGAAACCAGGCTTTGCGGACAGCTATACCCAACCGAGCCGTGTGGGGGAGTTCTGTGAAGGCCGAGATATCCCTCTGAGATACCTGCAGCATCTTGTGAGCTCTGGTCCACAGTTGGCAGCACGTCACCTTACGTTATGTTATGCTGTCAGACCTACAGCTGCAGTAAACCAGCACTTGTATAGCTCTTTGCACATACTCTGTATCTGGCTTTGCCATCACTGTTCGGTTGATCATGGGTTTGTGCTTTGCTTCATCTTAACTGTGCCCATGTAGACGTGTGTTTTGCCTAGAGGATTAGGTAGTGTTTTAAGGGCTGGCTATCAAGCATAGAAAGACTGTTTTGAAGCAGATGTCACTTGCAAATGAATAAAATGTTGGTAAAAATTGTGTTAACAGTTATTCAGAAACAATGAGTTGAAGAGCATTGGATTGATAGACAGGGATTTAGGAAATAGGCTCTTTTTCCCCAATTCTGCCCTTGGCTTATGGGGCGTCCTTGGGCAGCTCATGTTCCCGCTGCGCTTTGCTCCGTGTGTCTCAGCTCAGCGTTAATTTTCTCTGCCCTTCTGCCCTCTGCATTGAGATTTCTTTCTCTTCTTAGATGTTTGTGTAGTTCATAAGGGGGTTACTATAAAACCGGTATGCAGGGGCTGCGCTTGAATGTCACTCTATGAACTAACCCTAGTAGGTTCAAAGAAAACAAAATAAAATATACGCCAACAAAAAGTAGCTGGAGCGGGTAGAGTAGAGAAGTCAATGAGCAAGCCACAGTAAATCTGGGGAAACCATGGATATAGTCTTAAGACACTTGCTTTGGGTGAGCTATGGTCATTGTGGTGGTCTGATCTGTAGCTCTGGTTTGAAGGGAACTGAGTGGCAGTCAGAGGATTTATTGCTGTTCTGCAGGAAGCAGGGATTCAGTCTGTACTGGCTCGCTTTCAGCTGGCTTTAGTGCCCTTTTAAAGTTACTTATCACTGCTTCTGTAAAGCCTTTAATAAAAGTTTCATAGAAACAACAGGGGAAAAAAAACCCAACAGATTTCTAGATTTCTCCAACATGAATTCAAGTCAAACATGTCATTAAATTCACTGAAAATACGTCTTTCATGTGAGCCTGTTCCACTGTAAATATACTGTCTAAGCCTTCAGATGTTTTGTTTTAAATCCCTAATAAGCCACTACATATGAGTAGAGGATTAGTCCAGACAGACTAACCCATATTCACAAGGGACAATTCCTTCCCATGCGGTGAGTTTTCTGAATTTGAAAAGGGATAAATCTTATCTTTTTTTTTTCTTTCTATTATCACATTGTTCTTATGGTGCAAATGCTCATCCTCTGATAGCACTAGGTATAGAAGTACAGTAACGTGTCCAAGTCAAACTCCTTGGCTGTAATAAGAGCTCAAGAATAGTTTTTACCACCCAGAACCACACCACCTTGCATTACCAGCTATTCAGCTTGTGTAATGTTGGTGCTTTGGTGGGAATGCCAAAAGGTAAGAACTGATACTGGGTGTTTAATTGGAAATACTGTTCTTCCAGCCATAAGCCAATACTACTTCATGCTTAGGGGAGCCCTACAGCACAGCATGCCATCTTTTACATGGATTAAAACCAGCAAGCCCAAGTCTCTCAAGTTACCTTTGTACTTTTTGTAAGGCAAAGCATTGACCTGTGTCTCCTGGTCCTGACTCTGCGACTCTCCCAGGTGCTTGACTTCCTGTGCTGAATTTGTCCCGTCACGTAGGGTCTGGGTGTTGAAAGCAAATGCATGTGTACTGCTGATGTCCCTAAGGGACTCCTGCAGCCTGTACCTGAAGTAGCTGCGTTTCAGTGGTGGATGAAATGACAGCCAGAGCTGTAGGGAGGGTATGCACATGAGGAAGGTGTGAAGGATGAGGGGACATACACTGGAGTCTGCTGGTGGTTGCTGCTGCCCAGGAGGAATGCAGGTTGGGCTCCTGGGGCAGCTGTCAGGACTCTGAGGTAGAGATCTGGTCCTTCATGCTTGAGCAATAGAAAGCTAAATTAATTGTTTATAAATAAATTGCTCTGACATTCACAGCAGAAAGCTACCTAACTTAGACAAAATCACACCAGAAATGTTAAAAAAAATAAGAAAATCAGAATGGCTGCCATCTCTAGCTTCTGTTCCAACTCCTGGTTTTGTCTCCTCACTCCCTCCTCGCGTGTGCTGGTTTCCTTGGAGATGCTGCTGCTTAGTTTGTCTCTAATAATGACACTGTTTGACACTAACCTTTCAAAGAGGCATTTCCACCCTAACATGACAATACGGGTGCCTTGTCACGAGGCATCCGAATCCAGCATCTGATCATTCAACTCAGGCTGTGGATGGGTCAGTCTCTTCCAAGATCTGCAGCAGATGCTCTGTGTGGGCAATGAAACTGTGCCCTACTTTCTCCATCTGTTAATGGCAGTAATAATTGTTACGCAACCGGGGTGTTGGGTTGATTTAATTAATATTTATGAAGGAACATAAGATCCTTTCACAGGCAGTGCTACAGAGAAATTGTTAATTATGAATGATTGTATATTTGTGTCTTTTTCTGAGCACATAGGAGACTTGGACATGCTGTTTAAGCACCCACATTTCACACTCCTTCAGTATTGAAGCTTATAGGGCCCACAATGTAGCTCTTCATTACCCTAAAAACACACTAAACTGCTATTGACTTCAGCATGAGCAAAGAATACAGGCTTAGCATCCACTTCTAGTTGCATTAATGATGTTGCCTAAAACATCAATATTTTTATATAACTTTCTTAGGTAGTATTTTCCATGTTTGGGTTTGGGGGTTTTGTTTGTTTCTTTTGGTTTTTTTTTCTTTGTAGTTTTTGTTTTAGCCCAAGTACTTATTTTAAATAAAACAAATATAAAAATTCAGACAAATTCTAGGTCTAAACCTTTCAAGAAAGGTGAGGGGAAGCAGGAATTGGGCACATCTTTCTACCTATGCCTTCTTCAAATGGCACAACAGAGACCCTGAAGTTCTGAGGGATTAACATGAGTTGCCTCAAGTTTATTGCTGGAAACTGGGTATTCATAGATCAAATCTAATAAGCATAAAGGTGCATTGAAAAAAAATATCTGTAAGTAGCAGCACTTGATTTAACGTCTGCATGTGCCATGTTCATTGGGTATAGCCACTGTACCACTTGCCCTCCCCAACAACAACAAAAAAAGACAGTACTCGATGGAAGCATATTACTAGTGCTTATTACAGGACATTTCTTTCCTATTCTCTGCATGTTCTTCCCTGCTCAGGAGAATATTAAGCACAGACTTGGCATAGGTCATATACTTTTTACCTCAAAAAGAGGGAACCTACTTCTTCTCCTTCCAAAAGAAGAGAAGGCGGCAGCAGCCTTGGCTAGCTAGAGGGGACACACTTCACCTGTCCCAAGGCTGAAGGACATGTCCCTTAGCAGAGAGAAAGGATCTGTCTGAATTTCAGTTGGTTCCCTGCTCGGAGCAGTGCAGGGAAGGTGCTTTGCTATCTACAGGGCTCCTGGCAATGTTTCCATTGAATCATTTCTCATTAGCCACCAACAGCTCTGCAATTTCCAGCCCTCCAGGCAGAGCACGCAGGTTACAATGGCAGATAAGGTGTGAACCTGGAGATGCTGGAGGGGAAGAAAAGCTTTTTACGAAGATGGGAATAGTATTTTATTATTTTTCAGGACATTAGTTTTAGACCAGGTTTAGACTGGAACCAGGATGTTTTAATAACGTGTATGTGTTTTTATTACTAGCAAAAACTCCAATACAGACACAATTACACCAGGAAAAAGTAACTTGACGACAAGCCTTCTTTTGCTTGCTGAAACTATGTGTACTAACTTGGCAAATAACCTCCTTAATGAATTGAAGCTCTATTTACAGTTGATGGAGAGAGACAGCTTGTAGGGACACGCCATCAAGTCTTTTCTAGTGCAGACAGGGCTCTATAAAGCTGCAATTTTATTTATATACATCTGCAGAATTGAAAATTGGGGCAGCACTTGTAAAGCCAAGTGTTTTGTCCCTGGGGTATCGAATAGAAGGCAAATCTTTGGCATCAGGAGGCTCCCTGCTTGTTTTGGGAAGGAGAGCTGGCAGGGATCCCCATACTAACTCTGAACATCTGAGGAAAAGGCTGGCTGGAAAGAATTATGTTGTGATGCAGACAGAGGAAAGCCAGGAAATTCAAAGCTAGGACAGAGACTCTTACCTTAACTTATTCTGGCATGGAAAAAATAATTGTGAAGTGTTAACACCACATCATCGGGACATGTATTTACAAAACGTGCGAGTGTTTAAGTGTTCATTGGGAGGATGGAGGTTTTTACCAATTCATTGTGGTAGAGGTTAGAGAACTGCTTGGACAAGTGGGAGCTTTAAGCCATAACTGGAGGAGAAGATATGGCTCATCATTGTCAAGTCTGTGTGGTTTTGCAACTGTCTTGGCAGGGTTATTTGGCCTGAGAGTACACACGCTGCTCTCCTGTTAGTACCTATAGAGAGTCAAAGGGACAAAGGACCCTTTTTCTTTACCTCCAACTAACTTTGTCTTACCAGCTTTGCAATGTGGCAGATCTCAGGGGTTTCCTCCTCTTGTGATTGTGTTTTCTCAGTATTACAAAAGTCCATCTGCTTCTAGGGGTGACAGTTAAACTGCCATTAGGAGGTTATAAGATACTATCGTGGGCTGGTTAATGGGAATGGTTTTGCAGATGGACTCGCTGCTCTTCCCCTTTTGCAAACAGAAAATGCTTTGCCTACCTCACCTACTTAAGGTGAATGCATTTGTTTCACTGCCTACTTGCTCTGTTAGCGTGCAGTGGAAGAGAGGATCCCCTAGCCTAGCATACAGCGTCCAAGGGGAGCGGGCAGCAGTGTTTGCAGCAAGAGGGCAAAGGCAGGTTCCAGCACTGGGGGGGCTGAACGCTGCCTGTTAGAGCTTCCCCCAAAGGTTACGAATCCTGTCCTGCAGGGCAGAGTTTCAAAGCGTGGTCACGCTGTAGGGCCACCATTTCCTCTTTTGTTTAACAGCTGCTTGGGAGGAGGCGAGTTGTGACCATGGTATTTCTGTGCTCTCTCCGCTGGGAAGTGCACAGGGTAACCTGGCCTAATAGACATTAGAGAAGCCAGATCAATTCCTTTCTTTTGGAGCAGAAGTCAAGGCATACTTACTGGTTGAAAAGGATGAAGGAAAATGGCTTAAGGTCAGGCTGTGCCCTCATGGCACAAGGGTGAAGCACCTCGCTTTGTTTCCACCCTTAGCAAAGTCTTGCTCTTACCTGGACTGGACCAGGTCCAGCTTTTTGCTATTACTTGCTTTCCAGGCAGGTGTACAGCAGCACTCTCACCTGTCTGTGATGCGAGGGCACCCTTTGATCTCCAGGTGCTTCCCATCCTGGCTGGAGTGAAAGCCTGGTCCCAGCAGCCACCTGCATGTGCTCAGAGGCCAGACGCAGCAGGGCTGGGATGGCAGCAGTGCATGTGCTGAGCAGGGCCAGGCGGGACACATGTGCTGCCAGCAGCACGGCTCGGAGTCGGAGCAGTGCGTAACGATGCTGCAAGCGTGGGGCGGCTTTCTGCCACCGCATCCTGTTCAGTGCAGGGCTTGAAAGCATCCTCGTGGGCAGAAGCATTTTACTGCTCTCGTTTGATTTAAGTGCTACCCCGTCAGATTAGCTCTGCTTCTACGGGGCAGCAGCTTTTCTGTCTTAATGGATAAACCTCTGTCAGCCAGATCACATCCATCTTGAACTTGCAGAATAACCGGCCAGAAGGCAATGAGGGCTCAGATAAGCTCTGAGTTCAAAGGGGCACTTCAGGCTTAAAACTCGCAGTGTGCCTGATTGTGACTTTAACCTGGGGTAGGGACAGCAAGTGCACAGGATGACTGGAGCAGGGCAAGGCTGCCACGCTTTAGAGAGAGAAATAGGTTTGTAGGTACAGCCTTGGCTGCTGGTACAGCACAGGCTCCTGCAAGGGGCATGTGGTGAAGTCACAAAATGCTTTCTTGTTTTCCCATGGATTAAAAAAATTAAAACAAACATAACGCATATCTCCTAATAAAAGATAATATAGAAAGAAAAGCAACGCTATCAGCTTCTTTTGTTATACCCGTATTAACGTATAATGCATGCATATACCTGCACACACAGAGACATATGTCTTTGTGCAAATAATTACAGGTTGTTGTGTACAGATTGCGGGTGCTTCTCTTTTAACCCTCTATTACAGTAGCTTGAATTCAATACAGAAGTCATGCCAGCTTGATTCTGATTCTTCACCTCACCTCGGATCACCCCGTTTCTCTTCTCCAGAAGCTCATGGGACAGGGCAGATGATTTGACAGCCAACTGCATAAAGCAATCACTGTCCTAAGCATCATCTTTCCAAAAAGCATGTTCTGGGATACAGATACAGCCCACTGTGTGCACTTTGTGCCTCCCTACAAATCACTGGTCTCTCCATGCACCAGTGTTTGGATTTGTAGGGGCCAGATTCTGCTGCTTGGGACTTGGGCATGAACCTTGACCAGCTCTGAAGCCTGTGGGCTGCAGGCAGCAGGTTACTTGAGGTAATTTAACAGGATTTCAGTGGAAATACCCGGGGGTGACATGAGTGCAAGTGGAACGCAGGAGAGAAGGTCCAAATCTCCATGGGTACAATCACAATTAATATTTGGCTGCCATGCTTCAGAGCCTGTGTCAAGATGCGATTTGGCTGCTGGATGTGCTGCCTGAGTGTTTCTGCCATCGGTCTCTGGTTTCAGGTCTGGCAGCTCTCTGGCTGTTGGTTTTTACACTCCCTTTGTTGCTCTTTGTACAACAACATGACCACTAATTGCTCTGGCTAATTAATTGTTAAAAGACAGTGTCTTGGTCCTCAGACCCAGCCCAAGGATTTGAGGAAATCTTTCCTGAGAAGCAAAGGCAGTTACAGTTATGAACGCTCTAAAACCATGTCATTAGAGTATGCACCTGGGAGACACAGCACTTCACTTTGTTTTCCTTTCGAGGGCCTTGAGCAATGTTTTTTCCTTAGTCATCAGTCAGGATGCTTCATAGTGGACAGACAGCATTTTTCAAGTGGAGATGACATGAGTGAAATCAAATCTTTGTTTCACTTTGAACAAAAATAATTTGTCTAATCAGACTGTCTTCCTCTGACATCTGTCTGTGAAATACGAAGTGGCAAGTGACAGCTCTGGACTTAAAACTCAAGTCCCTCCCTAACAGACCAAGTGTCCTGTTCAGCGGAGATTTCACTGGGTTCCCAGGGCTTTCTTGCATTATTTAATGCTTGGTGCAATAACAAAAATAGCTTCTTTGCTTCTTTTGAAGACTTTAATATCTGGCAAAGTACCTCATTCTCTGAGTAGCTTTGCACCTTCAGAACTGGGGTCCTATGGATATAACCCCCCCCCCAAAACCTCCCATGCAGATGGGGTTTGTAATGCTACTGATATAGCAGCGCTGGCTGCTCCTTCCCCAGCCAGGGTCAGCTGCTGGTAACAAGACCCTTGTTTTTGTCAACCAGAGATCTTATTTCTGGCAGGTCTCTGCAATGACCTCTGCATCACAGAAGGCAGACTTGTACACAAGCTATAAATCTTCAGGTCTTTTCTTTCACTACCTTTTGCATAGAAGGTAATAGCTGTCCTACTTTCTTTTGACAATGCAGTAATTTATTGTTCAACACTGGCTTAATGAAAACCCTGCTGCTGTTCTCACTGGAATTTCAGAATTGATGTTACAAAGAAGTCCTTCCTTGACCTTTCCCTCTTGGCCGCTCCTGGGAATTAGTGTCTTCATTTTAATGAGCTCAGAGTATTGGGGAGTTGCAAGAAAAAAAATCAGCTTCAAAAATACCTAGCCTCCTCTTGTGAATATGTCAGGACATGTTTTTAGATACAGAGTTCTCGTACCTGAACAGGCTTGTGCTCTCCTTATTCTGTGACTTCTCCAGCTGAGCTATTTCTTGGCTCCAGCCTATGGTTTATGATGCAAGGCCGTGTTTATTTTGCATGAGGTACGTTGCAACATATAGACCGGATCTTTAGCTGGTATAAATCATCCCAGTCTTTGCTCCCCTCTCTCTCGCTTCTGTGGTCAAATCTAGATGGCAAACCGTGGGTTACCTGCCCTTGTGTGTGAGTATAGATAACTGTATATAAACACACACACACATGTTTGCAATACATACACATCTTTGCAAGGCTTCCAGGAGCTGTGTCTAAACTGACAGTGCAGTCATACAAGCAACATGGAAGACAACACACTAAATGGAAATGACAGTAAGAACAGACAGAACCAGGTCAGGAGATGCTGATTTTGGGGCCTTCCTCTTTCCCAAGGGTAGATGGAGGGTTCCCTGGAGCTGCTTGATTCCCTCTCCATGGGTCCGTTCCTTGGCGATGTGGGCTCTGAACTGTGCCCACATGCAGGGATGAACTCTGGGTGATGTGGAGGCAGAGCCCAGCACCTGGGAATGCAGCTGCTCTGCAGTCCTGGGCTCACACTGTCTGGGACGTGACTTCTGCCTCAGGGCCAGGTGACTGCTGCTTTTCTAGGAGTGATGGTTTGTGACTACCCACTGGCTGCAAAAGTTTGTAAAGGAAAAAGAAATATTTGTCAGCGGTTGAAAAAACTCAGCTAAATGTTGGGGGTTTTACCAAAAAGTTTCAAAACTGGCCAGGCATCTTGTTGCCTTTCAGGTTATTGAAAATTTTTGTATTTTTCCTTTTTTGTTGAGCGAGATGATTTATTCCAGAACTAGTGGTATGGATCAATCGGATTTCAAGCCCAAGCTCATGGCTATGAAAACACTCCTCCTCAATTTTACCAACCAGAGTGCCTGATTAGAAATCCAGTCTCCTTTCACAGCCAAGGGACAGGGACAGGTACCTCCAGAGGAAAATCAGGTCTTAGTTGGATTCTATTTCTTCCAAGAGAAAGCTGAAGCTGATGAGGCACTTCACTTGGATGCTTAAGGTTCAGTGGGAAGAATGCAGGGTGTCTACTGTACGTTTTGGGTTTCTGGTCCTGGAGGTGGTGTGAGCACAGCTGTATAGAAGATCCACCGCAGCTCCGTGTCTTAGAAAATGTTTGCCATGTGAACGATACATTAGAATTTGTATAGGTTTGGATGTTGTGTAAATAATAGTCTTTTGTAGTAATACACACAGACTATCTTGCATACATATTTATTTAGTAGCAAGATGGAAAGCTTGGAAAAGAACCATGTTTGCAAAGGGCTGTGATGGCAAATGTTTCCTTTCATACAATGTGCAGCACATAACGGAAGCCAATATATAATGGAGAATCTGTAGGAAAGGTAATGTATTCCATCAACGTCAAATACATGTACAAAACACTATGGCTCTATATTTATATTTGCAGAGTTTATTAGCACAAAATAAACCATAGTGCACATAAAATATACCATACTGAAATATGGGAGAAGTGTCACTAAACCTCTCCTTGCTGCTGCTTCAGTGCAGTTATCCAACATTAGTGCTGAGCACTCCCAGCCCAGGACCGAACAGTTCAGCTACAAGGAGAGCCAAGGAGGAAAAGGCAGTGATTATTGTTTATGAAATCAGGGTAAAATCTGGATGGAGCAGCTATATGTAAACGTGAACATTGCTATATGAAGGGATGAACGTGCATATAAAAAATTCCCTTTGGCCTTAAATCACACCAAGAGTCTTGCAGTGATGCTGCACCAGGACGGGATTGCTCTGCACAGAGCAGGACCTGCCATTAGTCGAGGAGTTCTTTGATTAAGGATGGCTTTAGCCTACACTGGTTTTAGCCCATTTTTAATAACAAAAAAGAGGAGCTTCACTACCTCACCTGCAGGGCAGCAGAAGACAGGACTCACTCCTTCAATGCTGCCTGAAGTCCCAGCATAAGCAAAGGGATTGCAATTTCCTTGATCGTGTCAAAAAAAGTTTGCCATAGCTGGCAGTTTCTGACTGTGGCCTCTCTGGGGAGCTGGGTGTTATTTTTCCAAGTGGGATGGCTAATAGATACCAGCTTTCCCACTATAAAATGAGAAAAACAGCTGCAGTTTTTACAGTCAGGTAGCTAAGCATTGTCATCCCTGAGTAGGAATATTGTGTTACGCTCACCTAGCTGTGGTGCAGTAAAAATTATACACGCCTTGTCTCCTCAGGGATTTTATAGCTATGGAGCTGAGGCACGTTAATTATCCTGCCGTCAAAACAAACCATTCTCCTGTGCTGAGGACAAAGCCACTGCTCGGAGCTGGCCTCAGGAGCTGGAATAACAGGGGCTACATGAGGTCAGGGCTGGAGGTGAGCTGGCAGAGCTCCCCGGGGCAGGCATGCATAGTGGCTGCCTGCATTCCCACGTGCTTTGCTCAAGCTCAGGCTATGTCCCCTGCTCTCATGCCCATTTTTGACAACAAAAACTAACAGCTTCGCCACCTCTTTGTGTGAACACTGGAGGAAGGATGGGCATCGTCCCATTCCCATCCAAGCTGGAAACTCTCTCCAGTGTGCAAAAATTTCCAGTTGGTGTAGACACACCATAGCCCATGCTGCAACCAGCCCTTTTTTGGCAGCTGGGTGCAGAGTGTTTGTGTGGGGTCAGAGTGGGGCCCATCCTCACAAAGCTTCACTACCAGTAGCAGAAGACCGGGATGCAGTCCCACGTGGGCTGATCGGTCCTTCACGGTTGCTAAGACTGAAGTGGTGATGAGCAGAGCTGGTGTTTTCATGATGCTGTTCTCCATCCCTCCTCCATCAAACCCTAGCTGCAGTGGGTAAATTGTGACCGAAGCAGAGGCTCTCAACTGCTTGGTTTGTGTTTTTACATGTTGGTATAAAAAGCAGGATTTGGGATGTAAAGCTGTGCAGCTAACCAGCCAGAATAAAGGTCCAGAGAGCAGCCCTGGCTCACACCGGCACTGGAGTCACAGCTCTCGTGTCTGGCTGAGGACCTGCCCTTCAAGCTGAGCAGCACAGCTGGTTTGTTCCTGTCATGCCATGTTTGGTGTTGAGTGCAGGACTGCTTTTGGAGGCAGGCACACTCATCACCCGCAGCAAAGTTTAATGGAGAGCCAGCCCTTTTGGCAGCTTTTTATTGCAGGGAGGGGAGAGGGTTTATGTGAAGTGGATTTGTGAAGGCAGTTGTACAAATATTTGTTCTTTGCTCCTTAGCAGCAAAGGGATGAGTACAAACATCTCCATTTAAGGTCCTACTCACTTGTTACAAAAGACTTTATCTAATTTTGGTTTTGTTATAGACCTCCAGCTCGTTTTGTAGGTTGTGTAATGTGTAGCTCAGCCCCTACTCCATAGCACTGAACAGAGGCAAGAGTCTTGACAGAGCGATGCTGCAACGATGGAAATCCTACTGCGCAGGGAATAGCTTTGGGCCGGGTAGTGGACATAAAAAGGACACCTTTGGGATCCTCAGTCACTGGCACAATTCCATCTATATCTAGTTATCGCAAGCATCCATCTGCACCCCGTGAATGCAGGATCCAGCCACAAGCATCCAAGCAATGGCATACCCAGTGCAGGTGGTTATTTACCCAATAAGACTTGGCTGCTCCAGGCAGTTCTCTCTCCTGCAGTCAATGCATCAAAAGACACTGTTCTTACTATAGGGAAAAAAAAAATTCTAAGGACAAAAAAACTTGCAGGAAAAACTTTAGCATGCAGATTCAGTGAAGAAGTTAGATTAGGACTGCTCTGCACATGACCCAGGATCAGATCAGATTATCAAGACTACAGTTATAAGACCTCTCCCTCCCAGCTTAGATTAAGCCTTTAAACTACATATTGAAAAGTAAAGAGAAAGTGAAATATTGACTAGCTGCTCCCAAAGTGAATGTAGTATATCCAGTGTGTGATTTTTCCTACAGGAAAAATACTGTTTGATTATGGCATTTAAATACTGTGCCATATTAGACATATACAGAAAGACTGAGCCAGGGCTGGCTTTAATTCTGGTGCTCCCTAATGTTAAGGCCTTTGATTTTGCAACTTTAGTACTATTATTTTATGCTGTAGGTGGAGAGATTTTGTGCTTAAAAATGTTTCTTTTTAGACCACCCCTTGTGTGGTGGAGCATGGGTGTCTGCTGTGCCTCTAGGAAAACTGTAATAAGAATACCAGTTTGAACAAACTATCTTGGGTGATTCCAAACCCTCAAACATTTAGCCTTAATTTCCTTTAATGATTTCATATCGGATTTATCACTGTAATTGGATACTAATATTTTTGAAGTTTAAGTTCAGAAACATTTCTGGCAGTTGTTTTTACTAAGTTCCCCATTAATGTCTACTTAACTGGAGACAGAAAGAGTCAAGCACACATTCAACTATGGAGGTATCTGCATGATAGCATAAAATCTCAAATGAAAGCGAAACACTTTTAATATGGATAATCTGGAGATTTAAAAGTAGCAGTCATCTTTAAATAGCAATATATGGATGACTAAAAGCCTCACTAACGTCTATTGCTCTATACAGCCTGTAGTTTAACAACCATTTATTTTAACCTCCTACATTGCAGGCATGCAAGCAGAGGCACAGTGTACCCCTCAGCTGGGATGGGATTAATGTAACCGTCCAAAGGTTGGGCCTCTGCTCGCCAAAACTCAAGAACAAGAGGAGAGAGACAAGCTCCTCCAGAGTATCACCTGTCCTCTGCTGAGGGGTATCTTTCCCTGAAGGGGACTCCCTCCTTTTAGTCTTGAAGGGCACTAAAGAGCTTTTAAATAGTTAATATTAGTTCAAATGTACCTGATATAGCTCTATTGCCAAAATAGGGGAATTTGGATTTCCACTGAAAAACTGAAAGGTGTCTTTAGACAATTCTCATACGAACTTTTGTCATTTTCAGTGAAACCTCCACAGAGGTTTTCCCAGTGCCAAGGGAGCTAATAGCTTCGGGGTTCTTTTCTACAATTTAAAAAGCTAGTATTTAAGTGAAATACTATTACAAGGCTCCAGTAAAATTACAGAGAATTGGTAGCAATTCAGAAACCAACATTCCTATTTATATTAGATGTGAGGCTGTTTGAAATGAGTCATATACAGTCGATAACAGCAGTGTGGGGCAGTTGCCAGCGAGGGGCCAGCCGAGGGCATGGGCAGATGCCACCGTGGTGGTGAGCTGTGTGACATGGGCCGCCGGCCACGCAGCAGGCGAGCAGCAGCATGCCTTCCCCATCCACGTGCTCATGCTGGGGCTGTATCTCGCCCTGTAATTTATAAAATTGATCCTGCTAAAACCAAACAGAAAGGAGGAGAGTGGTGTGAGCTCAGCCAGGAGGAATGGGCCAAGCAGAGCGCAGGAATTCCCGGGCTTTGATCTGCTGCCAGCGCCGCGTCCCGGCCATGGGGGAAGCTACCAAGGAAACAGATTTTGAAAGTGTGGCCTTCCTCCAAGGCTCTGGGTTCCATTCCCAAATATGTGGCCTTGCAATTTTGCATCCACGAGCTACAGATAAGAAGGCTGTAATGTCCGGTGCAGCAGCACAAAGTAAGCCCCAGTGAGGATTCCCGCTCCCCTCTTTAGATAACCAGAAGCACCTCAGAAGTGACAGCCACGGGGAAGGAACCGTTTTCAAAAAGCCATGCTCTGTACACACAGACACCTCTGCTTCAGCTCTTCATCAGGGACATCGTCTGTTTATTTCTTGATTTTGTTAAACCAACTTATCTTCTCCTTGTCAATACTGCTATTGAGCCTCAAGACCCAGGAATCCAGAGGATGGGCATTTGCTGTCTGAGAGTCTAACCTTGAAAAACAGCTTGAGGGAGTCCTGTGCCCCTCTGGATTGTTGTTTACCCACTCCTCTTCCAACTGGCTCCTAAAAACTTCCCAATTATTAGGATTTTTTTCCCCTTTAGGCGTTCCAGCAGTTACGCGATGGGTCAGAGTCTCATTGGTGTAAGTCCAATCACTCAGTTACGACACTGGAATGCTGCAGACTTTCATCCACCACAACAGAAAGAGAAGTCAGGTCACAGAGTCTGCCTGAAAACTTACCCCTTTCACCAAAGATGACACAATTTATAACATTATCTCAAGGGCGGGGTGAAAATGAACTGGATGGTGGTGGCAAGGTCTCACAAAGGTTGCCAATAGCAATAACATTTGTTTTGCAAAAACTCTGTTTGCCAGCCAAGTAGACAAATTTGCACTGGAATCAAACCTCTTGATGCTTCTGTCTCTTGCAAGTCCTCTAACCTCCCAGCAACTTGGCCTGCCCACCAGTAAGTAAATGGTACATCCCAAGAGTTCCCTGTTGTCCAGAAGGGACCTTGTGAAACAGAACTCCCTTTATGCTTCGTAACGTTGCAACCAAGAGTAAGAGCATTTGGATTTTTGTCCTTGAATATTGTAAGTTATTTCTGCAGAAACACTGAAAAAAGAAGTCTCTCAACATACCAGGGGAATTGCAAGTGAGACTCTTACCTGGCTCTTCTTGTCCCTGCCAGCCCCTATCTCCAAGGCTAACAAGTGTGATTTAGATTGGGAGATATGGTAGGGACAGTGTGCCTGGTGTTTGTTGGGTTCTAGAAAAGAACATACTCATTTTGCTTCTGAGTTATATTTGTAAACATTTGCAAGCAATAGAGAAAAAATGATTCATATTTTATTAAGTCTGTTTACAAAACCTAGAAGACCTGAGATAGTGCTGTGCATTGGAGTAGAGATGTTTTCTCCTTTTCCAAATGTATTTAAGGAACCTAAAAGAAAAGAAAACTAACAACCTGGCAGCAAGATGCTTTGTGAGAAACCCCACGCGTTGCTGGCAGGAAGGGCAAAGTGAGTTCACAGGCTGCCTGGCTCCTGGGCTCCGAGCAGCCCCTGCCAGCGAGGCCGAGCCCTCGAGCAAGCCGGTGTTTCATGACCCACGCAGGGCAGTCAGGCACCTCTTCAATTTAACTGACTTCCGTTCATCTTGATCTTTATCTCCTATATTTGTTTTTTTCTAAACTGTTGAGAAAACTAGGAACCATTTTAAGCTAAAATACAATCATAAAAATAATGTAATTCAAGCAAACCTGTCTTAAAAATCTCAACATGAGAGACTATCTAATGAGAGTGAAATTTAAACCATTTAACCACTGACAAGAGATCAATTTGTTTTCTTTTGCTTGCTAAATATGTTTAAAATCTCTAAGCAGTCCAAAAGGGATGTGGAAACCATTTCCTCCCAGATGACAAACGATGGGCTAAATTCCACCCCCCACCCCCCATTCACTTTAGGCTTGACCTAGAGCTGATAGGAAACAATGAGAGTCTTTCCGTTAACTTCAATGGATTTTATGTCAGACCCATTAAGTAACAGTTTATTTCACTTCATTGATTGTGATGTCAAAAATGAAGTATTAAGAGTATGGATGGCAGACACATTCACAGAGCAAAAAACCAATGGTGGGAAGAAAAAAGGAAGGTAAAATTTTTGCATGTCAATGTCATAAACATCAATTAAAGATGGCCCTCTTTGCCTGTGGAAAGGGATTTAAACACAGAAGTGCTTTATTCTGACTTTGGCATAAGTGTGAACATTTTTCATTTACTTTTGAAAAGGCAAAAATTTGTGGATCTATAAAATGTTGGGGCCAAAAAGAAATAATTCGTTCTGCATGGGTAACAAGTGGCTAACAAAATCTTCAAAAGCCTCCACTTTGGGAGCCTTAGCATGGATGCCAAAATCTGCGAGAGGGCAATTAATGCGCTTTTTTTTTTTTTCCTCCAAGAGTGGGGTGCAGCTGGTGGCGATTCTTTTCTTTGCAGGCCACAGTAATGAGACCCCATCAATGCTACTGGAGGATTGGGTGGGAGACTTGGTCTCCTAAGATCTACTAACACTGAAAGTATACATTGTTAGACTACAGTTAGAGTAACTCTTTATCCTCTGTTGTAGACTTCCTAAAGGCAGGCTACAACACCTAGAATCTCATGAATTTATTATCCTTCTGGTTTAGGAAACTGAACTGTGATTTTTCAGGGGTTCTTGACAGTACAGTCCAAACTGAACCTGAAGACAATGGTAGGTGCTTAGGTCCCAAGTCAGGTTGTCCTGGTTTGGCCTTTTGTATAAAATTCTCTTTATGAGTGAATTTTACCTTTCTATTGCCTTTTAATAAACTTCTATTTGCCTGTTAGCTTAAATTACATACTGATTTCTGCTGGAGGAACTGATAGATATTCCAAGGGCTACAGGCCACTGAACCATAACCAGCAGGTTAAAATCCCTGATCGTCTTTTTATGGTGCAATTACTAAAAGCCAAAAAACTCTGACATTTGTTATTTCTACACAAGCCTTGAATTCTGGTACCTTTATGACTAAAGCTTCCCAAAGGAAATACTACAGAATCAATGTCTGAAAGCAGGATGTTTCTGTATTTTTTGAAGTAAAACTTCTCTGCAGTCATTAACGGACTTGATTCATCTGATGACTCAGAATTTGTGCAGCTGGTCCAAGGCCAGTATGGAGACTGACAAGTGGTGCTCTTCTCTCCTTATTCTCTAAAGATGCAATCTTGTCTCAGTTACGCGAAGCACCTCCTGCCCTTCTGTCAACTTCTTCGTCTGAAGAGGTTAGAGGCATAACATGCAACAAGGAGGAATTTTATTTTTCACTCCAACAGAAAGTTCTCTTTGTCACAAATAAATCAGTGTGATCCTATTAGAAAATGTTACTGATTGAAATACTTTTGAGGTACATCATGAATCCAGATGAACCCAAGTTCGCTAATCAAAACAAGGAAAAAATATCAGTGTCTTTGAAACAGTCTCAACAACTGGTATATTAGAAGATGTGCTTTTAGGATCAAGTATGCCATGGGATCTTAGCAACTTTTAAAAAAAGACCTTTTAATATTTTCCTTTGGTTGAAAAGATAGATTAATATCAAGTTTGGTCTTCTTTGGCTTTCTTAATATGCATTTTGAAATCTGTGTAATTTTGTTTACTACTGGAAATGCAATATATGGCAGGAGTATTATTTGATACACAAACCAAATGACTGAGAAATACTGTTTCTCCGTTATTTTCCTGAAGATGTAATTAAAATTCATTAGCCACATAGATAATCAAATTACAATTTCATGTCTGTCTCTTGATTAGGAGCTTACCTCTCATTGATTTGAAGTCCCTAAATCAGTGAACAACCAACATATATTCTCTCTGCATTTTGGTTTAAGGTTTCTAAACAATTGGAGCTTACATTTTCTATGACATATTTAGGTTTTATTTTTATTACAAAATTCCAGACTCGCACCAAATTTTAAAATGTTAATAATTCAGCCATTGCTTTCAAAGGGGTTCAATGGCTCAGTTCACAGATGATTTAAATAGTCAAATAATTTTAAAACATCACTCTCCTTTGAGGGTTTATAGCTACACTACTAATTTTCCATTAATTGCTCTCAGATTAAAGACTCCTATCGATCTGAAGTACTTTTGTATTATTCCCCAAGGTAACTGTTTATTGTCCCCATACAATCTCGTGGGTTTGTGGCCATGAAAAATAAACTTTCCTCAGAAATACTGACAAAAGAGAAACCTTCAGCAGAATTTGACATTTCATTATCTAGCTTAATGTAACCTAATACAAGGCACATCCCTCTGAAATCACTTGTTTTACTTGCAATAAGTCTTCTCTATTATATTATTAGGTAATGCTGCAATCCCATTTCAGGTTTAATGCTGGCAGTGAGAGCGCTGTGACATCAGGTAAATGTTTATGTTTCAACATTTCTACTGCAAGTGGCTGTGTATGTCAGAGAGCCAGCCTTTCTTAGATACCTGTGTCACCCTGGAAAAGTTGTCCAGGCCAGAACTAATTCCATTAGTGTTTGGAAAGCTATTTATAAGCCTGTCTTCAGTGGGATGACCTTATTAATTAGACTGGGGGAAGGCTGAGGGAGGGAGAGGTACTCATTTCACACGACCATGGACATGCATTTCAGTAAGAGACGCTTCTCCTTCACACTATGCTCAAAAGAGACTGTTAGATAAAACAGAAATCTGGGTCAGTTTGCAGCAAGAAAAAAAAAAAAAAAAGAGCTACATCCCTGCTGCCTGCAGGACCCTCGTCCTGGTTCAGACCCAGAGCACAACTTTTTACAGGGTAGCTCTGCTGCCATGTATCCTTAGACCCAGTAAGAAAGCCCAAGCCTTTCTCTGAAGGGGTCTGGGTTGATTTGCCCATTTGATCTGTACTGCAGAGACATGTTTGAGGACACGCTAAAAGGGAACACAATCTTCAAGCTTTCCCCCCAGTGCTCCAGAGCACCCCACAGCTTGTTCTTAAGCAAGAGCTTGAGCCCAAAGTGGAGCACCCAGTGCTTTAGCTTGGTCTCACCTGAGACCTATTGCTGTCCTGGTCTTACAGTCCACATTACTGCAAAACTGATTTTCATATTAGAAACTTGAAAAAGAAATAGAATTTCCTTCAAAAATTGCACCAGTAAGTTATGTTTTACCAGCCAAGATCTTTTTTAGAGTGTATTTCTACGACAGTCACACACACATCTGAAGCAGGCACTCAGTTACAACCATGGTTACTTCAGAATTTGTTTTCTAAATCTAAGAATGGGAAAGAGGTTTACCTCTAAAGCTTCTAAATCAGACCTTAGTGAAACCATCACCTTCCTCCATTATTCCATACACCCCTAAGAAAGGAAGGCTAGATCCTCATATTCTGTTTGTTATAAAGTCAAAAGAAGACAGAATGGTATTTTTCTCCGCCCTTATTTAGCAGAAATGTTTGATTTATCCTCCCGTGTAGACTGGGAGTGGAGAGGAGTTTCACCTGTCAAACTTGTTCCCTGTACCTCATTAAGGGCCCGGTGCTGCTCAGCTTGCCTCCCTGCTGCATTAAATTGGCTAAGAGCTTCCAGAGGTATTGCTTGCTGCCTGCTGCTTCCAAAGTCAGCCTGTCACCACTGGCAACTCCAAAAAGTAAGTACCTGGGAACACTAGCAGTGTCTTGTTATCAATACATTCGTTTTGGCAACCGTGGAGCTGCTTATGAATGTTTGTTTCTCTGTTAATCTGTTTAACAAATCGGGAGACTAGTTACTGTGCTGGTTTATAATAAGAAGTTGTCTGTGCCAAGCAGCTAGAAGAAACTCAGCTTTTGTGTGAGATGTTTAGTTTTATTAATGTAACCTCCTGGTAGAATTTCATTCACCATGGATATCTCATGTGGCACTTAAATTTTCATCTTGGCTGGGGAAAAAGAAGCTTTCAGCAAGTCCTGCCTATTAATTTGATAGATTTGTGCAGCCCAAGACAATTTTGCAATACAGTGAAAGCTACAGACCCTACATTTGTGTTCCTGTTTACATAATCCTATAAAAGCATTTGATGTCCAGTTCAGAAATTACGTATGTCTGTGTGCGTGTCAATTTAATGCTCATAAATAGTCCAGGAGTACAAACTCCTCCGTCCTTAGACAAGTAGGTAGTGCCTGTGAAGGACTGTCAGGAGATTCCACATGGGTAAAATTTGACCTAGAAATAATAAGGGCAAACCACATAACTCATGTACTCGACTTCTCTGCTGAGACTGTCAAGAATTGCAATTAGTAACAGATTTGCTAAGCAAACACCTTCTGTTAGGTGTCAAATGGGTATCTATTAGGTATCAAACTGGGATTGCCTAGTTCATTTGGACGATCCATTTTACAAATACCTCACAGCCCTGATCAGAACTAAATTCTCTTTGCCCAATATAAAAATAATAGGTTAAATTTCTTATTAACAAGCCCTTGGATGTTCAATACACTGCTCCTTCTTCAAAATGATAATGCCCCACAGCAGAGATGCATTCAGTAAGAAAAGTTCTTCCATCTTCTTGTAACCCTGACTCATCTATTAAAATACGTTTCTGGCTGAGCTCACTATGACATGTTTCTATTCTTAAGAACATTTTTTAATCAAATGGACATTGTGTATTTCAAGTTTTTTTTCTTTCATACTTTGTAAATAAGAGTAATCAAACTAATACAGGTTTTGCTTCCTTAATTTTGTATGCTTATTGCCAATGCTTAATGTCAATTTTTAGGATTTAGATCTAATGGTTACATGGCCCATAATAAGGGGTTTCTTTTGTTGTGATTTCTTTAAAAGGCATTCCGATTCATTAGATCATAAAAAGCAATTACAGAGATGAGTTCAACAAGAGTCACTGGTACTAAAAACATCTTATTGGTCAGGACTGCTTTAACAATATCTATGCTGAGTAATTTAGTAGTCTCCTTAAGAGACACAGACATTCAGTTCAAAATGTTCCAGGGTCATCACTGCTCTCACAATGGTTGGTGGTGGTCTTAACCTGGTTCCTCTCAGTCAAGCTTCATGATTTGAATGTTCTAATTTTCATTCAAAATAAACAAGTTTGAAACAGTAATATTTTTCCTAAACTGTATCTTGAATCTGTAAATTGTTGATGTTCCAGCAACATGAAGCTACACCAATTGTTGTTTTAAAGATCTCACAATTTGTGAGATCTGTTACCACAGAACAAAGGTGGAAAAGTAGGCTTTGAAAACCGTGAGGAGAAAAACTCTCTGTGACACTTTTGCCAGCAGAGTCTAGATCAAATGTCAAAGGCAGCAGGGAAGGAAATGAAAATGAGAGTGGCTTGGGAAGAGACAGAGAAGCGAGTCAGACAAGCAGAGGGAGTGAGAGAAGATGGAGACAAAATGCAGTGCCTCTGTGCGCACCTTTGAAAGTCTGAGCAGATTAATTTTACAGGAGTCAGTCCAGCTTATTACCAAAACCACAAAGAAGCCAGCCTTCCAGTCATGGTGTCCATAATGTCACATATTCCTGAACATTTTACAGCCTGAAAGAGCAAATTGTTGGGGCAGTTGTAGAGGAATGCAAGGGTGGTGGTGTGGTATTGAGCAAGAACATAGCTATGCCACCACAAGTTCTGCCTCAAAAAAGCCATGCTATCGGGATACTACTGAAGCTTCAGATGTCCAAATGCAGCTGTGTGTGTGGGGCTCGGCTCTTCAGTGGTGTCCTGAAAATTTGCTCCTTTTGGATTAACAGATAGCACAAGCAATATGAAACTTTATTAGCAGTGACACTGTTAAATCGGATGACAGACTGTACTAACTTATTAACAGTGATACCTCACTGAGATTAATGGAAGTATTTCTCAGGGAACTAGCTTGGCTCTGCATTTCAGGAGCTCTCCTTTCCAGCAACAATCTCTATGCTCCCCTTTGAGCAAAGCTGAGCAACCAACTGCCCACAGCAGTCTTCTGGGCCACCCCCAGCCATGCTTGCAGCAAGCCCCTGTTGGAGCCCAAAATCTGCAATTTGTACCAGAAGAGCTTATTCCATCCTCAAACTAGAGAAACTGAGGGGCAAATCTTGCCACAGCACCTTGCAAAGTTGCTACCACCTAATTGTTTGCCCACTCCTGGCATGGAAGAAGAGTTAGTAAAAGGGACTGAGGGCCATGAAAAGCCAGGTCTAGCCTGATGGCCAGCCAAGTCATGATGCTTACACTTCCTCCTGCTGCCTGCGGTGGAGATGGTTACCTGGCAGAGGTGACGCGTTCAGCTGGGGAGGTGGTTTACAAACCATGGCGGCAGCAGTCAGCAGATCCCATCTGTCTCAGTCCATCCATAGAAGATGTTGATGCCAGATAGAGTTTATTTGTCTGAACTGGTGGTTTGCTTTGGTGTGCCCATACTAATCACTTTTGCTGAGGGCTGGAACTGTTCAAAATCCCATTGTAAACAAGATCTTAGATTAGAAGGCAGAAATTGAATAGAACTTAATATTCTCCTAATTCATGCCCTGATTTGTACTATACAAGGCAACACCACATTCATCTTACGGAAACATGCTTGACATGGTCTCTCCACTTAGTAAAACAACACTTGCTTGGAAAAGTTTGGTCTGAGTCGATAAGATTATGGCTTACAGCTGGGGGAACGAGGAAGATAGCTAGCCAGGTTATCGCAAGCAGCCTAGCCACTGTAACCTTGATTTAGAGCAGAGTAAATTATTCCACGTGCAGCGTGATGCTTTGCAGAGGAGCGTTTTGCCAGGCAGGCAGGTGAGGGTACCCCAGGCCAGGGCCTTGGTCAGCCTGCGCCACGTCCCTTGTGGAAGGGCAATTTCAGCTTCTAGAGTTTAAAAATTAGGCATGCTGAAATCGCGAAGTCCTCATCTCTCTGCCTGTTTGGGTGAACGTGTTGAGAAAACAGCAATCCAACCGCCATCTCCTGTCACTCGGTGCTGTGAAAACGCGGCTGCCTCTCCCCGGGCTGCGGGGGATGAGGTGCAGCCCCGGCCCTCGGGGATCCCCTCAGCCCCCGACATTGCTCCTGCTCCTCTTGCCGTTATCTTCCAGGCCGACCCTGGAAACCCGGCTCAGCCTGGGCCACCCTCGGCGGGCGCGACCCCACCACCAGGCCCCGGCTCCCGCTACCCGTCCGGCTCTTCCACGCCGAGACACCCCCCCCCCCAACCCCGCCATCTCCCGGGGCAGCGATGGCGGCGGGCCGGCCTCCGCCAGCAGCCCTGATCTCCCCTCACCGCACCAGGCCACCTCCCCGCCGCCATCCGCTCCGCGCCCTCCCGCCATTGCCGCGGCGGGGGCGGGCCGCGGCGGGCCCGGCCGCCGTGGGCGGGCAGGGGCGGAGGGAAGCGCGGGCCGGGCGGGCTGAGAGGAGCCGAGAGGCCGGTTAAAGCGGCCGTTGGCAGCCACCCGCCCGGCTCCCGCGCCTCACCGACGGACGGCGCCGGCCGTTGCTGCGCGCCGGGGCGGCTCGCACGCCAATGAGGGCCCGGACTCCGGCCCTCGCCGCCTCAGGAGCCGCCCGCAGCCTCCCGTCCCGACCCCCCGCCCGCCGCCCGGCCGGAGCGGGCGGCCCGGACCCATGCGGCGGCTCCAGGAGCGGTTCAGGAGGTGAGGTCGCCCGCTCCCTCGGCGGGGACACCCCCCTCGGCTGCCCTGAGGGATGAGACACCCCCCCCCTCGGCCGTCCCCGCGCTCCCCTCACGCCCGGGCGGGCACGCTGGGGATCCCGGGCGACGGCGGGGAAGCTCGGGGTCGTGTGAGGGCTGAGGGTCTGTGTGTGGCGGGGGGGGAGATCTGAGACTTTCTCGCCCCCCCCCCCCCCCCCCC
>JANZLQ010000002.1:33164900-33176760 GCA_026212715.1 Elanus axillaris | reverse complement strand
GGTGTAGCAGAGCTGTCCCCCCCCGGGGTGTGTGTGGGGAGGGGCGGGGGGGGCCTCGTCATGTCTCGTACTTATTTTTTTTTTTTTTTTCTTTTCTTCCCCTCCTTTAAATGGGAGAAGGTTCACGCATCCGGCCGTGTCTCCCAGCCCCGGCCGTGTCTCCGGCGGAGCCCGACCTGTGGCTCCGGGGCCGGGCCGGGTAAGGCACCCGGCGGCTGCCCCTCGGTCTCTGTGCCCCTCGGCAGAGCGCCCGTGCTCTCTTTGCTCTGGCGTCTCTCAGGGCGGATTGAAGATGCTGCTGGTATTCACGGGGGGTGGGCTGGGTAACGGTGCGGTCGAGGGTCTTGAGTGAACACGTGTATTTGCGGGCTTTAGGTACTTAATTCTTCAAAATCTGGATGCAAGGCCGGTAACTGTTGATTGACAGTCAGTCTCCCATATTATACCAGTTTCTGCGATGGTTTCCCTCAGCAGGTAACACGGCTGTAGGGCTGCCCTGCTGTCCTTTCACCAGCTTGCTCAAGAAACCAAAGCCTAAGTATTAAAAAGGAAATAGAATTGAAAGGGAGAAAAACATGAACGTGGTCAGACCTGGTTTCTGTACTAGCTCACACCTAGGCTGTTACGCTGGCTGATACCTTGCCCCTGAGCTCAGATGTGCTGCAGCACCTGGTGCGTCTTCTGTTCACTCCCCACTCTTCGCTTGGAATTTTGCCTTTCATACTTGCCAGGAGGTTGAGGGGTCTTTTTGGAGGTCAGTGGGATCCACAGACACTTTTTTTTCCATGACCTAATCTATGTATGATACCGCAATTGTTAATGGGCTCTCAGAGTATTGCGGATTTCATTTTATCTTTAGTATCATGCTCTAAGTACATGAACCTTTACACAGCATGTGTAAAGCATTATTTCCAAATAAATGGTCTGCATCTGTACTGATCTGAATTATTTCTGTGACTCAGTTGTTCAGCGATAGTAAGGATTATGTGAACAGTTACAAACCAAGCTAGATATTTTTCTAATCAAGGAAAGAAGGTGCCTAGTCTGGAGCAATATGGCTCTTTTTTTACCTGTATGGGCTGAATTTGTAAAGGGGAAATATTTGCCAATTTGGTCAAAGAAAGCAAGCTTTTTGCAAATCTGTTAGTTTATCTTCAAACTCTTACCTAAATGGTCAGCATGAAAATGTAGTGCTGATCCATTTTGACCTGCTTGTGATTTTTTTGGTTTTGTCTTCCTCTTGAAAACAAAGAGCCTAGATAATGTAAAAATTGCTTCAGTATCTAAACATGTAACCCGATTTAATGTGTGCTACTGCTGTTTTTGTGGAGTTATCCCCCCCTTGTTGCAATTTCTCATATGCTGTTATTTGTGGTTTATTAGGTCTAAATGGCCTCTCCTGCTGCTGGAAAGCACAAGAAAAAAACGAGATGCAAAAAGGGGTAATGTGCTTTTAAGTTGGTAAAAGGAAGTATGAGGCCTTTTGAGCTGAATAAAGGAAATGTACTTCCTGAAAAGACTAAAAAAAAATCCAGATCTTTGAGGCTATTACCAGTGCTTGCTGTTTTTACTCACATTTTACTTCTTGCTTGAGAGAGTAATTCATTCAGAAGATGGGAATCAAGAATAAGGCAAGATTTGAAAAGTGCTTTTCTCTTCTGCAATTTGGGGTATAAGCTTGCTTTGCTGTGATACCAGACAAATGCCATATGGATACCTGCAATAGATTTGGGATTTTATAATTTATTTTTCAAAGCTGGTTTTGCATGCAAAGACAAAGCTTTAAGAACCCTTAGATTTTCCTCCCGCTTTCTCTCTCAGATACTATGATCTCTTAATTCTGGAATTGCTATGAAGCATATATAGCAGCTGCTCCTTGGATATGAATAGGAACTTGAGATCAGGGGTCTCTTACAAAGACTGGATGGTCCATATATTTAACATCTTAAATATTTGAAGTGTTCCAGCATCAAAATTCAAGTAGTGTAAAGGGTGGGGTATGAGTTTCTTTTCTCTCTGATTTTAGATTGTAATGTCTTGGTACCCCTTTTCCACTTAGATTGGGAATGTGCTCATCAAAGAAGGTTGTTTGCATGCTATGAAACTGTAAAGATTGGACTTCCTTGGCCTCAAGTAGTTATTGTGCTTTAAGAATGCATTTGTATCGTGAAAATGAACTCATAACATGGTTCAGTGCAAAGCATTCTGCTCTCATGGCTGGCTGCAAGTACCTATTAGTTGGTTAATTTCAGAAATTTCCAATTATGATATTGAAGGAGTTAATATTTTCTATTAGAGACCTTGGATTTTCAGTACCTTAAATGGAGAAGTATTTTATGTGTTCTTGTGAGATAATGCTGCATATCCCCTGATTAAATCACTCCAGTTTCATTAGTTCCTTTTAAAGACTACATTAGAGATTTGTTAGAGAATCAGAAGACTTCACTAAAAGATGTTTCCTATAAATTGTAGTCCGGTTCAGTAGAACCTTATCAGACTGTCCTGCATTTGATGATAAGCTTTAATGGTTGTGTAACAGAGAGCCTGTATTAAGGAGTAAACAGCATCTGAACGCTGTATATCAAGTGTCCACTTTTAGGAAGGTGAGATTATATTCCTCATAATTATCATTTTCAGAAGAGGTAAGCTTGACCTGTAGATAAGAGGAGAAACAATGTCCCTTTGTTGCAGTGTTCATGTAGCAGAAAACAAAAAGCATCTGGTGGTGGTCGTGTGGGGTTTATTTATCTTTAAGAAAGAACAGAACAGTTTTTGCCTCTAGACTGTGAATAAGTCAACAACCAAATTATTTTGCCTTTATATTGCAATGTCATATGTATATGTAACTGCAGGAGTATATGGCTGTTTTAACCGTCTGTCAAAATAATTTTTCCTAGGTTTGATGAGTACTTCAGTGTAGTATCACAAAGCAGCTATTTTCAAACTTAAGGTCTGTTTCTTAAGGCATTAAACACAAACTGTCAAACTGGAAATGAAACAAGACGAAACATTGGCTGGAATTACTGCCCTATTCATCCACTTTCTGAATGATCCTTCCTCTAAAGTTGTTCCTGATAACGTTTATAAATAGTATTATAAAAAGGCATAGGGAAATAACTGAAGCTTTGCTTTACTGCAAATGTTGTCTGTGAGTAGTGGCCTGAGCAAATGTGCTCCAGCATTTGCTGCCTGTTGCTGTTGATACCTTTCAGAAAGGAGGGGTGCAGGTATGTCAAATGTACAGCAAAGTTAGGTCCTGGGATATTGCGAGATCCTTTTCTTTAAGGTAGAGGTAAAGTCTAACTCTTCTTCTCCTGCTAAAACACACTGCTGGTGGTGGTGGTGGTGGTAGTAGTATACATGATAGTGAAGGGGATGGGTAAAGTATTGCTAATGGTAGTGTTCTGCTAGAACTCTCTCTGGTGGAAGAAAAGCAAGTTTCAGCTGTTGTGGGAGTCCAGTGAAGCTTTCTGTTCAACAGCCATGTTACTGTTTTTGTTGTTGTTTTAAATTAAATAATCAGAATTGAAGTACATATTTAAAGAAAAAAAAGTTTGAAATGTTTTATAAGTGTGAAGCTTTCTGAAACCTGATGCTTGTCTGTTTTGCCAGCCTAAAGTTACCACACAGATGAAGGAGTATTTGTATAATTCCTATGCTGGCACAAACAAAGGGGAAAAAAAACCCCAACCCTTTGTGTAGATAACAGAGAAAGGATAGCTTTGTTAATGTCTTCATGTTCTGTTTTACTGCTAATAACACTGTCTTTAAATTAGTGAGAATAAGATGTCCTAATAATAAATGGACTTTTCTGAAGTGATTTTTCATAATTCTGTCTAAAATCTAACATTATATCAGGCTCTATTGTGACTGCTTTAAAAAGATCCGGTATCTTTGCTACTAAATACATATAAATGAAAAAGAAAAAAATTAAAAATAGTCCCCTAATGGATAATAGGAGGCCCCATTAGCAGGCTACCTTGAATTATTTATAAATGTTTATATGATGGTAATATCTTGTATCAAAATTTGGAACAACAGAAATTATAAAGCTAATACTGAGGATAAGCTTATTCCTTTTGGTTCTTTAGTTTGGGTTGGGTTTTTTATTTTTACTTCTTGTGAGACTGCCAAGGTACCACTGTCACCTTTGGAGAAACGTAATAATATTCTAGATGTAATCAGTGAAAGGTTTCCCATGACTTTGAATTTATGGAGTAGGGCAAGGGCAGTCTAATCCTGGTCACTCAACTGAGCCAACAGATGTTTTTCTTTTTAAATGTTTTCCTAACTTGGAAGCAGAACTGAGTAAACTGAATGTTCCATCTGTAGAGGATGCTGAGATGGTCTTCAGCAGCTGTTGAAGACCTGTATGCACTGGGCACCAAAACAATTTTCCACATGTTCTGCAAGCCTCTGTATGTGACTACAATGTCATTATCCTCTTGGAGATGAGAGCAAGGTGTCATCTGTCACTGACAAAAGAATTGCCATTTTTTAACAATATATTAACTCTTGTGGAATTATTAATTTGCTAACAACCATTTATACTCAATGTGAGTGAATGAAATTTACCTTTTTCGTATCCTTTGTATTAGTAACAGTTGAAATTGTTTTTTGAAATTGCTGCAATTTGGAGATCATGACACTGTGTTATTTTATCAATGCTGTTAAATATCAATTTAGAAAAAAATCATTTACAAATGATTTAATAAATCAGTCAAGAAAACAAAGTGTCTTATATCCCAGAAATCTGGAACTGCTTATTCAAACTATAAGATTCTTGTTGGGTTTTTTTGATTGGTTGGTTGGTTTTCCCTACTTTGAGATTGGCCAATATTTTATGGATGTCATAAAAATAGGACTAGTTTTGAGTTAAACCAGGAGGGATATGGGGGAGGACCAAAATTTGTCTAACAAGCTCTTTATATAAATCTAGCTAAGAAAGCTGTTCTCAGTTCTGAACATACAGACATGGTCTGTGTTTGTTGTGAAGCTGTTCCTGGCTTGTTGGATACCTGACTAATTGTCAATGCATAGTTTTATAATAGTCTGGAGTAAAGTGGAATTTATTAGTGAAAAGAAAACACTTTTGTATGTTTGTAGGCTGTGCTGGGTTAACTGTACTGTAGCTGGAGTAGTTCCTAGCTTTGATTTGACTTTCTGGTTGCATATAAATGTGTGCTGTCTTTTAGAGGTTTTTATACACAGATTTAAATTGTGTATTTTCACAGGAACAGCTGGAGTATTTGTTTTATTTAGAATAGTTGAATGCAATGTTTGTATTGGCAAGTTATTCCAAAACTTTCTGAAGTTTCATCATATTTCATTTGGCTTGCATAGACTGTGTTTTGTGTGATTGTTTGTTTGTTAGGTGATGTTTGAAAATCCGTAGAGGAAAAAGGTGGAATGTCTATGGTAAGCCTCTTGAAATTTTTCCTTTTTGGAGTTAACCATTAGAGTCTCCTTTGTTCCCTGTGTAGCTTGGATCTTGGTTACAGACAGAAGATAGGATTAGCCTCAAAGAAAATCGAGCCATCTAACACTCCAAACACAAACATTCCTTGCTATAGGAATTCAAAAGTCAGTGTTCAAGTTGGTTTATTCCAAGGTGTTTTAGAACTGGAATATTGCTGTAGTTTCAAGAACTTCTTAACAGAAGAGTAACTCTGGGCAGCTATGATGAAGTCTGTATTTCAAGAGTAATTTGAGTCCATGTTATGTAATTTAAATAGGAAATAGTTCATTTTTCATCCAACCAAGCTGTTGGAAAAGAGGGGGTCTGAAGTTCTGTATGCAAAGCCTTGATTAAAGATAACCATCCACTGTGACAGGCAGTCACAGAAATTTAGTTAACATACGTTTCTCTTAGAGAACTTATCTGGGAGAACTTATAATTTAAGTAACAGTTACTTTTAACATGTCTGTACTTAAAATTTTTAACACTACTAGGTTGGAGGTACTCCTTTATGATGCTCCAAAGAGATGGTTTATTAACTTTCCTAAAAATACCTTTTAATTATTCAACAGGTTCATGAACCACCCGGCTCCAGCGAACAGCCGCTACAAACCCACTTGCTATGAACATGCTGCTAACTGTTACACACATGCAGTAAGTACATAAGTACATTCCCCCCCCTTTTTTTTAAACAGATGTTTTGGTAAATTTGGGGGGGGTTGGATGGCTAAATGCTTACTGTTGCCCAAGTGTATCCATATTTACAACCTCTCTGGTTTTGTTATATAAGCTTCAGCTATAACAGTCCAGAAAATGTAATTAGATCGCTGGTAATCCATCCCTGTTCTGAATCTGTAGGAGCTCCAGATGCTTCATAAGATTCCTTTTCACTAGAGTAAGTTACATGTCTTTAACTAAGTGTTTTTCCTGTGTCCCAGTCAAAGGATGGCCACAATAAAGTGAATATAGGCCTATACTAGTTAGTCTTGCAAGGCAGATTTCCCAGTATTGTGCTGACATAATATTGTGCAAATTGTATACTGCAAGTGTAAGAAAGATTTATTCATGTTAGTAGTGGAAAACTTCCTAAGACTATCATCTGGGTATTAGCTAGAAGAGCTGGAATAGCTTAGTTCTGATACTTAATATCTATGAATAGCTTCTTCGAGAAATCTGTTTTGAAAGAGGCACTAATAATGCTGACAGCCCTACTAAAAGTCCTAGTCTGTCTGTGTTTTCATAATGTAAGGACCCATACTAGATTTGAATATTCTATATATATATATATATATATACACAAAATAAGGAAAGCAGGTTTTTGTTTGGGTTTTATTTTTGTTTTAGTAATTGGGAAGTTTAATTTGCTGTCTGGCACTTTGAAAAGGACTTAAAAATGTGTGTGTTTGTTTTTTAAGATAGCATTTGCCCTTTTATAAAAGCAGCTTGTGCTTCTCCTCAATCCCTTGTTTAACTCCAAACATCTGAAGTATGTTTGACTTTGTCCTCAGTCTCTTATCTCCAGATGTCTGAGTGAGCTACAGATATGAATACTCAAGGTAGTGCACAGGACTCTTCAGTTCTAGAAAGAACTGTTCTTAAGGATCCTTTGTGTATGTTTTATAAATAAC
Organism: Elanus axillaris; assembly: GCA_026212715.1. Lineage (NCBI taxonomy): Eukaryota > Metazoa > Chordata > Aves > Accipitriformes > Accipitridae > Elanus > Elanus axillaris. Next base: position 33,169,674 of record JANZLQ010000002.1, on the reverse strand, counting down.
CAACATACAGCTCAGTGTTGCTGGTAAAAAAAGAATTACTTTGGTTTACATATAGAAAAGCTAAGTGAATCTTATATGTTTTTAAGCCAAGGGTCTCATGTACAGCATTATGTAAATATATGCTCATTTGTCTAGAGAATGAAGCAACATTCTGTTAGTTAGCACAAGTATGTAGTTTATCTCATAATCCTTGTATAAATCTTGTTTACTCTGGCCAAAAAAGTTAGATTTCAAAATATCTGGCAGACATTGCTGTACTTCTTAGCAATTCTAGCCTTCATCTAGTTGAAAAACAGGCATGTCTTATTCCTGCCTGTTAGCAGTAGGTTACAGCCAAGATGTCATATCAGTATTTTCTGGTATGCTACAGTTTCTGGTGAGGCTGTCTAATTACTTTCTGAACAGTCAAGCTACGTGCTAAAACCTACCAGGAACTGTTAACAGCTTGGGGATATGCAATATTAACATACCCTTTGGAAGAAACTGAAGTGTAGTATGAAAGAGGGATTGTTACTCCTTAAATAAAATTGTATGCAATAAATAACTTCTAATCAAAATGTAAAGCCTTGAAACAGGAATCTAATCTGGGGAAGCACAGGGGATTATACAGAAAAAGCTGGAGAGGGGATGCTTGCTTCTCTTCTGTGTTACAGGCTGTTTTACTAAATATTAGACGGTCAAGTGGTGGAGTCTTTGCTGCTAGATTACCATATGAGATTTCAATTAGACATTGATGTAATTTCTACAAAACAGAGTTTAGCAATGGTTCTCCATATATTTTTTTTCAAAGCTTTATTCATAATTGAGAAAGTGGTCAACTTGTATTTTACAAGCATGGCTGTACTCCTTGGTAGGTATCCCATCTGTTTTTTTACTTAAAAATACACAGTAGTCAGTTTAGGCAGCTGCTTCAGAAAAAAAAAAAAAGAAATAAAAAAAACAAACAAACAGTAAATGGGTGTACAGAATCCCATGCATAGCTTTTTGTGACAATACTTAAAAGGTAACTTTGTGTAGCATAGTAAGGCATCTTCAGATTTGTAATTAGTAAGGCTATTTAAAATGTCTTGGATTTTTTTAGCTTTAAATGAAGAACTGACTTGTCTTTAGACACTAGTAGACAGGAAAGGCAGTTAAGCAGTTGAATACAGAGACAGAGAAGACTGCTCTCTGTGTTTAGAAAAACAGGAAGGAAACAGTGTATGAGAGAAGCAGGAGCTGTAAGAATTTGAGTTGTAAGGTAGGCTAAATCTAAGGGGAGGGATGGCTCATAGTGAAACTTTCTAGTACATAAGGTTTAGCAGACAAAAGATACGCTCTGTTGCATTAAAACCTGAGCATTTAGACACAGCTTGCTTTATACAGCTAAGTTTCTTCTAACTGCCTTAAAAGGAGGAACTATTCTTAAAATAAGTTATAGTCTCTCTATTCGAGTCTTGGTTTGTGCAGTGCATGGAAAAAAGAAGTATAAATATTTCAAAAGTGAGGCTTGGAGCATTTAGCAGGCCATTTGAGCATGGAAGAAGGCATCATCAAAATTTCAGAAAGGCTCTTACGATGAAAATGTCTCCATTCTACCTGACTGGTATTAGCAGTTTCTATGTTCTGTGTATTGCACAACCCAAGTTGCCAGTGTACTTCCCACTCCACAATGCTTGTCTCCTTATTTGAGAAGAGAAAATTGATGAATAGGGAGACGCTGTACTTGGCTTCAGGACTACACTCCTGGAGCAGGCAGCTTGAGATGGACATAGTCCTTCATGGTTCCCTCTAAGTGTCACATGTGATTTTGGCTGCTTTGTTTATCTTTCCATTGTCTTCCTTTCCAAAGAGGAAGTGTAGGGACCATCTTCTACTGTTAATGTTTCCCTCTCAAAGAAAGGCACATGAGATTGCAAACAATAACACCATGCTTTGCTACAGTGGCTTGTGCATCAAAGGTCGTTGTTGCTGACTACAAGACGTGCATAGCCTTGTGTGCAAAGAAAATAACTTAATTAGGCATGAATGTTACATAGAGAAGCAAAAATTTTAAACGTCTCTGTGGGAGAGATTGCCTACAGAAATACAGAAAGCATACAGATAAAATACTGACCAATGTACCAGTATCCTAAGCATCCCCAGATAGATAGAAAATACAGGATACTTTACTGTAAGTTAGTAACTAGGGAGTGTAATTCCCTGAAGTATGCCTGATCAGGTTTACAGCTTACTGTTTCAGCATCTTTGTGCCTTAAGGCTTTTTGCAGTGACTGCTATTTGTGACAGTAGGAGTTGTGGTAGTCGGTTTCCCAAAATACATCATATGGGGATTGTGCCCAAGTATCTTCTTAAAGATTCCTGCCTATAGCTGTAAATAAATACATTTTAATCCTTTGTCTTCCTCCTTATTGCAAAGGGGTTTGGAACTTCATGTTCTCATTTTTTTTCCTGACATTTCTCCACAAAACTTAGTGGAACTGTTGCGTACTCTCTTGTTCTGTAAAACTCTCTACCAGCCCCATTTCTGATTTAGCAAGTATTAATAAAGGTGCTAAAATTAGTACATTAGAGTATCACGGTTCTGGGTTTATTCACAGTACCTTAAGTTGCTGGGTTTCACAGTATTGAGTTGGAAGAATCACAATTCATGCTGAAATAAACAAAGCTTTTTGTGACTTGTAGCTTTTTTTTTTTTTTTACTAGAAATGCTGGCAACTTAGAAATGCTATGTCATTGCTGTAAAGTGATACGGCACAATCACACTCATTCTATTAGTTCTGACTGACTATTTTTTTTTGGTAAATACCCTTCCTTTTAAAGGACTGATTGATTGCTTCTCCATTCTTAAGATTAAAATGCAGTTTTTGCACTCACGATTTTTTTCAAATGAACATGGGAAAATCTGCCTTGTTTTGTTGACTAAAGCATTATATTTGTTTTGTAAGATGGACGTGAGATACAATGAAGTCCATTGTGTCATATGTTATCTATTACAGCATTGGTATCTAAAGAACTTTTATCCAGTTGTCTGGAATAGCAGAGTATCATTTCTGGATTTTGTCTTTAATCTAGCTATTTTTAGTCAGAAAAAGAGTAATAAAACATCTCTTGTTTAGTGTAACTATTCCCATGATGCATATCAGGCACAGAGGGAAAGTGTTTCCAAATAGAATACTTAGAAAAAACAATAAATCCTTCTCATGGAACTATAGTGCTATTGCCTGTGAGAAGCAGAAATATTCTTCAGAGCCAGGACAAGGCAGAAAAGAGATTAATTCATGTCTTCATCATGTATTCATTTGTAGCTGTATTCTTTATTATGAAGGTGCAAAGAAAGAGGTGATAAGAAAATTGCTTATTTGTTTTAACCCTGTAACTTTATATACGATAATTACAGGGAAAAGTGATTGGGATCAAACTGTGTTGGCCCATTTGAGCATTACACATCATAGCTTAACTTGTGAAATATTTATTTTAGTAGAAAAGCTGGGGTATCTGGGTAAGAAAGGCAAGTTGTTCTGTGTAATATCGAAATCTAGTTTCCAAAGAGGTGTTCCTTCCTATAAAATCATCTCAATTGGAGCTCCAGGCAGAATCTCTGCTCAGCTCGTGCCCAGGGTTTTAGTAGGGAATTAGTAGGGATTTGCTATTTTATCTAGTACTTGTGTTCATGATACTTGTGGGTACATAACCTCTTTGAAACTTTTCAGTTCTCTGTCAAGTTTAGTCAAAACTGAAATTTGCACTAGAAATCGGGAAGGAAAATGATGGAAGTGGATACAGCATGACTGCACAGCTTAAAGAAACATGGCTAAAAAAACTATTTCTGGAGCTTTGTATCTTCCCATCTCCTGCAAAAACTAAATGAAACAACTGCCACATCTAACCAGTTCGTTGGTGTCTCGAGGGCTTCAGCCACACTTTAAACTGTATGCCATATGTGGGAAAACAGGAGTGACTAATCTCCTGAGGAGTGAAACACTTTAACCTTTCTTGAGTTTGGGGGCTGTCCAGGATATGTATACGGAAATTTATGGTTTGTGATGAATGAGAAGCCAGACTTGCAGACTATTTTTGGCCTTAAAGTGCATGAGGTCAACTTCCATAGTCTCATACAAAACTCAGAAAGCGTTTTTACCTGTGGTCCAAATACCGTGGGTATAGGAATGCCATGCTATTCATTTCTGTGGCTCTACAGCTTTTGGCATAAACTAAATTTTGCAAAAAAGAAGAAAATACAATAAATAGTAATGAAGCTACAGTTGATGTATTTAAAAGGCCAGAAGTAAAAGCCACTTTTTTTTTTGTTTGTTTGGCTTTTTTAAGTCTCTGGATTAACCAGCTACTTTTCAGATTCATTCGGTCTGCTCTGCATCTTCTGCACTGTAGCTGTGATCAGAGCCTCAATTTCTTCTAGTCTGTAAGCAGATAAAGGACAAAGACAGTGCAGGCTAGACCAGAACTTTGCACTCTAAGCTATCAAACCTGTAATGCAAAGCAGAGTTACCAGATTGTTTAAACATTACTTGTTCCTAGCTTTATTGTTTAGCATGTGAGACTTGGGTTAAACTACGAAGAACTTAACCTAGGAAGCTTATTTACAATTCAAGTGAACAAATGAACATCTTAAGATACATCTTAGGGCCTGGAAGGGAACTTGTGCAGCATTTTTAACTTAGAAGGCTGACAAAGATATACCTTCATGGTGGAGAGACGTGGGTAGAAACGTCGGAGCCAGCAGGTTTTTTTTTTTCCTTATATACTTGTTGGACGTGGTTGGGGGGGGGGGGGG
>JANZLQ010000002.1:33153260-33164800 GCA_026212715.1 Elanus axillaris | reverse complement strand
CGTGGGTAGAAACGTCGGTGCCAGCAGGTTTTTTTTTTTCCTTATTTACTTGTTGGACGTGGTTCCCCCCCCCCCCCCCCCTTTTTTTTTCCTAGTTTGTTTTTTTCTGAATGAGACAAAGGTATATGATGTAATTTATTCCAGAAAGGAGTGTAGTTTTAAATGTGTATGAAGCCTGCAGCCCACTTCTTAGATACTTCATGTAAGCCTGCTAATTCCATCATGATGTTCTAACAGTGTTGTTTGGGGAGAGCTGAATTCAAACTGCTTGAGAGGGAGGTGGTAAAGAAAACAGACTTGGATATGCTGCATTAGAAGAACATAATCTTTGTGCGTTAAGAGTCTGTTCATAAAAGAAGTTTGCATCTAATTTATTCATGATATCTAAAACCCAAGTTCTGCAAAGCCTTCGCTTAATTCTCTTGTCTACTTAACTGCACCCTTCTAAATGCGTTCTCTTTTCATTTGGGACTTAAGTTTATTTTGGTCTGTCCTGTGCACAAGAGGTGATTTAGATCCAAGCCTAGAGTAAGATAAAAACTTTTTAAAGGATGCAAAAATGTGCTAAGACTTAGCAAATTCTTTTGTTTGTCTGATTTTGAGTCATGGCTAGCAGAGCTAGTAACCTAGCCTAATAGCACGTCAGGAGAAATTTATCACAAACAGGTATAACCTAGATGTCTGAGACATTGTTGAAGTCTTGACGCTTGTGTGTCAACACACAACTAAATGAAAAACTTGCTCCAGTTAGGAGCATGCCATCAAATGCTGTACATATGGTCTTATATGTAGCATACTGCAGTTTTATCTGCCCTGCTGTTGCTGTACTGTGGGTGGTACTACGCTGGCTGCCAGTAAAGACTTAACAATGGCCTTTTGTTTTCTTAGTTCCTCATTGTTCCTGCGATTGTGGGTAGTGCCCTTCTCCACCGGCTTTCTGATGATCGATGGGAGAAGATAACAGCGTGGATGTATGGCATGGGGCTCTGTGCGCTCTTCATTGTCTCCACAGTATTTCATATAGTTTCTTGGAAAAAGAGTCACTTAAGGTATCACTATAAGATGTTGTATTTTCATGTTCTGTAATGTTTTTCCATTGTGTTTCTCAGTCAAAAACATGATTTTACAGAAGGTTGGAGTGGTACCTTGCACTGAATCATGAAAAAACCACCCTTGATTCTGTTGGAAGAAATAGTATGCCAAGCTCATATATGAACAAACTTTAATGTTTGCTGCTTTTTCACAAAGAAAATGTGTGTTTTTCTAGGCCCTAGTGGCTCTTAATCCAGAAGTTGAGTGAGAAAAACATAATCTAAGTGTGTGGTGGATATAATCCCATTGCAGAAATGAGAACACTGTCTGGGAGGACATGGCACGCTTAAATACTTTGAGGAACACAGAGTTTGCCAAGAGAATACACAGCTAACTGGCAGAAAGCCTCCTTGGGAGCAAGGCAGTGATATCAAAACTAAGATGTGATTTTTTTTTTATTTTTATTTTCTTCCATTATGACTCCTATGTAATCCTGGGCCGTAAATTGGATTCAGTAGGCACTGAATAGTAACAGTTTCTGGATTAGGTGGAGTTGATGTGACAGCTTTCTGCCTCCTTGCCAGAGAGCAGGATGCATGATGGGGTGGAGAAGGGGAGAGGAATGGAGGAGTGCTCATCTCCTACGTGTCTCGCTTACGACTTTCTGAAGTTGAAGTCAGCTGGACAGTCTTCCAAATGTTTTTAAGAGGTTATGGAGCTGAGGGTATTTTCCCCAAAGTAATTCCAAAGTGTGTCAGGAAACTGAGATGATACAAAAATCTTTTCAGAATCTGTCTTGGTGACTTATTGTCTCTTTTACTAGGACCATGGAGCATTGCTTTCACATGTGTGACAGAATGATGATCTATGTCTTTATTGCAGCATCATATGCACCGTGGTAAGAAATCAGAAGCGCAGCTTCAGAATTAAAGCTTTTTCCAATGTAAACAGTTTATCATTGTGGCTTTCCAAAATCTATAGGTATCTTAGATGCAGTTGACCACATTCTGCATTGTGAAATGCAGCACAATGTAATCTCCTGGGATTTGCTGAGCAGAAAGCAAACATTATATTAGAAAACAGCAGAAAGTAATTTACATTCCACATACCCCAATTTATGCTTCCTTCACATCAATGCAAACATACCTTCTACCTCTCTGTGTATAGAATGTCCAAGTGTCTTCTCCCCTGTCATGCCTAAGTTATAGCTCTGAATATTTATTTATTTTTATCAAGTCCTACTACTCTTGTGTCACTCAGTATGGTGGTTCTGAGTCCAGAGTACTTTTGTGGACTCAGTATGGTCCATTTCATCACTTTTGCTTCTTGAAATCTTTGTACCTCCAGGTTAAATCTACGTGAGCTTGGACCTCTAGCGTCTCACATGCGTTGGTTTATCTGGCTGATGGCTGCTGGAGGAACCATTTATGTATTTCTCTACCATGAAAAGTAAGAATTTTTATTTGCATTTAGCTTTAAACTGAAATTAAGAGGTGGGGCTTTCTTGCTTTCTGAGTGTTCCTATCCAGCCTTTCACACACTGAAATAAGAGCTTTGAAAACAGTGAAATATAATATGTGATGCAAATGATGCAAACTTACATCTTGTCAGAAGGTAATTGTATTCACCCTGTCATAATATGTCTTTAGGCTATATTGTTGCCTTCTTCTAAAGGGGGGGGGGGGAAGTATCCACTTTTAAAACTTTAACTTTTGCTACAAGAAAGCAGGGGTGAGAGTGGGTAGGGTAAGAAACTAGTTGAAATGATGGCTTTCTTACGTCCCTAATTTATGTAGCATTGTGTATAGTTTATACTGCAAGATTATATTGTTTATATATACTGATGCATATTGACTCCTGCTACCTTCTTATTTTTGTTTTGAGATGCGAACCCTTGAGTTTCAGATCTGAATTCTTGAGCCTGCTTTTATTACTTATCCTCAGGGAGGAAATCTCAACTTTGTTTTGGATATGAGCTACTGAGGTTCTTGTCAAATAAGAAAATATAAGTTGTCTCAATGTTTTATTCTCACTAGTACTTAATGCAAGTGAATGCATCTAGGCAGTATTTAGAGGAGAAGGTATTGCCTGCAACTGTACAATGCAGAGATAAATACTAGCTTTATTTTTGTCATAAACCAGTTATTTATCTGCACAGAAAGCTTTTTGAATAGTTTAATGGACCCATGCTAACATAAAATTAAAAATATTTTCTTCACTGTTGAAGGAAATGTTCATCCTCTTGTACACCTCCTTAAATGACTTGAATCGTTCCTTTTTAGGTATAAGATCGTTGAACTCTTTTTCTATTTAGCGATGGGATTTTCTCCTGCTCTGGTAGTGACATCCATGGTAAGAAATGTGACTATTAACATTGCAAAGATACAAACTTTCCTTTTATAACTAGCTTGAGTTCCAGTGCAGCAATCTTTCTTCTGAAAAGATGTTAATTTTAGGCCACCATAATTGTAAATGTTCTCTGCAGAAGAACCAAATATAGTCAGTTATATTTTGAGTTCATAGTTTACATTTCAAGAAAATGCTACCTTGTTTTGCTGAATCTGGGCCACGGGGTCTAGATAAAAAGAGGTTAGGTTCCAAACTCCGCTTCTGAAGACCCTCACTTTTGAAAGGATATTCGACATAACAATTCAATTACTTCTTTTTGAGAAAAATGATAAAGATGTGAAGTACCTTAGCCTGTTGAGGAACATTTCTAGATATTACTATTTATGAACTTACTTAATCCCATTTACCACTTACAAATTGGGAAAGAACTTTTTTGCTTATAAAAGTGCAGTGGACTTCTGATAACACGTTGTCCTTTTTCTTAGTATATGTAAGACCTCTCTGGAAAATCTAATCAATTGATGCTGTGTTTTGGACCAAGATGGGGGAAGTACATTGACTCCTACCCCTTTCAAAATTACTTAGGGCAACAAAGCTAGAAGATTTTGTCTCTTACTAGAGAATACTTTTTATCAGTGAAGCAGGGGAAAGTTGAAAAGTTTAGTAGTTGAACTGTACCAAACTGATGCACCATATCTGGGATACTTGATCTCAGCAACTGGCTTTTTTATTAAAATAAAAATTTCTTGGTGCATCTGTAAAGCATCCTACTCCGTCTTGTCCATCTCAAAACTTTGACTTACTTATTGACATTTGCACATTTTAAATAACTTTGAATAACCCTCTCTGCTGCTCATATAAATCTGACACCTCTACAAGATAATGCCTTAACTGTTCCTTGTGAACATTGTGCTACACCAAAGCCTTGCTGGATGCTTGATCCCAATGAGTGGGAGTTGTATTACACTCATACTACTCACAGTAATGTGGTTTTCTTTTTCTCCACGTTTGTCCGCTGTGCTAATGAGCATGAAGCAAAACATCAAACTTGTCTTAATTCTTGAGTTATCCCTCTATTACTTCTATAGTGCTGTGGAGACCTATTATATAAACAGATTATTATATATTTCACAAAGTGTAATATAAATATACTGGTTTTCACACTTGTTCATCTGTCACACCCAAGATATTCTGAGTTGACAGCCAGCTTTCTTTTCTTGGAGGGGAGAGCACTTTGTATTTTGTGCATAAAATACCCTTTCCCTGTTTTACACCCCATCCCTAATCTTTCCTTGTTAATTGACAGAGCAACACTGATGGACTTCAGGAGGTTGCCTGGGGAGGCTTGATATATTGTCTGGGTGTGGTGTTCTTCAAGAGCGATGGAGTCATTCCGTTTGCCCATGCCATCTGGCACATATTTGTGGCCACAGCAGCTGCTGTTCATTACTATGCCATTTGGAAGTACCTTTACAGAAGTCCAGCAGACATAATTCGTCACTTATGATATATATATATATATATAAAAAAAAAAGAATCTGCACTTGGCCTCTGTAACAGTATTATTTGACTTAAGGAATTCGGGGAAATTGGAAAATTGCACAGAAAAACTGCACTGACTTTGATAGTTCTCTGAACACAATTACTGTGAACTGATGTTGTATGTGTCCTGCAATTGCCCATCATATGGCAAGTGCCGTAAATAACCAAGATACTGTACTGCAGTAACAAGAATCCATTCCATGTTAGTAGAACTGGCTACCTGATGTTTACAAATAAATTTTGTATTCTAGTTTAACTTTACAATTTTTAACTATGTGAATTTTTCTAAATTAGTGATTCAAATGGTGAAGTCAGTGCAATAGCAAAAATGTAACTCTCTTGATTTGAAATTGCTTTCTATCACCTTTCCACTAGTCATTTATTAAATGTGAATCACAGACAAATAATCTACTTTTACCACTCATTATCTTGGTATAATGTGACTTTTATAGAAACTTTTTGTGTTTTTTGTAAACTTGAAAAGTACATTTATTGGACTGAAAACACACAACTTTCATCTATGCAGTTATTCATGTTGCAAACTCTTGCAAGAAATAGTTACATTCCACATACTGTACTGACAAGCAAACATTGTACCTCTTCCAAAGGTTGTATTACAAGTGTAATTGTAATAACCACTTTTATGAACTAAAATCTAAATGTGATTCTGCTTAGTTTTAACATGATAGTATTCTGCTCATCTATAGTACCACTTAAACAGCACCTTAATTTGGCTTTATCTGTGATGGAAATGAAGTGCTTTAAAAGAAATAGTTAACGTGATTTTCTCCTCAAGATTCCCAATTCTGCTCCATGCTGCCCAGCCAGGCAGCAGTTTGGATGAAAGCTGACTTATCAAGTGTTGGCAGTATTAAGGAATATGGACAGCTAATATCCTCCTATGCATACCAGAGAGTCAGTCATTTTTCCAGAATCTGTATACACATATCGGTGCTGTAATATTAAGGCTTGGATTTTCAAAGGGATTAAATTGGGCAACAGAACCTGTTCCCACCAATTTTCACTGGGGCTGTTCTGTTGGGAACTCCTGGTCAGAGCAGCAGGTACAGAGCAATTGCTGGCCACTTTGAATTCAAGTTACTGGTTCTTCACAAGAACAGCCTTTCAGGGAGGAGAGCTTGAAGAACTTCCTGTGGTCTCACTTGTCATGCTGGGACTTAACACAGAGTAAAACTGATCTTTAATTGTATTGTTGTCTTTCTGTACAGGAAAACAAAATGTGGTAGCAAGTTATGATTGTAGAACACGTACATTAAATGACCAGATGTAGAAGAGTCATTGTAATTCTGTTTGTCCACTAATTGTATCCTGTCCCACTATATAATGAATGTCTTATATTAAGATTGACTTTATCCTTTTTCTAATTTACTCAGTTTTTCATGTCAGTATTTAAAAACAAAACCAAAACATGTTGCCTTTTTCAGATCTTGTTCTGGATATTGCCTGTCTGCAAACAATAAGTAGCAAGATAGGGGTGTTTTTCAAGGTACCATTTAATACTGCACCTAAATTTGCCAGTGGGTTGCATATTTTAAAATACATACATTTATATATGGAATTTACAGGAGGGACAAACTTTAATTTCAAGGTATTGAAGAATTGCTTTATGGTGTTAGGAGATGATTGGAGAAATGGCACCACTACAGCAGACTAGTTAACTGCCCCAAAAGAGAACAGATGGAACAACTGGGCAGGTAATTCCTAGTACAACAGTCTCACACATCTGGATGCCTCAGTTTTTTAACATTGTGTCTATTTTAATATTTTCCACTTTTTGTGAGTTCATATATTTTGTTTAAATGCAGGACTGTTAAAACCACTAAAATACATGTAGAAGTTTTCTGTAATCAAAAGTGAACCTGTTGCTTGAATATGTTTGTTTTAATTTTAAGTTAATTTTTCATGGCATTGCTTTTTGGAGTGTTTGAAATGGTTTTTAAAAAATTTCAATTCGCCAAAAATATTTTGAATGACTGTATTCTAGTCAATATGGTATTGAATGTACTAGACTAACAATAAACATTTTGTGCAGTTTGGAAACTTGTATTCTTGGCTGGTTTTTTTGGGGGGGCAGAGGGGTCCCCTCCAGCACTTATGCAGGAAAGTAGGGGACTAACACTGTTGCCACTCTTGACACAAGAGATCCAGAGTTGAACCTGATGACCCTCATGCTTGCTCAGTCAGCTCTTTAAAATAAGAATACTAGGAAAGATTACAATCCAAATTATTCCATTTGTAATATGGAAGAAAGTATATTTATGTCTAAATTGTGGTCAATATTGGGAACTTCCTACTTTTCCCTTTGCTGTTGTGGATCAATTTTCTTACACACTGGGGTTTGGTTTTCTTCAGTTGTATAACACTAATAATACATAGTTTTGCTCCTACCCCTATAGGAGTATCATTGCATAAAATACACACAAGCTGAAATAAAAATGCATTTCTGTCTGGAAAACATGTCAATTAGCACTTTTTTTTTTTGCTTTTTTTTTTTCTCTTCTTTATTTTTCCTCTGTCTAATTGCAGCTCTCTGGCCTGATTCCTCCCAGGAGTAACAATAGTGCTTTTTCCAGTAATGTTTGCTGCAGTAGCAGAGATGTGATTTCTTTGTCTTCCTGAAGCGAATGCTTTTAAAAGCACTTCCTTCTGTATTTTCTATGCCTCTAGGCATAGAAGTACAAGTACACTGAGTCTAAATGAAGCAGTGATAATGCATTTTAGTTTTGCAGATGGGCTTTTCCAGAGGGTGTGTAGGATGCAACAGGTACTTTGAATGCTGGATATTTTCAGTCCCATCACTTTTAGGTCATCTTTTTCTAATGCAATTTTGTGTGCATCTAAAAAATAATTTGGTTTTCTGAAGGGATTCATTTAAGGATTTATTCTAGAGTGTACTTCTTTGTGTTGTATCAGGTTTTTTAACTCAAGAGCAACATGGACTGCACAAAGTACGTACTCATTTTTCTGTTAATAAAAGCAGTCATAAAAGCAGGCTTCTTTTCCAATTCTGTCTTCCCCACATCCCTCTTAACTACTTGTGATTATTATAGTAAGAAATTGTATTACTGTCTTCCAGTTCTAGGTAAGTAATGATGTCCTTTCAAAGGAGGGTTGAGTGTCTGAACATGGTTTTTGCAACCTTTGCTGTATCTATTGAATTATGGTGTAAAAATAGGATACCTCAAAGGCTCTTTGAAACAGCTGGTTATCATGGTTTACCAAAATTTTAAAAAGTTAACTGAATTACAGATCAGTGTTAGCAGACAGACAAGATGGTTCTATTCAATGTTTTTTTACACAGTTTTGTTCCAATTAATTTTTTGCCTGCCTTGAAGCTCCAAGCCTGTGTCAGGCACACAGTGTTCTCCGGTTGTTCCATAGACCAGCAATTCCACAATGTTGGCAGCACACTGGATGGATTCACGCACTTCTGAGGCTCAGGATTATTGCTGTGGTAGAGCATAAATTGCAATATGGCTTCTTACATGATTTTCACAGCTGGTAGCTGAACTTTTACATGAGGATGTGTACAGTGTGAATCACACAGGTGTCAGCATTTTTAGAGCTGCTTCTTGGTGAAATGCTTGTGTCAGGGGCTGGAATGAGCAAGTTAAAAAGAAGATTGTAAAGTTTTTCATAGAGTTTTTCCCTATTAAACTTCTTGCTTAAATGTCCCCCACGCTTGGGACCCTGCTGCTTGTCTGGAATCCTCTTTGAGTCACCTACACAATTCTTTATTTAAGTCTGGTGTATTTAGCCACATGATTTCTCTGGAGACTCAGGCTGTCATGTTCACATCATGTGCTGGACAAAGTCTTTTCTCTGTGCTTTGCTATTTTTAAAAGAACGCAGGATGTTAGTCTCGGCTCGCTAATTGCTTTCACCATCAATAGGTGTCATAAGATTAAAACTAAAAATAGTTAACAAAAGAATGACCAGGATGGCGAGGTAGACGCTTGCCGGCTCCACAGCGTGGGTGCTTTCAGCCCGCCTGTCTTCCCTGCAATGCTGCGTGGGTTGCTTAGCTTTGTGGCATGGACCATCGCTCTTCAACAGCTAGAGGCTGCTCCCTGTCATTCTGCTACTATTTGAAAGTGTTCCATTCATCACTTGTCTGAATAAATTCACTAAGCACTGTAATAGTCTGAAAAGGGAATGTACATGAGACACCTGAAATGTTCGCTAGTGGCTATTTGGAAGCGCTGGGATGTTTTTAATTTGGTGTTAGAGCAGCACTGGGGGGACTGGTGCTGCCCAGTTGTGACACACACACAGTAGCATAGTGGTAACACTGTGCCTGACGCTAAACACCTCCAGGCTGCTCAGCGTCGGGTTTTTGGACGTGCTTTGCAGCCTGTCTTGAAAATTCAGCAAAAAGATGTTTGGGGTGAAGTGCCTTCAGAGTATCTGTACCACATACAATCTGAACTAATGGAGTAGTTCAGTCTTACAGGTCCAACCTCCAGGGAAAGCAGTGGTTTCTTTAAAAAAGAGTTTTCAAATTCCTGTTTGGGTACTATTTTGTAGCAGGCTGATAGTTTGTTACTGAGCTGGGTGTCTGTTTGCTAGCTTGTTTTCACACCAGGCATCCTCCTGTTTGTGGTGAGCTTGACTGCAAGCAGTAAGGGTGGCAATGCTTGTTCCCTTCGCAGAACCAGGGCACTTGTTAGCAAGGATAAGCTGGGGAACCAAAATCCTCTTGGAAAAGACTAGCAGTGAAGCCAGCACCAGTTTTATAACAGAAGTTACATCATTGTCTTTAATGAGGCTAGTGTGCTCTCAGAAGGATATATTCAGATGTCTTTGTTGCTTAGCAGCGTGAGGCCTGCTGGCAGTGGATTTGTGTGCCCAAATCCTTTAGGTGCCTTTGAAAATCTCCCTTAAATTTTCACGTAGGTGAAAAGCTGCTAGTGGAGACCTACTGAATTAGTGGTTTTAGCTCCGGCAGACATCTCCTTGCTTTCTGGTGTGTCGTGTTTGCCTCCAGGAGTGATGCCGAGGTGTGGTGTGCAGGCAGGGACCAGCCACAGTAAGCAGCTTCCATGACATGGTCAGCCAGTGACCGAGCCTCGTCTCCGACAGGACATTCAGAGCAGACCACAGGATGTTTGGATGGAGAGCTGTAGTTATTCAGGATGTTGAAACACTGAACCCAACCCACACCACCTACTGAATTTAGGGAACCTGTGGTATGTTTGGCTTTGACCAGTAATGATTTAGTAGCATCATAAATGCTAAAGGATTGAATGTCATTGCTGTGGGAACTCAACCATCTCCTCAGATTAAAAACGCCTGCACTTGGGAAGCTGAGCATTAGTTTAGGAAGGGAATATGGATTTTATTTTTTTTTAATAGGTGTCTTTATATGTGAACATGTTTGACTGAATGAAAATGGCTTTTGTCTTGAAGCTGATGGTGGTTCTGAGCAGCTTAATCGGCCTTCTGCTAAATCACTGAAAATAAAGCTTGAAGGGACTCTCAGATATTTTTAGCCCATCATCTGCCTGCGGGCAGAACGAACTCTGCCTGTCATTCCTGACCCACTTGTCCAACGTGTTCTAAAAAGCCTCTAACAACAGGGATTTCACAATCCTCCCAGGCAGTTTATCTCAGTGTTTCACCCTCTGCCCTCTTAGACTTTTTTCTGCTATCCAAGCAGTATTTTCTTTGCTGTAGTTTAAGCCCGTTACTCCTTACCCTGCCTGCCATAGGCTCAGAGAAGAGCCCTTACAGGCAGCTTTTAAGTAGCAGGAGACTGTCACTTCTTCCCTTCCTTTTTTCTCCCCTAGTTTTAAACAAACTCAATCCCTTCAATCTTTCTTCACGGCCACCTTGTTTAACAGAGCCAGCGGGGGGTTCCAGAACGACTTCAGACACAATTTTCCCCACTGATAATGTGACATAGGGACATGAGAAATTAGTGACAGTGCACAAAGAGGGAGAGGTGGAAGCAGGAGCTGTAATCCTGAGTTTCAGGAGAGAGGGACAGCGAGCCTGGGGCAGGCAATTCCCCAGAAACCAGCGGAGAGCCAGCCGAGAGGGGAACTGCCGTGGAGGAGAAAATCAGCTCCTCCTGGGGCACAGCTTCATCTTGGAAGGAGAAAAGTCCCCAAGGGACCAGGCAGGAGAGGAAAAGGAAGTGATGCTGGCTGGGGAGGGGGCTGCAAATTTTACCCAGTTGGCTTTCATGCAACCAAGGGAGTTCAAAAATGTCAGGTGCCACAGAGACAGGACACAGCTTCTGGCCGTGTGGTTCAGGAGAAACAGGAGCTCGGACCAAACACCACAGGAACCTTCAGAGCATCCTGTCTGCTGCCCAGCCACAGCCTGGGGCCTTGCACCGCACGGCTGGGAGAAGGTGCAGCAGCGAGGGTGAGCCTGGAGCTGCGGGCTCAGCTCCCACTGGGGAGCCGCTGGTTGCAGCGGTGCTGCTGCTATGGGCTGGGTAATTCCTGTAACACGCCTCAGCGAGAGTCTGTGTGCCCATGGCTGGGTCCTGCTCCAGCCAAAGTGCTCATCTCCCTGCTCTGCCATCCCACGAGAGCTGCTTTTCCTTCTTCTTAGTATTTTTGTTCTGGTTGTTGGTTTGGGTTTTT
>JANZLQ010000002.1:33113088-33142269 GCA_026212715.1 Elanus axillaris | reverse complement strand
TTGTCCATCTATTCAAATGCCAACCTGCAACAAAAAAAAAAAAAAAGAAAAAAGAAAAAACGCCCACTCCCCCCCTTGAATTTAAAGGGGGCCGTGTCGAGCTTCGTACTTTGCAAGGACATTCTTGCATTTGCCCAGCTCTTTCCGTAAGTCGGCCACCTCTTGGCGGAGAGCTGAGTTCTCCTTCTCCAGAAAAGAGGCCCGGATGGCGATCTGGTTCTCCTTCAGCCGGCGGGCATCCCTCGATCGTTTAGCAGCCATGTTGTTCTTTCTACGCCTTGCCCAGTATTTGTCATCCTGCTCATTAAACACAGAAAGAAACAAACAAGATATTAGATTTCAGTAAACCGAGCAGCCACCAGGATGTGCTCTTAGCCACAGCCTCCAGACTGGGGATGACAACTCCGCACATGGGATGGCACTCCAGGCACTGCTGGGATGCAAGTTACAGTTTTACACGGCATAATCCATCCAGGGAGCAGAGATGTCTGCGCATGTTTCTGTCAAAATGTTTATGCTAACCCCCTCATCCTCTTGACTGCGAATTCCTCCAAGTAAAAACTAAACAATATTCCAGTGGTACAATTCATCTCACATCTACACTGACCTAGTTAGCACATCCACCTTCGCATGTGATGACTCACTCTCTTACCAGTTGCTAGAGCAGTACTAATTATCTCTTGTATGTCCCTGCTCATCTTTGCCAGCCAACACCTGGTTCACTCTGTTTGTTGGTATCGTCCATTTCACAGAATCATAGAATGGTTTGGGTTGGAAGGCACCTTAAAGATCATCTAGTTCCAACCCCTGCCATGGGCAGGGACATCTTCTGCTAGATCAGGTTGCTCAAAGCCCCATCCAACCTTGCCTTGAACACTGCCAGGGATTTTGTCTACCATTCAGCTCTTTTTTCTGTTCAAAGCTCTTTCTCTACAGAGCCACAAAGCATTCCTGTTTGCACCCTAGAACAGCAAGTCACTGGAAGAGGATTCCTGATTCCTTGGCACAACGATGATGGCTGCTTTGGTACTGCAGAGATTAGTAAATGCCCTGGTTTCAGCTGGGATAGAGTTAATTTTCTCCATAGTAGCTAGTATAGGGCTATGTTTTGGATTTGTGCTGGAAACAGTGTTGATGTTTTAGTTACTGCTGAGCAGTGCTTACCCAGAGCCAAGCCCTTTTCTGCCTCTCACCCCACCCCACCAGTGAGCAGGCTGGGGGGGGCACAAGGAGTTGGGGGGGGACACAGCTGGGACAGCTGACCCCAACCAACCCAAGGGGTATTCCAAACCATATGATGTCATGCTCAGCACGTAAACCTGGGGGAAGAAGAAGGAAGGGAGGGATGTTCGGAGTGATGGCATTTGTCTTCCCAAGTCACCATTATGTGTGACGGAGCCCTGCTTTCCTGGAGATGGCTGAACATCTGCCTGCCCATGGGAAGTGGTGAATGAATTCCTTGTTTTGCTTTGTTTGTGTGCACGGCTTTTGCTTTACTTACTAAACTGTCTTTATCTCAATCCCCAAATTTTCTTATTTCACCCTTCAGATTCTCTCTCCATCCCACTGGGAGGGGGAGTGAGCAAGCGGCTGTGTGGGGCTTAGCTGCCA
This sequence comes from Elanus axillaris, assembly GCA_026212715.1. Taxonomy (NCBI): domain Eukaryota; kingdom Metazoa; phylum Chordata; class Aves; order Accipitriformes; family Accipitridae; genus Elanus; species Elanus axillaris. The sequence goes on along the minus strand of JANZLQ010000002.1, from coordinate 33,140,658 downwards.
GATGGGGTTAAACCAAGACAGTACAACAGGCTTTGACCATGGAAAAAAAAGCATTTGCCATAAATAGGTCCACTAACATCTGAACTTTCATAAGCTAACACATTCCCAAAGTGTTATCCCCAAAGACTTGCCTCTAGGAGATCACCTTACTGGATTGGTGCATCAAAGACTTTAAGTAAATAATTTAATTTTACCTGATTTTTCTACTCTTCCAATGAAGCGGCCTTCAGTGAAATGGCAGCTTCAATGTGGCCTTGAAACTGAATTGAGTTCTAGAAATTTGGAACAACTCAGCAAATACAAAGTGGGCAGAATCTCTCATGAAAAGCGAAATTCAGTCCCCTGCAAAGTAAGAGTGATGCAACCACTCTACCCTCAAATTGCCTGGTCAAGTCATATAGCTCAAACTTTCCCTCCCAGAGTACTCCTCCATTTTTGTATGCTTACATGTCCTTGTGTGGCTCTCTTGTTTCACCAAGCATGGGAGCATACCACCATATTCACTGCAAGGCATAGGAGCCATCTGCTCCTATGTTGCACTGAATAGACAAATACCGCACCACTCCTCTGCCTTCCAGCACGAAGCATGCCAGGCCTATCACCACTGCTCTGCATCTTCTCCTGCTGCTTGCGTAAGGCAAAGCGAGAGCGAAACAGTTGCTAGAAGTACTCTAGAACTGCTTTATATTAGTTTACCTTAACAAGGTGTGCAGCAATGTTGATTTGGAGCCAACGTATCTCTAAATTGCTCTTCACCTGTACTTAGATGGGACCCTCTTAAAAACAAGCATGCAGCAAAAAGCTATGACCCAAATCTTGTTTATAATTTCCCATCTCATTCCACTGTATAAAAATCAGCTTTAAGCAATTTATTAGTGTGCCACCTAGGCTTCATCCCTCTTTATTTTAACAAATTGCTATGGCAAATCCCTTAATCCAGGCCTGAAAGAGGTAAGGCTGGCATTTCAAAATCACATGCAACCCAGAGACGATTGACTGGTCTAATCTGCTTACCCTCCCCCAGAACTCAACAGCCATTCCACATGCCAGGGCAGAAGCAGCACTTGGGTCAAGCATTCTGAAATGAGTCAAGGGCAACTGATGTGATTTGGATTCCCTCTCAGGGAAATGAGAGACCCTGAATTTCTAGGCTGAAAATTTAAATGCCCCACTGCTGCATGCAAGACACTGATGTTTTCCACTTCTAGCATGGAGTAGTCCAACAGCATCTTTGGCAAAAGTTTGCTTTGACGAATAAGGATACCTAGGAGATATCACAAAATGAGGAATGGCACTAAGAAGCAAACTCCAGCCTCCTTACAACCACATAGCCATTTCTGTGTCAAACACCTCTCTTTAGGCAGACCTCTCGGCACACTGCAATGCCAACAGAGCATCATTGGTAGTGAAAGTTGCCCAGGTAAGTAATGGCATGGAGCAGATAAACCCTTCTAAACAAAAGCTGAGGATACTACAGACAAAGTGACAGCAACATACCACGTGAACACTACTGGAATTGCGATTTCTATGCTTTTAACCTGCACAACAGTATCCCTAGGGATAAAAATAGCGAATAGCATCAGCCTTCTTTCCCTAATGCTATCAATCTGGTGTAAACACATGGCACCCCAGTCTCTTCACACATGCAGCCAGGGATTCTCACCAACTCCAACAGGCTTTCAGTCTGTGTCTTGGGGGACAGTAGCAACAGTAGAATGAAAATCTGCACTGCCTACCTCTGATAAAAAAAAATCCTCTTGGAAATCACATACTGGAAATAGAATCTTGCAAATAATGACAATTTTCACCGTTGTTTGATAAGCTGAATCAGTTGATCAATTTGTTCTGCTCTCTTCATGCTCTTTCCTCTTCACATGTCAGAAGCGGTGAGAGGCACAGACAAGGGTGCTTTCTTTTCAAATATTGTATTATTATTATATTTTAAATATTGTATTAAAATACACTTCTCAGCAGAACACTTTTGTTCTGTTTTCCTACAACTAGTTTAGATTCTTTCACCTAGATTAGTAGTGTTTACTATACTGTTCCCATTCATTATTAAACACAGAGCTAATGCAACTTCCAAACAAGATACAATATACTTCATTTTGTCATTATCAGGGACCTCCATAGACTCTGCCAGAGACGGATTCTTCCTTGAAGAATTCACAATCTATGCTGATGAGACAGACAGAGGACGGAGGAAAAGGAAACATGATCAGACTGTTTCATAAGTGGGAAATATGGGACAAAGTAAGCTTGTTTAAGGTCATGCAGGAAGTTTCTGGCATACAAAGGAAATGAATATTGATCTCATGAATTTCGACTGTTGTGTAACTAATAAGGGAAATCCTCCCCTCAGTCTTATTCAGAACTGTTAACAGTTTTATTCTACAACGTTGTATTTAGTCTGGCAGATTTAGCTTACATGAGAAAACAGATTCATGCTCCAAAGCTGCGTCTCAGAAAATAACTGTCACAGAGTCTGTACGAACAACCTCATCACCAGTTCCAATTTACCTTCAGGTCATCTGGAATGAAGACTTTGCGAGCTTTCTTAATCATCGGCTGTGGTTTCAGCTCTTCTTCAGAGAATTTGCGCTTACGAGGGTCAAACATCTCCTGGCCAGGAATACTGGAAAGAGCAAGGTCTGCCGGGTCAGGTTCATAGCCAACAGGAACTTGGATAGTCTCAGGATCAATAGGACTTGGTGTGTTTCGGTTTGCTGGCAAGATCTGACCTACAGAAAAATAAAGTATAAATTCAGCTATGTTAGAAGAAAACATGTAAATAGTATCACTGAACATGCATTTTAAAAGATCTCTAAATACAAGCAATAATTCTTTAAGCTTTCACTGTAAATTTGGTATCTACTCTTGCTAAATATTAGCTCGCCCATTTTGTAGGGTGCATATTCAGACATGTTCTTGCTGTTATTTTCAGAACTGGCTCCTAACTGTGGTTGCTAATCTTGGATGCCCACATAAGATCACTGAATGCAACACTGAGTTGCACTACACTGCAGGCAGAAGACATACTGCTCCAATGCGTGCCACTTCATTAAGAACACGTCCTCAGGAACAAATCGTAAGTACTGTCATGTAGCTCTGATTTATCCACCACTGTAATCCTTCTCAGTTTTCTCATACACACATTACTTCATATATACCTTCAAGGGTACGTTTAGTTTTTACAATCAAACAACACACAGTACAGTATCTCAGGAAAATGTACTTTCAAGCTGTGCTGAAGCACTCCACTAAGGAGACCTCTATTTTCTATGAAATCCTACTGGTGACATTCTAAAAGAAAGTGAAGGAAACGAGCGACATGGAAGGCTAAAACAACTGCCAAAAGATGCTCTGCAAAAAATGAAAGAACACTTATTTATACCACGTTGCTGTTTTATGGCATATAAAAATCTAACAAAAAGGAGCCTATCCCCAGGAAAGAATTATAACCCCCCCTCCATTTTTCTTTTTTAATCTTAGATATAGCCTTCAAGATCCTACAGCACCAATTCAGGCACCATTCCCACTAAAAATCCAATTTAATCTCTCAACCAAATGTTCTAAAAACTGGATCCTAAAGTCAGCTGCCTAAACACAGACTATCCCCGGGGTCAGGATTTTCAGAAGTTTTCACATGCCTCAGAAGTACAAGCCTCCCAGACTTCAGAGGGAGGACTTCTGATTCAAGTAGATATTCTTTTATAATTTTGGCTATTAGCTAATTCACGTTGACTTTAGAGATATGACAGTTTTCATAATAACTACACAAACATCCTGCGACTGCATAATATTTCCTTATTTGTGCCCGTATCTGCAATATTTAGGGTGTAAAATGGTAAACATTGAATGTCATTTCTAATTCCAAATGAAGGCCAGTGTTAACAATGTAGGTTTTATTTTAATCTGGAACATCATGGCAACCATATCGAAACTGCATAGAAAATGCACCAGGGAATTGCATTGTGCAATCCCGGGCTTGCTAACAGAGAGCTTGTCTGTTGGAACTCCTATTTTAAACCAGCACTGATAAAATCAGTTTCCAGGAAAAGCTAGTAAGGGCCTGGGAGAAAAGGAGGATCAAAGTTATTAAAATAAGTATACATCTATTGGAGAGCGGGCGAGAGGAAAGGATCCGGCTACCCGCATTGTACCAACAGCAGAGCGCTTCCTCCTCTGCCTCCAGACCTGGCACGCCACTGCCAAGCCCTCGATGCTGAAAACTTGACGTTTCCTGCTGTGCCCCATTAATTAACATCAGAAACCGCGGCCTGCCCGACTGCCGGCCGCAGGGGCGGCGGCAGGGCAGCGGTAAGCAGCGGCAGGCAGCCGTAGGGAGCCGTAGGGAGCCGTAGGGCAGGGGTGGGCAGCGGCAGGCAGCCGTAGGGAGCAGAAGGTCCGCTCGCTGCCCGCCCGGCCGCCGCCTCGCCCGCCCCGCGGCGTGGGCCCCGGGATGGGGCCCGGCAGGCGGGGGGGGGAACCGTACTCCTCAGCCCCCGCCCCGCCTGCTCCGGCAAGCGGAGCGAAAAGGAATTGCCGGGGAAGGGTACGGGAAAAGGGTAGAGCCTGCTCGATCGACGTCGGGCGGTGGGGTTTTCGCAAGGAAGGCGCTTCAGCTCTCCCTGGAGATGGCTGCGGTTAATGAGTGTGTGTTTAAAACATGTCTCCGTCTGTAAAGGGGACGACGACGACACACGACCCTGGCTAGGAACGGTTTTAAAGCCAGCCCAAACGGCTCAGTGCACCAAGGCATTTTTGTAGCCGTGCTTTAAATGGATGGCTAATCTCATTTCAGATATATGGGCTGGCAGAAACAGGCTTATTTAAAGGATTAAATGCAGGAAAGCTTCCTTTGATGTGAATGCACTTGTACCAGAGCAGCCAGATTATTTTTTTTAATGCAGACAAATATATAGACACATGCACATACAAATCTTGCACATTCTGTAACAGATAAAAACGAAGCAAGACACTAGCTCTGAATACTTTTATAATATTTCTAGTGAGCATGCAGGGTTGCAGGGTGTTTCTAAAAGTCAAGTGGATTGTGACATCTGCCCCAGCTTTCTAATTGCCCTAAACAAAAGACTGGTATTTAAATATTGCTGAAGTTCTAGATACACAGTATCAGTTTACATAGTATCATTTATCTATAATGTGCCAGATTACACAATTACATGAGCTTTGTAATCATTGGCCTCAAGAAATTTTACAATATCTCTCTGAAAAAGGAAAAGGCAAAAATGCTCCTTTTAAACACAGGAAATTGAGGTATTGCATCTTACGAATGCAATAGCAAAATAAAGAGCAATGTATCTCCAAGGTGAGCTGGGAGAAGAACCTACAGCCATCAAGGTCCTGCCATGCTCCCTACATGCTCACATTTCACTTCCCCAGGTCTAAGAAGCTCTCACTACTAAAGACCCGGTCCTTCAGCAAACTTAAGGTATCCCAGGTGCCAATGCAAAGCTCATTCAAGGTGAATGCTATTCACTAATGCAAAGCCTGAGCAAATCATGCAGACAGCTAAACATTGTCACCTACGAGCCTGAAGACTATTGCCCTGTGAGATATTCCACACTGCACGCACACCTCTATCAGTCTACGCATGTTGACCCTCCCTTCTGTCACGCTCCTGTAAACGATCAGGAACTCCACTGAGAACAACAGTGTTAGTAAGGGTGTCTAAAACATCAGGCAGAAAAACCAGTATTTCCTTGTCCAGTGTTTTACATTAGGCAAGTCCTGGCACTTGGTATCTTTTTATTTATTCTATCAAGTTTTGCCAATAATACAAGTCAGGAACCTGTCTTTGTTAGTTTACTGGCTAATGGCCATTACATCTATGTGGTGGTGGAACTCGTCGTAATCCAAGACAACAGCGTGGGCTGTGCTGGACTTGGCACTGCTTTTACTGCAGAAGTACAGTACGTGGCCTCACGTTACATTGCTCTCCAAGCTCCTCTCCCCGTGTGTGCATAGCACTTTAGCTGTGCATCCTTCTGCCAAATTTGTTCTGGGTGTTATTTTTATGCACTAAATTCCTCGCAATCAGAGGTAGGTCAAATAAGCACAGCAATCTGAACGTCATATGCCCAGCAGCTGACTAATCCTCACATCAGCAAGCTTCACAGCTGTCACAACATCCAGAGAAAGAGCTGGTCAGAGCCTGCGATGCACAAGAAATGAGCCAAGGAGGAAGCCTACACCACCAGCTGCCAAGGCCGGGCGAAGGTAAAGCACCTTACGGCTCACCATCGGGAGCCAGATGCCTTTGTTGCCAGTCTCTGCGTTATTTAAACACTCTTCACTCACAACAGCGGCCAAATTTTCACAACAGTGAAGTGGCTGGACTGTTTAATGTGCTTAGCTTTGTTCTCAATAGGGGCTGATGATTGCCAAGTGTTTTGGAAAGAACTTAGCCCCTCTATTTAAGTTGCTGAAACACGAGCTCTTGAACATTATGCTCTTTTGGAAATCCAGCTGCAGAACTCCATGGTGGTGGTGGATGCAAGCTGGGAACAATGGTTAATGGAAACTTCCCCTCATACCACCCTAGTGATGTGTCTCAACCATGGCCTGGAGAGACCACAACTATCTCAACATCGGCCTTTTGTCTGGAGACTTTCCCACTCATAGAGCTCCACTCAAGCAACACTGAGTATGCCAGGACAGACACAGCTCCAGGTGTCTCCTGGCAAAGGAATCAGCAGGTTTTGACAGCCCCAGCAGCAGTTACGGCTGCCCCAACATCTTGCCTTTGCAAGTGCTTTGGTGTTGCTCTGGCAAATATTAGCAATAGCAACAATTTTCCAGAAAGAAGGACTTGAAAGAAAGTTGGCTGTTCTAACCCTTTCAGTCCTCCTCCTCCTCCCAGCAGAGACTGCCAGTGAGGAAGTCCAATGTAATAGCAATATTTTCAGCGTGGTTCCTTGTTCAAAGACTGAGGCCATTCCCTTGTGTCATCTAGGTCACCAAACAGCTGGTAAAAAAAATTATCAGCTTTTAATTGCTTGCGATAATTAAAATTCACAATTCAAAAGTACAGTAGAATTTTACATACCTACCAAACCAAAATGCTGATCTGGTATCGTGGGGAGCTCAATCGCCGTATCCTGACTCTTAATTTCCCCCTTTTGAAACATCCCACCTACCAGCTGTGCTCAGGAGAGCTAAGACAGAAATAACCTCTTCAACTGCACCACTGCTTGACAGACTTGTTATTTGTATTGCAAGAGATCCCCGGTGAATTATGTGGAACTCAATTTTGAATCATTTCACTCTAATAGAAATGTGCCTGATTTTCAGAAAATCTCCCTTCTTGCAGCCCTTCCACACTTTTCATCAGCTCAACAGCTGGCTGGAGAACAGCAACAGGAAAAAGAAAAGAAAAAGGAGTGGAAATGTTCTAATCGAAGTATTTCCCCCTATTTTTTACACATATGTTGGAGGGACAGTGGAGTTTCTCATTCAATTTATTAGCAGCCCAGAGAAAAAAAAATATGTGTTTGCTAATAATTTTTCCTGATATAAACTAAAGGCTTTTGGCTATGTCAGTCAGACTATATAGTACGGCAGTTAAATTGACAGATAATCCTCACCCATAGCTGCTCCGGAGAACCCCACTGCTCTGCCGACTATCCACTTGGCAGCTGGCCAGCTATTTGGGATAGTTCTCTTACTCCAAATCACAGCCTGTCCCAGACTAATCTGTCATATATTTCTGCATTAACCCTTCCAGCCTCTAGGAAAAGTTATCTCAATGCAGAACACAGGCAGTGTGCAGGAATTGAGACAGGCAAAAATCCCCACAGGCAGTAAAGTAAAGGGAGTATTCCAGAGGCCAAGATTTATTTAAGGACAGTATCTTATCAGATTATAATTCCTCAGTTACAGTATTATAAACATCATCTAATTTCCCTACTATTAGTATTTTAGTTTCTTCCAGAAACCAAAACAGCTACCTGGACAGTAAGACCATAATCTCTACTAGCACTAAAGGGAATTACAAGCCACACTGTCTGATCTTCCAGCCCTCACATGGCAGGACAAAACCAACCACTCTCTGCCTGGAGGTGAAGAAGACACTTCACCCCTGGGTGTATCTATGTAACCAGTTATTAGAGGAGCTTTATTTTCTTCCGAAGCAACAGGAGATGAGCGTATTTTGACCAGTGCTCCAACCTGGCACAGACATTCCTCTATTTCTTATCTCACACAAACTTAATTCTGCTGAACGTGGGGTGACTGCAAACATTTCCTGTGGAAAGAAGGATCTTAATCCAATGCAACCACAACATACTCACTTCTCTTAACACACTAAAAGACTGGCACATGGAAGTGTTTTTAAAACGTGTACTTTTCAACGATATCAGCCTTGTTTACAAACCTTGTGCATTTAATTATAAAAGAATTGTCATTTCCCCTCCCAGCATTGTGTGCCTCCCGCTCTGGGCCCCTACAGTATTATTACAGGCAGGACTGGTAGTTTTACTAAGATTGTCTGACTCTTCCCATTAGAGGATGCTGCCTTCAGTTCCTTAGACCTTTGCCAGATTTCAACCATTCTGTTTGGATTTGTGTGTTCCAATTACATTTCTGCCAAAATGGTTCTACAGTTTCCCGAAAAATGTTCAGCAAAAATACTTTGTTTTGAACCTGCTAAAAACTTCTGGCAAACTTTTCACTGAACTGTGCTAGTGGACTGTGCACTGAAGAGAGGGCAGCTCCTGCATCAGTGTTGTTTGCCTTCTTAAAATCTACTGCGTGCAGGCTAAGGCTGGCTGAGAAAGGGTCAATTTCACTAAGTGATTAGGACTCAAAGTTGAGAAGAGGGCAAGGAGGTGAGGAAGGCCAGGATGAGGGATACTGGTAGCCAAAGAGGACAGGGGGAGAGCCTGGAAGAGGAAGGCTGCTTCAGCAAAGGCTGGCATGAATGCGTTCAGTAGAAGAGCATCACTGAAGGGAACGGGGCAGGAGAGCACCTGTGCTGATGGTACAAACACAGCTCCAGATTCCCGAGTCCCACAGATCCTCTTCTATTAGCAAATAGTGAAGTGCACTGGCAAAGCACCCTGTCCCCCTTCAGCTTCTTGCAGCAAGCGTAAGTTGTCATCCTCTGCTCAGTCCAAGCGGCAGGACACTGTGGGGTGCTGTCAAGTCCATTCCTACTCATTTCCAATGTGCCTGTTGTAGGGGTAGCACATAAGAAAATCCAGGTTGTCTTTTCCATTTGTTTTTAAAACTAAATTCAAGAGTTGTTTTAAGAAGCACAGTCATGGTTGCAACGATCTTTAAAAATTCAATCATGTACTATTTTTTCCAGTTCTTTCCTCATTCAGGAGTCACTTGTTTTACCCATTTTGATTTATCCAAATGGACCCATACATTATTTGCCACAAATTATTCCAACCTCCTGCACAGACACAATTAGCAACTTTCCAGGAGTTGCCTCCAGCATTGACAACTACTGCATCTGCGTGCTTCACAGAAACAAATTTCTCCTCACAAGACCCCCATGAAAGAAGAGGCAGCACTTCTTTGCAGGTGAAGGACAAAAGTATGGACATTTTAAATCAAAAGTACTCAGCCAGCCTCTCAGGTTAGGTAACACTGTAGGCATTGTCTGCATTTCAAATCAACTCTCATGAACTTTTGTTGCAGGTTAGGGGCTATAAGGTATTAAACTGAGCTCCTCACAAAACCAGAAGCAAACATGCAGTGTGACAAGCTCACATAATCAAATGACTTGCTCAGAATTCTGTTGAAACTCCATGGCAAAATCCAGTCTCTCTAGGCAAAATCCTTCTGTCCTCCCTGCCAGATTTTCCCTTCTCCTCCTGCCGTTCCCTGCATCCTCTCACATCTGCAGTAAATGAGGTCAAGATCCAAGATCCTACAGACAACCACTTCCTTCCTGATACAGCCCTGATTCAACCCAGAGCTGGTCTGACCTCTGCATACAAAAACAGAAAAGGGGAAAAAGAGGCTATATAATGTAATTAAAGCCTGCATCTCCAGGCAGACAAGGGAGGGGGGTTTGCTATCTGAAGCTGCACACGTGGCCTTTGGTCAAGTGTTTGCAAGCTTTTGAAGGCTTGACTTTGCAACTCCTGCATGTGGTTAGGATAATGTGCATGTAGTATGCTATGCCCACTGTGCCAGTAACATTCTGCCCCTCAAAAGCAATAAACAAACAAATATGAGGCACCACCAGGTAAAATTCTCCACTTTGTCTACTGGACTTAAGACTCTACTCTTCTGTAAGATGCAAACTCTGAAAACCTTACCCTGTCTTTAGGCTGTGTGAAGGCAGCACTTAGCTTAATGTGGCCACATTTCTGAAAGCAACCAGGAAATCCAACTTTTTTTCTCTCCCAAACTAGCCGCTGCAAGATGCCTGAAAGGAGTTGTTCCTGTTCTGTACATTTCCCTCACAGAAGCACTACACACAGAAACAGAGGGTTTGATCCTGCTCCCAGGACACTACACATGGATTTTCAAATTCTTGAAAAACATGAAATCCACAGCCCTCTTAAACACCTTTCTGATTTTTTATAGAGTGCTGCCTTCCTTACAAAGATAGGCCAAGATGGCACTCAGTGGGGACAGGGCCTGAAGAGGAGCTGCAGGGAAGAACATTCAGATAGGTATTTAATTTTGATTTAGACTTGGCTTAGAAGCACATTTCACTTCAGGATGCTGATATGCTCTGGTCCATTGGAGCTTTGTGACATCCTTTGGCATATCTGTGTATATTTTCGTTAACCAGTAATTCACATACAGTAAGGCTCCTCAAAAAGTAAGATTCTTCTTTCTTTTCTTAAAGGGAACACTCCAGAAAAGCATCATAATTATTAACCTGTTCTAAAGGAGACTAAAAGATCCATTTTTCATTCGTTGGACAATTACATACCCAGCTTTAATAAACCAATCTCAAACAGCAGATTTTAGATAGAGCCCCTGCTTTAGATAACAGCATCATATGGCATCCATAAATATTCCCTCACGTGGAATACCACTCAAAACAAAGAAAACACTTGTCTTCAAGATGCATTCATGCCACTGCCAGTGTGCTCTGCAAGACTCCAGACCAAGTGAGCTCCTCTCACATTGCTCTGTTTATTTGGCTAATGAGCATCCAGGACAGCACGCTCTCAGTCAGTAAACAGGTCTTGCAAAAAGCCATCGTGTAATCCTGAAAGCATATGCCACCCATGACTCATGTATCTATTACCCAGTTCTGGTACCCAAATCCATCTTGCTTGGGTGTGTTATCAAAACACAGCCAAGTGAGATTTGAAATGGCATGGAAAAGCCACGTGAAACAGGTACATTTCCTCTAACTCCCAATCAGTAGCTAATGGCAAGCCTGAGAGACACATAACAGATGCTATCAGCTGCTCTCTGAATATATCCCTTAAGAAAAAGGGGTCACTAGGCAGAGTTACAGAAACTTGCAAATCTCGTCCTCTCTTTTGATCTGTTTTGTACACACAAATCTGAACTATCTTTTGCAGTAGCTTTTTACTTTTTTACATTTTTTTGTTCACTAAAATGAAGTACACTCTTTATGTGACAGAACTAAATTGCTGCTTTATAGAGAATGATTTGTATAAAATAATCACATTTTAAGAAGTAGAGATGCCAGAATGGGGACACGCTGTTCCCACAACCTTCTAAGTAAGACTAAGTACATTTTCTTTTCTCTCTGCCTTAAATTAGGACCCTCTAACATGTTTTGGAAAAAAAAAACCCACCACAAAACAAAACAGCAAAATCCCAAAACTTATATTTGGTTTGTTACAGCCCAGTAACTTCAGGGGTCTAATTTGCTTTTACATACTAGTTTTATTCTCAATGAGGACCCACAAAGAAAGCACAAGGATGTGGTTGTATCTTTTTCTCTATTGATAGATTCATCTTCATTTATAAAGTATACAAATGCATCAGTCTCGGGTAGTCTGAAAAATGGGTCAGAGGAGGAAGGGAACACGTAACCACGGCGTAGGGAAAATTCCAGGAGAACAGACTGTTGCATACAGACATTACCCATGTGTCCATAACTACTTCTTTACAGCTGCTGCACAACACAGGTTTCTGTGGCACATCAGACACCGGCAAAATTGGGGAACTTCAAAAAGCAAGTGTGATCAAAAGAAATGACGACACTGAGCACTGGGCAAGACATTCTTATAAAATCACCTCTAGATATGACAGAATCATCTAGCACCAGAAAAGGGCAAGAAACTACTATGCTGAGGAGTCTCAAAAACCAAACTAATGCCTGCAGAGATTTCTGCACCTAAGAACAGCAGTCACATTTTTACAGAAAGACAAAGCGAGCAAAACATCTCAGGGAAAAGTGACCAGACAAAGCAACACATACCAAAATCTTTACATTTTTATCTCTTAAAAATAGTAGCAGTGAAAAAGGTTGGTGATGGAATATTTCTTGAAGGAATCCTGGAATCCTCATACTTATTTTCCTTGTGACGTCCTCTGCGAACTGTCCATAGCCCTGAACTGAGACTCTGAACACGCCATGTATGCGTGTTCTCAATACAACAGATATGCAGAACCTGTAAAGATTTTGAACTATGTAAAAAATGAAGTGAAAATGCCCCAAGACACAGAATTCAAACCTCCTTCCTTCTGTTGAGCAGTGCTTTTATTGTGATGCCTTCAGGAGGCACCTCAGCAAAACAGATCAGTGAAACTCAACTTGACTGCCATTTCTTTCAAACTCTTTTCTCCTAGTTCACAAGTAATAGAGATTTTACTTTTGCTTCATGCACAGCGTGGCTCTCCATTGCCAATCAATAATAAAAATATTATCAATAAATTAAGTCAATACATTAAAAAAATCAATATATTAAAAATATATTTGAGAGTAACCTTGAGGCCAACACAAACTGGCAAATCACTTATCAATTCACTGCATATGGGAGCTTTTAAACATATGTGTCTGCATTTTACAAATATACATAAACAGAGGACCCTGTTCACTGGAAATTATCATTGAGAAAAGTGTAAGACAATAGCAGCCTTATTTACAGTCACCGTATTTTCAATACGGTATTTTTCTTCCAGTAAACATAGCTGCAAATTTCAAAACTAGTTGCCAATCCAGACATACCAAATAAATTGCAAACAATGTCTTGGCACTGAGACTTTTCTTTAATGGAGACCTTTCTACCCCCTTTGAATACAGTAAATTTCATAGAAGCCTCTGCCCACCCAGGAACAAAGCCTTCTGCGTGCTGCGCTGGACTCAGTGCTTCCCAGCAGCCAGACAACCAGCTCAACACCGTTCTCATTAAAAACAATGTGTTTCCCTACTTTCATAGGCAACGTACCACTGGTATGGAACGCCACTATTTAAGGTTTATTTGGGAGGGGGGAAGTGCCAATGTACTTACTTCTGACACCTTCAGCCTCTACAATACTTAACAATTTATACTAAATATAACATTGCTTTACTAAAAGCTGATTCCCATGGAAGTAAATTGACTGGTCTGACTTCCCATTGGGAAGTCATTCCCGATCATTCCCGTGGTCATCCCATTCTCTATACAGGATACCTCTGAGACAGCATAGGCCTTATAGTGTTTTGTTGTCCAAGGCCTTTGAGAGAATTTGGGGGAAGAACAGGACGCGACATAATTCTTCATGTTATTTTGCTCTTATTCACCAGGTCACCTGTAGGCAAAGACACTGCAGGCTCCACTGCTCCTGCAGAACTCCCACTACTACGTGCCCCTGCTGAATACAGGATCGCGGTCTGCAGGAGTTGGCCATGCAGAAAAAGGTGTATCTGTGCCCAAGTGAAAGGAGAAACACTGGAGAGCTGGAAAGGACTGCAAGCTGAGGGCAGCAACAATTCATAGGCTTGGAAAACTATGTGGGCTTTACCTTTTACACTCCTGTTAACTCTGATTTTCATGAAGTAGGTGGTGTTGCTACAGCAACTGTCATATCGCATCATTTCTGCTGTCTCTGTCACAGAGATCATCTTATTTTATCTTAAACTCAGATATGCAGATTTTCTTCTTCTATTCTACAGCCCTCTATATTTTGGATATAAAAAAATTACACAAAATAGAGCTGTGCCATATAAATGATGTTTTTTTTGAAAATGTAGCAAAGCTTACAGAATATTTTTATTTGTTCTCCTTTTACAAATGCAGAAGGAATAAAGAAAACAGCACTGACCAGATTTATGGTGCTCCAGAATTTCAGAAATAAATTAAGAGCTAATCTCATGATAAAGATGCTTTGTGCCACCTTTAATGTGTTCTTCCTAAAGAAGCTAAACCTGTGTTCTGGTGCACTTTACCAGAAGTAACTCATCTATTTACAGGTGAAAACATCTTGCTTCCTCATGCCCACGTCATTTATGTACATACATACCACACAATTCACACCCAGCTTAGATGATGCTGCCCATCCATCGCACAGAACACGCTGTTCAACTTGCGTACGTTACCCACTTAATGTGCAGCCTGGAAGAAGCATCTACTGAAGCAGAAGTCTCAAGCCATCTTTATCTGTTTCAGAAGGTTTGTCCTAGATGCTAGGGATGAGGTGGCCATCCAGCTTTGCAGCTCCCTTGCTCAGTAAGTCAAGAATTTGGCTCTACCTCCTTTGCCTCCATTTTGCTGCCTGCATAAGGTCTTTGAGGACTCAAGGCACAATCAAAACTCAATAAAATCCTGATGATGGAAAGACTCTATTGAATTTTTGTTATTAACATGCATTCCAACTCGTGTACTCGCAGATCATCCTTTAAAAGAATAAAAAACCCAATGTGGAACAGTAGAAAATATTCAGTTACACCCTCAGGCTACTCAGGAAACGAAAGAAAGCCCTATCTATAGTCAAAGGTTATTGCATAGACCACTCAGCTGCTAGCACTGCTCAGACCACCGGATAAAGCTCTGCCACAGACTAGGCCGGTGAGTATTTATATCTGCTTCTTCATAAGCATTTCCAGTCACTTTCAAAACAATCAATGCAGTCACCAAATTACACTTCACTTCTACAAAAACAGGTCCTGGGCAGATGGAAATCCGCCTGTGTGGATCTAATCTGTGGCCAAGAACTGTATCTTGTGTACCTGGTTAAAAGCTATGTATGCAATTAAGATACCAAATGGCCTTTCAATTACTTTGCAGGCTTCATTTCAGTGCCCCAGTACTTGACAGTTATTCTTCAGCTCAATTTCCTAGAGAAATGAGTTTTGTGCAATCATGCTGTGCACGTGTCTGTCTAGCCTCCTCCCAACAACTTCTGAAACTGTTGGCCAATTTCAAACAAATTTGGCAGAGAGGTAATCCACATGTATTACTAACAAGCTTTGTGAAAACAATATAAATGAAAGAAGCTCTTAACTCCCTGGCTGCAGAAGCCTCGTTACAGATCAGAGAACCCACAGAGATTTTGCTGCTCATGAAACCTATTCTTTGGGCAGGTAGAAGGAAAGAAAAAAAGGAAAGTATCCACTGAGTTATTTGTTACAGCAGTCAGGAAAGTTACTTAATCCTCTTGTTCTCTACTGGAATTGAGCCTATCTTTTCACCTTATCCCACCCACTCATTTACTATTTCCAGTAATCACGAGCAAAATTATTTGTTTGACAACTGCACTGTTGCTTGACAATCCCTCTGAATTCC
Organism: Elanus axillaris; assembly: GCA_026212715.1. Classification (NCBI taxonomy): domain Eukaryota; kingdom Metazoa; phylum Chordata; class Aves; order Accipitriformes; family Accipitridae; genus Elanus; species Elanus axillaris. Next base: position 33,124,975 of record JANZLQ010000002.1, on the reverse strand, counting down.
ACACAGACACATCTGGTATTGATAGCCATTAAAACAATCATGCACATGTCCTGCCTTAAAAATCAATGTAGAATACAGTCAAATGTAGACAACCCAGCTGTCTGGTACCATCTGAGCATTTATTTATTCTTATAATGGGTAGTGGAAACCAAAGCTCTACTAGAAAGATCTTTTTTATATTATCCACAGCACTTATTATGCAAGCAATTTAAGTTTTCCAACCAAGACACAGTAGGAGTGTTTGGGAATCAACAAATTTGCTCTGGCAGCAATGAAACATTCATTATTGGCTTTGGTGTGGGGAGGGGTTTGGTTGGAAGCGGGAATTTTTTTTAAGATTTTGTTAAAATGCAAGACAAAAAGCTAGGTGAGAGATGCTGGGTAGGACTCGTAGCTAAGAATCAAAGTGCCCTAGATTTATGCTGGAAACTGCTCACTTGGAGGATACACACTAACATACAGATCAGTATTTGCAAGATCAGAGGTCCCATCTAACCCTCTTCCTTCTTACTCTCACTGCTGATATTTCAGTGTTACGAACATCCACAATTACTGGGGATTGGGGAAGCATGGGTTAAACTTAGCAAAGAAAAAACAAGCAAGAGAAACACCTTTCCTCTTTCTGCTTAACTGGGTAATTGCTTAGCAGGAACCTGCTTGATGAGTTTCAGCAGCTCCTAGAGATCAGGCAGGGCTGTTTCTGAGAGCAGCTAAAGCTGCCGACTGTATAAACGTTCTTTTAAGCTGACCCTTCACTAAGGTGGGTTTTTCTGACAACTAAAATTTCCAAAGGCAACGAAGCAGTTTGTATACCAAATATCCATCCATACCCAGTAAGAGCAGGGACCTGAACTGTTCTAGGCAGAATATTTTATAGATGTTACATACATAAAACTATCTTATGGTCAGAATAAATAGACGATTTAAAAAATGGTGAAATTAATTAAGAAAGACTAAATAATTCTCACTGCAATGGAGAGAACATAATGGTAAGATTCAAATAAATAAATAACAGGTTCTGTCCTAGTGATTTAAGGGGCTAAGAAAATTCTAGTCTTGAAGATTCATGTGACAAATCAAGAGGCTTCACTGGATCTGTACAATCCTCTGGATTTATAACTTGATACCATTTATCTATGCTGCAAAGATTTTACTCAAGTAATTAGTGATTTTGAGTCCAGTTGGCTAAAAAGAAAGTTCACGAGGGTTGATTTTCACATAGGGATTATCTTGTGCTATACCAGATGTGTGTGCAAGCACGTGAGGTTTTTTTAAAAAAAAAAAAAACCAAAACAAAACCAAACCAAAAAACCAACCCCTGGTAAAATCTTGCTGTAAGTTCAAACCAGTCACAAGTCTACAGTCACCAAAGCAGCACCTATAGCAATCAGTGCAAAATATTGGAAAATATTTACTTAGCACTACCCATATTATCATCTTCATTTCTATTTATTTACCCTGATGTTTCAATTAACTAAATACTGCAACTGATAAATGGACATTTATACATGCTGAGTTTTAACATCAAGAACCAAGCTCTCTCTTCCTGAAGCTCTGTCAGTTGACACCAGCTGAGAATCTCATCACGGGGCTCTTTTCTCCCAGGTTCTTTTCTCTCTGAGGTTGTAGAAAAGACTAGAAAAAAGGCAACTGCAAATTTATATCCTGAAGAACAATGTACAGATTTGGGGAAAAGTATTTCAGCTTTTGCCAGTATTAATCTACTCTGACACAGCTCGAAGTGTCTGATAAAGATACCATAAAAACAGACTTCCAGGCTCAGTACTGTCCACATAAAACAAACCAACAAAACGCTGCCACATTAAGAGATGTCACTTCATAAAATAACAGGAACTGCTCCTTAAACACTATTGCTTGCAATCATGTTTTGTACCCCCTCCCCAAGTTTTCTTTTTTTTTTTACTATTTTTTTCATATAAGGGTGCCCTCAGAGATGATGGGGTTTCAAATCCAGAGCCAACTTTCCGAAACATGCTGTATTTTGAAAAGCCCATTTTTGTTTCACAGAGAAATAAATGAGTTTACATCATAAAGCCTTTATCCCCCCCCAAACTCAAAGCCTCCCATACAGTTAAAAATCAAATCCAGCTTTATTTTCCTGCATGAGTCAGGATGCATGCAAACAGCTTCAGAGGAAGGCAAGCTTGGGGTGGAGAACAGAACTGAACGAAGAAATCCAGAGAGGGATACTTATTCTTCTAACAGCACACTCCTATTTCCCGCAAGACTTTTGCTAATATTTTCATTTTAAAAGTAGAGGAAAGCCACCCCCTTTCCCCCAAAAGAAGTTTTAAATATTGTAAAGACACACAAGGACACACTTTATTATTTTAACAATTATTGCTATTTTCAGAGCTCCAGCACAGCTACTTCCTTCCATAATTGGACTTCAATCAAACCCTAGTGAAGCTTTTGATCTTGGAAAGAGTAACAACATAGCTCTGTTATCAGCACATAGGGGGCAAAGAGTAGGACATCCAGAATTATTCAATAAAAGAAAGTTAATTGCTTTGACTTATATTTATCAAAGGTCATGGCTACAAGTTCTGAGTGCATATACGTAATGGTGCACACTGAGAAACCTTGTATAGAGTGGGATTATACTATCTGTGTGCATTAAAAAAATAAAAGAGAAGAAAAAAGCAGCAAAACAATGCTAGATTACTATCCAAATATACCCCAGTGGATGTCCTGCCAAATAGCAAATATGTGGCTGTAAGCTCCAAACTGAAATAAAAGCTTGGCCAGAATCCCAGAGCTTCACTGTATTTTGCTCAGCTAGCCATAGTCTGGCAGAACAGAGTGAACACATTCTCAGCCACGTGATAAAGAAGCCAGTCGGGCCAAGCTGATTTCCTTGTGTTGGTTAAATGTGATCTTCCGACTGTACACACCAGCGGCTTTGGGAAAACGTGAGAAAGTGGGAAACAACAAGCCACGGGCTATAAACTGAAGGGCAGCAAAAAAATTACTCCAAGAGTTTGCTTAAACACTAGTGTTGCCAGTGCTGTACTTTAACAAGGCATTAACTGGCCTCGTAGGGCTGAGGACATTCAGCAAGGGTGCTGAGCACTGGGCATTCACCTGGATTTCGATAGGAGTTACACACCATCAGCTCCTTCAAGGATGCAGACCCTGAAAGGACCCGACTCAGAAAAGGTACTGTAAATTCTTAATTGTAGAGGATCATGAGAGCTTCCCATCAGTGGCTCAAAAATGCAAAACACTGAATGACTTCAGATTCCACACTCAGGAGAATCAGAGGTACTTAGGTCTCTCAGGATGGGGCTCAGATTTTGCTGACACTACTTAAATAGCCACCAAGTAGCACTACTGAACACAGAGAAACATTAAGCGAGATGGAATTTAGCCAAAGGATTCAATGTGAAAAACATGCAGGGTCTAACGGGATAGAAGCTGCCCCGATTATAAGGTATGTTTTGATAGTAGTGATAATAATGGTTTTAAATAACTGACTTAGGAAGAGACAGACAGCATCCCTGGCCAGCATCAGAGAGGTGCACGTGATTTGTGAGAGCATGTTACATGTAGAAGCAGAAAGAAAAGCCTCCAAACACAAGACCTCAGAAGTACATCCCTGCTACAGATAAGAGCAACTCAGATGAAAGTCATGAGAGTACATAAGAAAAGAGAGATTTGTTTACTTTCTAACAGAAATAAATTGATAACCTATACACATGCAGCAACTGGTGAAATCGGAGACACACATGAGTTGACAATTACACCTCCAGTTCTTTCCTTCTATTTGGCTAATGATTTCTTCTCACGTGTTCAGAACAGCTTCCAGACAGAGACTATCACAATTTTCAACAATGATTTCAACCATTGAACAGATAAGAGAGTTTGGAAAAGTGTTTCTTAAACCTGGTGATGAGTCCAGTCCAACAGAAAGATCAGCTGTTCTGTGAGCAGCCACCTGATTACAGCTGCCTGAACAGGTCTCAGAGTCTGGACAATCCGTGCCCCCATTTTCTAAGTGCCAAGACACCAACAGCTACAGTGTTTCAAGTAGACATCCAAACCACAGCTGTCCAACTTTTGTAACTGAAGGCTTGTGGTTTAACCTCCTCCAAAGGTGAATATACAGGTTAACTTTAAATATGCTGCACTCTTTCCTAATTCTCTCATTTAAGTATCCAGCTGAGTGATGCAGGTATTCACAAGGTCAACCTCCTGCTCCATTTTACTCAATTTGTGTTGCTCTCAAAAAAAGGCTCAATTACCAGACTACTACCACTTCAGAAAAACCTTCATCTAATGAGCAAGGCCCCTTGGTTTTTGCCTATCTGAATTAGAGTAAGGCATCGTAACAACATATGGCTAAGGAACATGACACAAACCTTGTTATCTGACTTACTAACCTTACCTGTTATTTATGCTCTTTTCCAAGAGAAATAATCTCCACTACAGGCAGGGGAATTAATTCCTCATTTTTCAATGTACATGTATTGATACAGAGGGCAGGCCCCTAGACAGTTGGTGACAAAGGCCATATTATGGTCAGTCCCTTGTGACTAACCCACTTGGACAGCTGTGGTCCCTGGAGAAGTCTAGAAATCGAGAGTGGGAATTAAACAACGCTGCCCTAAGGTATTTGTAGTTTCAATCCCCAAAGTCTGCACACTCTTTATTAGCCTTCAGAGCAGTTATCACCCAGCTCAACAGGGCTCCAATTCTGGCCACCCTTCTTTAGCTACCTACTTGCAGTCAGTCATTACTCCACCCTCACTCTGCAGTAAGCAAAGAGAATTGGGCTACTCCGTGGGGCTAGCCCAGAATATAAAACGGATACACCAAATTAAATTATCTCAGGGTGTATGCAACACAAAAAACCACAACCCATTGAGCAAATATATACTGCTGTGAAAATTTTACTTTGACATCAATATGCTGCTGTGGTGTACTTCAAACAACAGTGAAGTCAGCACTTGCAGTTATTTCAGCTCTGTATCTGGTTTTTTACTCTTCCAAAGTTAAGCTCAAGGCAATGTCTTAGACACAGTTTAAAATAAAAAAAAAAGGTAGAGGAAAAAAAAATTTGCAACATTTCCTAGTAAATTTTCTCCAGCTTAATCCTGAGAAAGCAGGAAACTCTTGAGTGCCTTTTCACACAGCCTTTTTTTTAAAAGACACTTCATATAGCATAGACCACTGCCAGACCAAACAGACTTTTGGGCCTCAGATAAGTGTTACCTTACCACAAAGGGTATTGAAATGTCCTGATGCTGTGCTGGAAACAGAATGTAGGAACGTAAAGAAGTTCTAACAAATCTGTAAATGCTCTAACAAGTATGTGCGTTCAGGGTAGAGGGAATGGGACACTAAGGGAGCAGGGGAGTCCACCCAGCAGCACTGCATTAAGCTGCGAGCATGTTGTGTCATTACAGCTTTATCCTGACACACCCATATTTACAGCACACAATGTACTGTACAGTTCACAATGCCAAGAAACTCAACATATCTAATCTGGCAGAAAAACAAAGTCATATCAGGTTAATCCAATTCTTAAATTGCACAACTTTGAAAAGCCAATAGGAAAACAAATCTTCCCCTAGCCTGTGCTCCCCCTATCCTCCTCCCAACACACATACCCTGCCACAACCTACTTTTCCTCCTTGATCCCTCAACATTTTTAGCCCACTCTCACTCTCTGCTCTTTCTCATTCACTTCTAACCTACCTCCACCCCAGACCCCGGTGGCAGTGTGGAAAGTTATGCTGGTTAGAGCGAGTCGTAAAAGGCAGCTCTGTGCACAGTGCCCCGGCCAAAATGCCCTATGAAGAATGAATGGCAAGATGCATACTCAAGGTCACTTGGACACTTGCCCACATGTGATACTGCAATAATTGTGATAACAGGCCTTAAGTTTGAAGTTGGCTGACTGCAAGGTAGTTTCAAACAAGACAAGAGTTGGGGTGCTTCTGCTGCACAAGAGGAACAGGACACAGCGAGGTTGCATCAAAGCTCAAAAAATTTTTAGCAAGATCATTGTGCTAGACTTTGGAGAGGACCATCATCGTTCCATTGCCTGGGTTCAGCACTTTCAAGATCTTGCCTACAAACCTTATAGCTGGTTTTCTAAATCTTTACATGAAAACTTGGAGTCTCATATAATCACAAGACTCCAGGAGCTGAGGATTTTAAAGGAAGAACAATGGTGGAACAAAGTTTGTGACACGCCCCCACCCCACCAAACACATGCTAAGCAAATTAACCCTGGTTTCTTACAGATTCATTTCACAAAGTGAACTGAAATATAAAAGGGTGTCAACTTTCCCAGAAGCACTTCACACAGATCAGGCATTTTAAAGGTCTTGCGTAAATTCTCTGATGTAGAAAATGCACATTTACATTACAGCTCTTCCTGCTCAGCAACATATTCCCACCCTATCCACTCTTCTATTTTCATGAAATTTTAGAAATGTAATTATTCTTTCAGAACCACAACTTTCTTGCCACATTTTGTTAAAATCAGCCAATATACTCAAAATCATGAAGATGAAACATGCAACAGGCCACACATACCTAGCATGACTGGATATGGTTTGTTTTTATAGCAAACCAGGCAAAAAAAAAACCCTCAATGCTCATCTATCACAGCAAGCAAGAGTTGCGAGAGTTACATACATAAAACGGCCAAATGCCCCACACTGCAACGAGGGGCCGCAGCCATGGGGATTACAGACATCAGTAACATCTGTATTTCTACTATGCAGCACAAAGACAGAGGGAACAGTGGTATGTCTGACTGCTGCATAGTCCCTCAAATTAAGTCAGTTTAACCCTCTCTGTCTTGATGAGGAATAGGATTTGGTTTTGAGTGCTTAGTTCCTACTTACTAAGCATTAGAAGCTAAGCACACAGCTGGTTTTTAACCAGACTTCTTGCTGGAGTAGGAGTCATTTCCAAATGTTGAAATGGCGAGTTTGTAACAATGACTAAATTGCTTTAAGTCATCTCCTGTTTCAATGCAGCCCTCTTGCTTTGAGCCTGTGCTTTATATTGTGCAGCCTTGAGTAATGTACTTCTTCCACAAGAAGGCTTAGTGCTGTTATTTCAGTGATCTTGCTGTGCTAAAAATATTGATTGTTCTGTCAAATGGAGTTCTGCACTATTTTTTATTTAGAAGTTTCACATTACTGTTCCTTCGGTTTTTCAAAATGCAATCTACAGTTTCCTTGCTCACCTCCTCAGAATCTCAAGTTCTAAGTAGTTACTAGTGGGACCACATGTAATTTCTGGTTTGAGTGCTTTCATCTGTATCACGATTGCTAAGTTACCAGGTCACCTCAAATATAGCAAAGTCCATATACAAGAATTAAGTAAGTGGGGAGCCTTGCAAGCAATTAAAAAAAAATTTAAGATCCAACCATCGCCACAAAAAGTAATGAATCTTGCTATGGATGGAGAACCCTGTTCATTCATTTGTTTATTAAATTCAGGAGTACCAACCAGTTCTGTAATGAATTACTTAATCTTTGACCTATTGTCCACAGCCATGTTCCAGAACAAAGAATTTATAGCAAGCTGAGCTCCCTAAGGCTAACTGGAAAAGACGACTTTTTTTTTTTTTTTGTTAAACTGTTCTCATCCTCAACAAATCTTTGCCAAACTACGTATTTTTGCCTCTCTGCTTATACACTACATATCTAAGCATATTTTGTTACAGATGAGTTATTGCTGTAGTTCACTCTAGCTTCTACTTGTAGTATATGCATGCTAATACATTGATCTGTGGGTTCCTGTCAAGTTTTCTTTTGGTAATAATCTGGATTTGTGTTCCAGTTAATAAGGGCCTGAGTTTTCTAGGACCCTAATGCAATTTGGATTTTTTATTTCCTCCAAGAAATGGTCATACACCAAAACACGAGGAAAGAGCTTCAAGATCCTCAATGCCTGTTTTCACTAAATGGCAAGTAATATGAACAAGAGAATACTATGAGTAAGATGAAAAGGTAAAGCTATTTCTCTCAAAGTTGAGCAGAAAACCCTGAAGCAAGAGCATGCCGCATCACAGAAGCTAAGCAATGGTGTTGGACAATATACACTGAAAATGTGGGCCAAATTTAGCCCTGGCAAGATTTAGTTCAGAGAATGGGACAGAGAAGCATAACTGTACAGCAGCTTCAAGTGTGTCAGTAATGCAAAAGGTTGAACAGTAACTTATATTAGTTTAAAACTTCATGGATGGCACCTCAGTTATGCAAAGCTGAAGTACTGTGAAAAGCCCTAGCAGAAAAGGAAAAAAAGGAAAAAAAAGAAAGAAATGTTGCAACACATGCTGCCTTACCTACCTGTGTTAGCTCTCCCCGCATTAGCTCTGAAGCTTTCAGGACCAAATTCAGCTTTGTGATGTAGACAACTTCTTTAATGCCATTTGTTTCATAAGATTTTAAAAAAAAGGTGATACAAGCTACAAAATCCGTTTGTCATGCATTCATTTTGACACAGTTGTGCATTTTACATTCACTTTCTATACTAACTCAGGTACCCCTCAATTAAATGGAGTAGACTTGAGGTTTAAGTGGTTTTTTTTCACAGCTTTCATTATCTACTTAGTGTAGAAGAGATCAAACCACAGTTCTTCTTGAATATAACTTAGTTGAAATACTCTTCTCTGATCATCCCAGTCTTCTGTGGAATTCAGACAAAATACTGAAAATATATTTTATTTCTTATGAAAGTGAGACTTCAAAAAAAGGAAACTTATGATCATGTTTTTGTGATACAAATACTAAGCAGCTCCATAGTCTACTGCCAGCCAACCAAGCTTCTGCTTTCATAATGCTCTAAAGTACTCTTTACTGATGACAAGTATGTCCTTTCATCCTAAGAAAACTGCACTGGCACACCAAAAGCCATTACCCCCCCTTAAAAAAAAAAAAAATCCATAAAGATGAATGACAAGAGAGTGAATGGTGACATTTTGCTGCTCCACCTAGGAGTTGATAGAGAGTAGTCAACAAGCTGCTTGCCTGCTGAGCAATACTGAAATCAGTAAGACCACATGAGGAGTAAAGTACTCATTGCTGAGATTAATTGGGCAGAATCTGGCCACTGCTAACTCCCACATTTGCCAATTTTCTGTCATATAAATATGTAAAGATTGAACAATTTAATGTATTTCCTAGTAGCTTCATCTAATCAGATAATATCAGCGTCTTCTTTGTATACATCTCCTGATGAGTTGTGTATAATTATAACATATTGTTTTATGAAATACTTGAGGGTATAGTTGCTTCTTAAAAAAAAAAAAAAAAATCACTGCACTAGGGAATCATTCAATCAAACACTCTCCAGTACACTTTGAGATGGGAAGCAAGGCTCCAAGAAAGACATTGTACTTTTCCTAGGTAACTGCAGCAAGTTCGACACTCGGACATCCTTGAAATGTCTTTCTAAGGGGACAAAATCCTCCTACTTGTTCCCTCCGCGTATCCTAACACTGGCCTTGCCTAAGTAGCTCTATCTGTGTGAAAACCACTATTCCTGATAAGAACTGAAGAGTCAGGCCAGATATATTTTAAAAGTATACCCTAAAGCCCAAGATGTTTCATGCTGTTTACTGTTTCAACTCTGAATTAAACTTCAAGTTCTTTCATGCAGTCAAGTAATTATTTAACCAATAATCAACACTTAACAGTGAATATTAAAATTAGATCTCTTGAAGGAGACACAGTGTTCTTGCTTCTAGCATTAACAAGGTTTGTGCATTCAGCACTTTTCCCCCGTTATCACGTGACAGGCTATATTAATGTTCGCCTGAATATATTTTGCACCTTCCTTTGATCCAGAAAACAGTTCTGTGAGGCTTGTCTGCATACTGCATTTCCCTTGCTGTGGCAGTCCAGAGCAAAGCTTTTCCATTTCACTGCAATTTCGGCATCCGCTGGTAATGGCAGAAGCACACAGCCGTGCGTGCACGCCTGCTGCTCTAGCAAAAGCCATGCTGAGCAGGCTGCACAGGGGACTGCCACGTGCCTAAAGCACATGGTCATGCAGGCAACAGCCACCCAGAGCCTCACGTGAGAGTCAATGTGAAGAGCAGCTCTCGGTACCAGCATGCCTGACGGTTTAGCTGGTCATTCCCATGTTGTCACGTGGGAGACCAAAGGTCAGGAAATTCCCAGCTCCTCTTCATGCTGGAGGTAGAATCTTTCAACTCTAAGAGAGGGGGCTCACGCTGTGGCTCATGCAACACCTAGTAACTGCTTGTAAACAATGATTAAAGCTTAGGAAAGGATTCCACATACAAGCTAGCTGCTGGGAATGCTGCCCTTCACACTACAAAGGCTGTACTGGAAGAGGAGGTCACGTTAAGAAACATAGGGGAAGGAAGACTGCAATAAAGGGAGTGTTGCGCACACACCCTTTTGTGGGCTGCCCCCTTCACCCAGTCATGCCCAGGATGCAGTCAAGAGGCTGGATGAAGCAAGAACAAACCTCTCCTAGTTGGCTGCTCTGCCTATCGCAAACAAAAGTTAAAAGAAAATGCCAAAACCCACCTAATCACACCTAGTGTCAATCATTACAGTTCAGCATCTATGTAAGTAGTAAAAGGTAATGGATACTGTGCTCTAGATGAAATATCTTGGATGAATAACTAAAACATGGCATTTAATAAAATCTTTGTGTTCTTGGGGGGGTAGGTCATATAAGTACACTTCACATGGAAATAGTTTTCAGCTTTTTGATTAATGTACCCCTAAATATTTTTTTTTTAAAACTGAAGGCGAAGACTTACAGTTATTGCACATAGGTGTGTTTCTGCAGCAGATTAGAAAGCTTGTTTTTCTTTTCTAAAATGAACTTTGGCAGATCCTTTGCAAGTAGTCTAAGGCATCCAGCCATCCAGGCAACACAGACTAAAAACTACTGTCATACGAACGCAAAGAATGAGAGAGTTTTTTCAAAGCCTCCAACAGCCCTAGTCTCCTTAAGGAGCAGGTCAGTAATATACAGGTTATCACTGTGTCAGCAGCATCCCTGTGACATAGCCCTAGATCCAAAGCTTTGGTGGCAAATAGAAAATTCAGATCTAAACAAAGTCCCCCAAACCTTCTAATTAGGGTCTTCCATGAGACTTCGCTGATGCTTCTGAACTCTAATTCACTCCATTCAAACCCTTTACAGTAGCTGCCCCATTCACCCAAATAAGGGCTACACAGGGAAGAGAGCCAGGTAAAATCAACCACCAACTAGTTACCTGCAAAATATGAACCTACTTTTACATAAAACCAGCTACAAATACTCCAGATTTCCGTAAAGGATGCTGCCATTAAATGGAGATTTACTTTCCACTGAAAAACTGGCAAAAGACAACATAAGGTGTGCAACAGATGAAGAACCACGAAAACGTGTTTGCAGCAACAGGTTACTTTAAAAGCTAACTGTATGAAACCTGTTTTTCTGAGGGAGACTACAGATTTCAACCAACTAACCAGCATTCAATACAGAGAGATAAAGTAAGTTTTAAATGCATCTACATGTTACAGTGAATGGTCATCTGCAATGCTAAAATCAATGAAAATACTATTTTTTTTATTTTAAAAAAATCAGTACTGTGAAAAAGAAGTGCATCAAATTCCAGCCTTGCAACAGCCATTACCCTTCGTCCTTCCTCTTCAAAAGAAAACCAGTATTTGCCATATGTACATTCCCTGAACAGAAACTTATGGGAAAGTAGGTGTTTGCTTTATTCTTTGCTATAGTCCAGAGAACAGAAAATAAACTGGTGATCCTAAACATTTTTCCATCAACCAGACAATTTGAGCTGGAAATACAGATTGAAGTTAAATTTATAAGGAACTTTTTTGTTGTTGCTATTTTTTAACCTTTATGGGGG